>CM052271.1:439099-549107 GCA_028455795.1 Lasioglossum marginatum | reverse complement strand
TTCTTCCAGCAGTTGTATTAATCGGTAACTTTTTTCCGTGTAACATTTTGTTTATTTTCTCGTTTCTTTGTTATAAGAAATGGACACTTATGTTATTTTGTTGTTTTTCATTCGTTAATAAGCCCCTTTCCATTTCCCATCAGTTTTAACCCCGTAAAGTAATATTTTATACTTCTAAATTGTGAATGTTTTCTCTAAAATCCGTTTCAATGCCTCCGATCGGAAACATTCTGCCACGGGATGTAGATATACATAAATTGTGGTATACTTTAGAACTAATATACATGACAATTAACCCAGTATCTAAATAACAACAAATTATTTTAATTGTTTCTAAGTTGAAGATATGCGATAAAAAAAAGTTGGCAATGTTAGGTAATTTTCAAATGTCTGCCCTGTAAAATTTCCTTTTTTTGACTTATGTCACTTTTCTTACGAATGAACGATTTACTTCTAGATCAATATTACAACCACCTAATAATAAGTAGAAGTAAATCTTATTATACAATTCAACTTTCTGATACAAATTTACATTTCCATAAAAATTCTTGAACGTTCATGAAACAATAATCTCAACGACACACAGAAGTATAAATCCACCCCCCCCCCCCCTCTCCAACGCTTCTCCAAATTAATTTTAATCAAAAAGCGTTCGTTTATGTACAGATCCACGCTCCGATACTAACAATAACAATACGAATTGTCGATTAGATTGCAGCAAGCGTGAAATCTAAATTCTCGTAAATAAACATACAACTTTTTGCTTTTTAGTGCGATATCCTAAAAACCCCGTTTGTTTTCGATGCAACGGCACCGTCGATTAATATGCGTGGACAGTTCCGTGACGGCAGGCCCGCGCACCTAAATAATTTATTAATCGACGCGCTATCTTGTTAATTACCCGATAACGAGGCGATACGCAAGGCTCCGCGGAATGAGATTCCGCTATCGCGCGCGCGGGCTCGTTTCGCTTTATCGCCGGACGGTTAAATGGTAATTTGCTATCTATTTTTCGCGAGGAAAGTCGACTAATGCGAGCTATCGCCGTGCCGGTTGGCTTTGCATATCGACCACCGGGCCTGGAAACTTGACCGACAACGAAAACCGGCGCGTTTTCAATTTGCGGAACGACACTCGATCTTGGAGCCCTGCAACCAGCCAAATCATTTTTCCCGCGAAGAAAATCGAATGGTGCGAGCTATCGTTGTTTAATTTCGCGCGTAGACGAAATTTGCGAAATCGCTTAAGGGAGGGCATACATCTAGGCGGTCGAAAAATGACTTCGAGAATTTTTTTTGTTTCAACAAAGAAGCATTTAATACATAAGTTGCGCCACAGTTTTATCTGCAAAATACTAAATTTTCTTTAAAAAATATTTAATAGAAGTGGGATGGCAACTATGTGTACGTCATATCTCAAAGACTACTGGACTAATTTCTATGAAATTTTGTACAGTCATACTTGACACAATTATCTAGTTTTAGACGTAGGATCTTGTTTCTAAACATCATAGTATTTTGTTAATAAATGTAAGACCTATATTTTTTCAGCGCAAAAGACGATTTTTAGGTTCAAACGTCCGCCATTTTGTGAGAAATGGAGCAAAACTTCTGGGGTTGACTTTCAGAGGCCGAATGAAGTGAAAGACGGAGCTTAAGTTTTCCCAGGCCGTGGGCCCCGGACAGATAAACTGAGCCGGGATCCGCGGAACGAAAGAAACTCCGCGTCCCGATTTCGTGTAACTCGTTTAATTGGAGCGGTCCGACGACCGGGTATTAATTTACCTTCGATACGTGTCGGCAATAACGACATTGATACACTTTTTGCGTCGAGCCGGTCGGGGCAACGCGGGTCCGAGGAGGGGGCCACCGAGCTAATTTCAACTTAATCGTCGTCTTATCGCAATTTACCGGAGCATAAGTGAGCCTTAATTGACTCGATCGCTCTACAAGGACTGGCTGGTTCCCGGTGAACCACGGGGCACAAAAGGCGTTCGCCGGCAAAAACGTTCTCGCTCGAACCGGCGTTTCTCGCCGGTGGAATGTCGGGACAGTTCGGTTCCTAGAAAGTATCGTCCGCGTGATCCACCTTTCTTCGATCGTCCCGGAGCTGGATGAATCCTCGATCGCGACCCGTCGATCCTGACGGCGCGACGATCAATGAACGATCGAGAGGTGAATCGTTTCGGGGACGTGTTTACACCCGGAGCAAGACTGCGGTCCTCGCCAATGAAGCATGATGTTACTATGTTTGGGGACTCTAAGTTTGGGAGTCACGGAGTAGATGGAGAAGCTTGCCGTAGTTATGAAATAAAGTTATGATTAGACTGCGGAATTTTATGGAAAGTAAACATTGTCTCCGTCAATTGCAAGGCACAGAAGCTGTGTAGAAATTTCTTTGTTTCTTTAACCCTTTGCAGTCGGAGATATTTTAACTTGAAAATTAAACATTTTTTCCGACCTAGAATAATTTCTCATACAATACTTAAATGTATAGTATTTGATTATTTTAGTGGTGACTCTGAGTCACGATGAGACTCTGTCGTTATGCGAAGAGTTAATAATTTTTTGAAGGTTGCAGATATATCAATATATCGACAGACTTCAGGTCTTACAATCTTTTTAGTAACTTCAATTACAGCTACTCATTGTTGCTATAAATAGACTGCAGATCATCATGCAAAATAAAGATGTCCTGCATTGATTGTGGGAAGCAGGAATAGAAGATCAATTCATTTCATCCCTTAATGACTTGGTTACATTAAAAACAACATTACAATATTCTTGTAATTTTTCTAATCCTTTAATGTTTTATACATTAAAATTGATTTCAACCCTCAAGGATTTAGAGAATGTTAATAATTATTTCGATAATCAAAAAAGACACGAGTGCAATCTTCAGGTTGAATTATTATTCATTACAAACAACAGATAGGTCATGACGTCTTATTGCAACTATCGGTCATGAATATTCATATTTAGTTTATCGTTCACGTGGACACTGTTTACATGCGTACGCAATTATACATTAAAGGCGAAGATTAAAATATTTAATATTCATAAGTTTTCGAGCAACGAATAATGTATAGAATAGTTCCATATATGACACGTTGAATAAAAAAAACATGCTTCACGTATCGCATGTACGAATGTATACGATATAATCGTAATCTAAATCGCTCGGCAGTTTCGATCGAGTGGCTAATAATATTACTCAAACACTCGTTCCGGCGTCATGTCGCTAATCTACCCTCCAATATTTAATACGTTTGCACGTGATAAGCTGATCTCATTTGGTAGTTTAATAGTCCCGTGTCCCACAAATTTTCCTATGACAACAATTTCCCGGAAAAGAAACTCGTAAACCAATGAACAATCAGCAATGGCTATCGGAAAGCGCTATAAGTGCAATTACTCGGACAGCCATCTTGAAATCGATAAAATCACCGTGCAGTTTCAAGTTGAATTTTCTATTTCCCGTGTTGTTTTTCTCCAAAAATGCATAAAATCCGCAGTCTAACAATCGAAAACAATGAAAATACAATCGACTCACTTTGCGTTTTCTCGATGTCGTCGGCCGCAGGTATGTCTGCCTCCTCGACATCGACCAGACTCCGGATGCTGAAGACGCTCTTGGCGACTCTGGTCTTCTGAAGGTCACCGACGCCCTCCGTGGCCCTCCTCGGCGTGGTGCTCAGATCCATTATCCTCTCGATCGTCTCACTGCCGGTCGAAGATAGTCGAACGATCCTTGACGGAACGGGGGCGGTAAAATGGAGGAGCGGTCTCGTCCTCGGTCACTGTACACATCGGAACCACGGCGTACCGTTCGCTGCACATGAAGATCGAGTGTCCCGGTCGTGCAACTCGTGGCGTGATCCTCGTCAAAAAAGAAGCCCAACAATCGAAAAATGTCCCCTCGTCCAGCGCGAAACTTGATTGTCACAGTTCTCACGTTCCCTTCGACATCGGCGCGCCCGCGTACTTTCCGGCGAGAACCGTTTCTGCACACAATCGATGCACCAGAGCTCGCCGATCGCGCATCTCGCGACAACACACCGAAAAAGGATGCTAATCGCTCGGCCCGATCAGCACGAACGGTATCTCGCGCATTCTTATCGGTCCCTCGACAGAATTCCAGCGCAATAACCAGCCGATCGGCGAGCTTCGAGTGCCAGCACCACCGGAAATTTGATATTTATCCGTAATGCCCGGCCGATATCGCTATCGGGTCCAACGATAGACTTTCAATCGAGTTTTCTCAGGCCGACAGATTCGGTCTTCCGGAACCGATCGGGACAGATCGCTGAGATCCAGGAAGAAGAACAGAGTCGAGTGTCGTTATCGTTGGTACCGATCTCGTTGGACCGCGATCGTAAACGGCGTCGAGTATCATTGCAGACTGAAGGCAAGGCGAATGCTCGCGATTGTCGCGCAAAAACGGCCGGTTGTATACCAACGCGTATCGACGAGCTCGTTACCTGGAAATATCAATGAAACACCGCTCGGCACACCTGTGTCGACCTCCGTTGTTATTGTGTTTACTCGACTCCTCATTTACGGGATTTCAATTGGATTCTGATAGTGGCTCGACGACTGAGACGATTGGTGTGCACAGATCCACGAATGGCTCGTACTCCGAGATTAAGAGGACCAGAGATTCAGGACCTCGGCTTGTCCAGAGTAGCCAGCACCAACGTCACGGGTGACCAGGCATCTCAGATTTTCTTCTTGTGTTTGCAAGAGTCCCCATTCACGGGTTGTCAATTGGATTTTGATCGATGTGCCACTCTGGTATTAAAAGGACCAGGCTCTCGGGTTGTCCATGATGGCAAGGATCAAAGTCACACGTGAGCAGACATCTCAGACTTCCGTCGTTGTGTTTTCTTGAGTCCCCAGAGGTCCTTGAGATGATGAAGCCGATCAATGTCACAAAAGTTGCACTGGGAGATCAGGAGGACCAGAGCCCTACATTATCCACGATGGCGGGGACCTACGTCACAAACACCTAACCCAGGCTGTCATGTTTACTTGAATCCTCATTCGCGGGATTCCTAGTTTTGATGGTTGGCGCGGTGTTTAAAAGATGATCGAGACCGGAGAGTGTCAAACGTGTGGATCGCACTGACAGATCAGGAGTACCAAAGATTCAGAGCCCTAGGTCGACCAAGATGGCGGGGATCAACGTCACAGGTGGCCAGACACTTAACCCAGACTTTCGTTGTTACGTTTACTCGAGTATCGATTTTGATAGTTGGCCACACGATTCTGTGGATCGGTGTCTCCAAGGAAGGATTGCACTACGAGATCAGGAGGACCAGAGGTTCGGGACTCGATGATGGCGAGGGCCAACGTCACAGGTAGCCAGGCACGTAACCCAGACTTTCGTTGTTATGTTTACTCGTGTATCGATTTTGACAGTTGGCTAGACGATTGAGAGACGATTCTGGCGATCGATGTCTCCAAGGATGGATCGCACTGAGAGATCAGGAGGACCAGAGATTCAAGGCTCCATGATGGCGAAGACCAACGTCACAGGTGGTCAGGCACCGGCGGCCTAGCTGCTTGACAGGTGACGGACCCGGGCAGGTGAGACAGAGCGGAGCGCGGTTAGGTTAACACGGTGCCACGCGACTACCTGACGAGAACCAGTGCCCGGCAACGGCCAGCTAGCACACTCGTATCGCGAACTCCTGTTCGGCAATGTTCGCGCGAGCCTTCCCTCCACCTGGAGAAGGTCGAGCTGCGCCAAGGTGGTGCCCACCTGGTAGAGGGGAAGGTGGATCGATGGGAACGCCTTCCGACAACAAAATGGAGTTTCAGGGGACTCGACCGACTCCGCCCACTGTGATCCACCCACGGATCATCGCTGGCGGGTTGCTTTTCGATACCGATACTGGACCAGGCTATGGAGGTTCGTCTGTTCGGGTTCTTCGTGATGAGAGGTCTCCAACCTTGGGATTCTTAGGGATTTCAGATGATTTTTTATTGGTACAGAAAGGATATTGGAAAAAGTGCGGTGGAGTTTCAGTTGCAGCATCGCCATCTTGGAGAGAGGTTGTTGACCCTGATGGGGTCCTAAGGTTTTGAGAATTGAGTGGTTGGGTCTTTAACGCTTTCAGTGCCAATCCATTAGCCTAAAAAATTCCATAAAATCAATACAGTTTATTTGATGAAGTAAGGATTCAAAAGTCGAGACGTGTTACACCAAGCACTTTTTCAACCATCTTGCATTCTGCACGTCGTAAGACAATTTGGTACAGTGAATACATTAGCGTGAACATTAATTTTCAAATCTAAATAATTCTCTAATTCTCCCATTTTTGAGACAGATTATTTTACTATTTTATCATTTTGAATCGAGATAGTTTTGAAAGTGGACCAAGCGACCCGAGTTTTTTAATTTTTATGGAAACTGAATTAATTGGAGTTAATTTCTGTAGACGATTAAAAATTGTGAAAATTATAGTGTTCCGTGATTTTCGGACTCCAACTGCGATTTTTACCATTTTTAATCGTTTACAACTGGTAGCAATGTTAACCAGTAACGATGAAATTTTCGATGTAGCCTGTGATCGAATTTAAATTAGAGTCAATAGTGTACTCCAGAAATAAATGTACCATTCCCCTTGAAAAATATAAAAATCTAGAAATATTGTTATGTTGTTTTCAACGTAAAAAGACTATTAAGGGATAAAATGAATTTGTACGATTATCATTTTGTATAAAAATACGCAGTTAAATATACCAGATTAAATATAACCAAATATACTAAGATTAAGTATACCATACATGACGCTTCGTGTTGCGGTTCTCAAACAAATCTGCTCCGTCGCAAGGACACATAAATCAGGAAAAGGAATCCTTAAAGCTAAAATTATTCAAGATTTCCATTCGACTATAATGAATTACTCTTGAAACTAAAAGTAGTCAAAAGATTTATACTAATCTTATCGACACAATCCCAGATGTGTCGATGGGTCAATGTGTCAAGGGGTCCATAAATAACAACTTCGTATAGACATGTGGAGATTTTCTCGATTTATTTTATACACTGTATCCTGTAATCTTTTTAAATATATTACGTGCGGTGTATTTATAATTATCAATCGGGCGAGCAAGCATTTGGAACAGATCAGTCTCTCCTCGAGAACACGGGGACCGTTTGAATACGAGGGTCTCCGCGCGATCAACGACTAAAAATTGGATTCTTTTTCGTCGTTTTTATTTTCGGTGGGCCTGTAGTAATACTGTCCGTAAAGAAGCGTCGGGATGCTCCAAACGTTTCGACGGCGCGTCCTTCCTCGTCCGATTCAACGAAAAATAGAAATCATTCGCTTTCGAGTGGATACAAAACACGATTTCGCAACAACGTTGCTTCGCTCCGCAAATCCAGGCAACGTAATCATCAAAAATCAGATGAGGAAAAAGGATATTGAAGAGCGGGGTTGAACAGTCGAAAGGAATCAGAGGAAAAATACATTTGAAAAAGAAAAACTGGGAACTGGTTCGGAATTGGGAATGATAAACGCGTTCCACCCGAACCGATTCGAATCACGGGAATCTTCGGTCGAAGAAGCTCGACGTTCTGGTAGTGCTGTTCCTCCCTTCGAGACAATTTTTTGGGAGTCACCCCTTATGTAAAAATGTCCGCATTACATAGACACAAATAGAGATAGAGATAGAGAGAGAGAGAGAGAGAGAGAGAAATTAACGTACATCTTTGGCACAATAAATACGAATACACAGTATAGTCATCTATGGTCGGTGTTTCGCCGGTGAGTCTCGCGTGTCTCCGCGATCTTGATCGACTGAGAAGCACGCGTGGAGAGAAATAAAAATAAAAAATAACACTCTCGAGCGAGACACCGAGGTTCAAACGCTCGGTTCTTCGTCGATATCACGACGAATGAGATCCTTCGGGTATTCCTTGCGCGATCACTCGTTGAACGAAAAGAAGGAACAGACAAAAGAAACGAATCTTGCGACGCGGGGGAGAATTTAACGATAATTACACTTAGCACCTAACGGGGTTCTCGTTGCGATAATTATTACTAAATTCCGGCAGCGCTTGATATCGAGGAGCTCGATAACGAGCGCGCGCGTACTTGCGAAATTAAAATTGGGGGCGTCGGTGGCGTTGCGTCTTGAAAGAACACGTCAACAGAATTGTGAAATTAACACCTAGGCCTTAATGTTGTGTGAACGCGCGAATGATCAAATGATCGAGAGATTCGATCACGATCCTTTAACGAGGATCGTCGACGACGGTCGTTACCGACAGCTTGGTAGACCGACCGACGGTCACATTGAAAAATTCCTAACTAACTTACCAACGGTTTCACGTAGAAACCTACCTTGCTTGCTCTGTTGTCGGTCGCGTTTACGCTCTTCGAGACTATTAGAGAATACAGGCAAAAGTCCAGCTTCCTCGGTGGGTGTGCCTGTCGTCTATTTAGGGATCAAACATGTCCTCGAACACCAAGTGGAACGAAGAAACCAATCGGTGAGAATTCGAGTTTACCAACAGGTTCAGGGTCGTCAGGGTTTACCGATGGGAGTGAGGTACATTAGGAGTTGATCCGAGGGTGTCTGCACGTCGAGAGAATTTCGATGTCTTCGCGGTTTTGATTCGAGTATGCGTCCACGTTACGGTATAGAAACGTCGCGTGATTAACTCCTAAAGCGAAAGCACACCCCTGGCAAAAAGTACTCGATCGAACAAATCAGCCCTTTGTCATCTTGATTATTTATGCATTCGATGTGGAAAATATTGACTGCCATGTCAATCGTGGATTAAATCTACCTAATTCTAGGACTAGAAGTACCACAGAGATCAGAATAACTTGTTTCTAATTTCTGTTTTACAATTACTGAATTGCGAAGAGAGACTGCGAAATAAAAATTGTCCAAGTCAATTGCACGAAACAGAAGTTAAATGAAAATGCAACTCTTCTAATGTCTTCACAATCTTGTACTTGACCAATCCATTCTTGTCATAAATGCATAAAATCCGGAATCTATTCGTGAGAAACTTTTTAACAAACTTGAATAAATCCATTCCTGTGAGACACTTAGAAGGAAATTGAAAGACACTGATCTGAGCAAGGGTAGAATCATCCCCGTGCGGGTCGTGATTTGGCAGTGAACGTGTTAATATTTCAACGAATATGTTTGTTTCTTTACAAGAAACAGAAAATGAGAAAATTTCAATAATTCCCAAGAATTGACAAAGGGTTGAATCATCCCCAAGCAAACAGTATCACCGTTTTCATCGTTCAAATGCATTGTCATGACACCGAAATGTTATTTATAATTTTCTCACAACGCTAGGCAGAGCGTTATTTCATATCAGACAAATGCGAAAAAGTATTTACCATATCATTAATATTTTTCGTAAATATCGTTCACTCCTCTACGGCATTTGTCTAACACGTATGCAATATTATACACTTTCAGTAGACTTTTACTAGGTGAAATAATCTCTGAACAATCCCATTCACGATTCTGATCAATCAGTTTTTGTGAGGGGTGCGCAGAGTGCCTAATCATTCGCAGTTTGATTCTCTCGCGATGGCCCAGCTAAACGGGGTCCACCGCTGCTAATTATACACTAATCCTGTCCCTCCGTACAAAGATACGCTTGTCCTCCGATAAAAAAGATTTCGTACACCTAATCGAATGTCATGGTTGGTTCGCACAGTCTATCGTCGACTACTCTACAGCCTGGTGGGTTGTTTTTGTGGTATGGTCGCGCGAAAAGTACAGGTAAGTAGAAAAGAGTCTATCGTGTGTCTGTCGAGACTCGAGATCGATCCAGGGTTGGTGGTCACGAGCTCGCTGGATCGCGATCGCGTGACCAACGTTTGTTTCCTGTGTGGTACGGATCGTTTCAGAGCAAAGGGGACTTTCGGTCTTTCGGTGGCACGTGAACGCGCCAGCACGGTGCTCCGTTGCTCCACAGTTCCATCGCGCCGTTGCACCGAAGGGAAAACGTGGTCGCCGGGTCCTTCCTTTTCCTGTACTCGATCGACGAGTCTCTCGGGATCGATTATATCGTCTGGCGCTAAGCGGGCACGTGGCTCGGGACCGTCGACGACGACGTCTGCAATGGAGAACGCGTCTGGTGGAACCTCAGCAGCTCCGACACCGTCACTGCGACGCGAACCACGCCTCGGCCACCCTCTAGCACGTCGCTAGCGCAGCACACCAGATTCTGCAATTAAAAATGGTCAGAATCATTTATCTTCATCCTTCAAACATCGCTGAGAAGAGGTTGAATTGTACAGAGCAATGCTTGGAAAATGTTGTATGCGATTGCTATCATTCATGTTTTATACACGGTGTTTCCTTGATCTGGAAGTAGAATTGGTTATGGTCAGACACGCTAATCGAATCTTCAAGTTTTATCTTCTCGAAAACGAAATTTTGTTCTACGTCTTTGGCTGAGATTTACATCCAGATTCATTGCTTTTCTGATTATACCACCAGATTTGAAAGACCCTGTACAAAATGGACTGGTGGAGATTTTGAAAGGACTTTCAGGATGGCCTGTAGGTGGATTTTTGAAGTTTCGTTAGTAGTGCAGTGTGCAGTATTGTGAGAAGATTGTGGATATTCAGGCGAGATTGAAATTTTCAAAAAGAATTCGAAGAAACAGGGATTGCATTCGATTCTTATGGTTGGAAAAATAAACACGAGCATAGTGAGCATAGTGAGCATCTGTGAGTCACTGAAACAAAACTTGAAGAGTACTCCTAGAAGCCAGTACAAGTTTCATTTCGATATCTTCAACATTGATTTTGTTATGAAATATTTGAACTATCTGTTTTTTCTTCGATAACGCAATATGAGACAATGAGTACTGTGATTCGAATTGAATTCAACCCTGCTGCCTAGTTAATACATCTTTTCTCCAACAATATATCTTGCTTCAGAAAAGTTTGGAAATAATGTTTATTTTTTTCTTATAATTATTTCAAATATGTGGCTCAATTAAGCTCTACAGCAGGGTTGAACTCACCCCTAACAATTGTTAAAAGTATCAGTCATGAAAAGTTGTAATGTGTAATTTGAGTAATTTCGTGTACGTGTTTGAAGCCTTTCTGAACGTGAACAAATATTGAGACCGTATATATGATGCGAAAGTGTGATATTGTATATGCTTTGTCTGAGATGACCGTTTGAGTTAAAAGATTTCGATAGTGCGTATCGTCGTTCAGCAGCAATTTTACCAAAAGAATATTTTATTATCAGTGGAAATAGTGTTACAATCGTTATCGGTTAGCCGTACAATCGATGTTACAGAGTACGTTTCTCGAATGCAAAATGGTTTCCAACAACCACAGTGGTGTATATTCTTTTGAGACCGGTCGGGACAGTCCGACCGGTCGCAACTCGTAGATATTTAATCTGGCAGTTGTAAATTCTCATTGTGCGCCGCGATTCAGAAATTAGGTACGAACAAGTTCATTCATTACTCGACCAGGTATCCTGTTTCAAAATGATATGAACAAGGGATAACAAACAGACTGTTATAATTAATACTAACAGGTCTCGTTTAACCCTCGACTTTCCAGATCGACGTGGAGTCGAAGGGACTATGAAATGTCCTAAACGCATAATATAAATATAAATGTATAATCAACAATATAAAAATAAATTGAGTATTCGCTCGAATGCTTGGTACCGAGGCAAATGTCAAAACATTCAAGAGAAATGTGACTCGAATTTAATAATTTAAATTTTTGAGAAAATGTCGCTCAGGAATCCACCTCGATAGTGAAGGGTTAAAACAAGCTTCGATTAGGCCGACTTCGAGTGAAATTCCTGAACTCGTCCGTCGCCTAAAAGTGGCCATTTCAGGAGGCAAAATGATTCAGCTCCCCCGATGGATCGATGGATCTGATTCGCGATCGATCGGAGGCACTCTAATCGAATAGGAAGAATAGCTTTCCTATCTCGACGATCGTAGAAAAAAGCTTAAGCTTAGAAAAAACAACAAGATAAAAATAAGCACCGATTTCTTCAGAGCGATCGATCAAAACTCATTAATTCGATTAAGTACAATTTTAGAAACAAAAATACGTCCAAAGAGGGATGTAGCTTCAACGTACCATATATCTGTGTTCATACAACATAGTATGATATTATAATAATAATAATAATAATAATAATATAATGATAATAATAATATATGTATATATGCATGTATATACATATGTATATATGTATAGGCGCTATTCTCATTCTCTTTCACTCATCAACACGCGTACGTTCATCCACTCGATGTGCCATTCAGATCTTTACAGAAATTATACAATTATACAAGCTAATGCAACGGAATGTATTTTTTCTGTTCGATCTCGTTATCACGCGTCTCATCTACTATCACGACCACGAGTAGAATCGACGATGCAGCCTCTAAAAAAACGGAAGCGACAAAACTAATCTTCGTCGAAAAGAGGAATAATTAAAATTAAACAAACAAAATACTAAAACAAAGAAGAGAGCTGCCGGCAGTGTTGCAGCGGGGACGTCGCGTCGTCAAAATAGACAAATTCATAAAAATTATTGTGTAGATCCAGTCTTACGGTTGCGATTTGATCCGAGGCGCTGACGAGCGTCTTCTTCGATCCTGATCGAAGTAATACTGATGCGGAAACCACGGAAACCCGTCAGCGCTCGAAACAGTCGATTTCCGACGGAAGTAAGCGGAAGAGACGAGGAACACGGGGCAAACTAAAGAAGAGATTAAGTAACGAGCTAAGTGTCGTCGAGACACTGGTGCGCGAAATGTGTTACACGACTCGAGAGGGTTTTCTGAATCAATTTTTTTCTGGTATCATCTTAAAGAACAGGGCTCAGAGACACAGTGGTGTACTGGAATTTTCAAAACTGAGGAAGTTACAGTGATTTTGATACCCTACTCGCGGATTGTTCCGTTTAATCGATTACAGTAAACTTAATTTTGCCATTTCGTTCGCGAAAAAATTAGAGAATGTTGTTGAAATATATATGAAAGTGCTTATAAAGTTTCGTGATGGAAGATTTAGCAGTTTCATGGGGAAGAATGGCAAAATTAGAGTAAGAACGCCCCCTCAAGCGTAAACCGACGAAACTAAATCAGCTGACTAGAACGGAGGATTAATAACACTTACGATTATAGAAGTATGTAATACCGAGGACTAGAAGCGGACCAACGATTCTGCTGTCGATCGACGCGAAACGCGTGTACAAAAGCGAAAATTGGAACTGATCTCGATCGAAGCGGCGCGGCGCGCGGAATTCCTTGGAAGATATAACTCACCGCAGTGAGGACGACCATAAGTTGGCGCGCTCGTTATCTCGACAGCGATTACAATTACAGTTACAATAAACTCGAGATACAAGGAGATTCGTATAAAAAGGATAATGAAATGCCTTGGAAAATAACTACGAGCAGTGCCGTTTTGTAGACCGTAATGAAAAGCCGTTTGTTTTATGGGAGAATTCTTTGTGCGTTTCTCGGAGAGATTGGAGCAGTGTTTGGCACTGTACCTTCGCGAAACGTGCAGATTAATTCGCGGCGTTCGATTCACGATCCCTAAACTGCAGATTTTTCACTTTTATAACATTGGGAAGATGAGCGGTTTCAATGAAGCTGGGGTGGATATTTGTACAATTTTTCGGAGTTACGGAGGAAGGATTATTTGGATAGTGAAATCTACAAGAAAAGTAGTTTTTACAAAATTGAAGTTGGTGTAGGAATAAAAATCCGCAGGCTAGTGGTAGCGCTTCGACCGCCATCCTTGATTTCCGAGGGTACTGGTTGCGTGAACCAGAAGTTCGCAAAATTATTTATCCAAATGAAAGCTTCGAATAATACTCCCTTTTTTGTACAAGAACATGAAGGTGTCTTTCTTAATACAATATAGAGATCATTTTTTTTGTAATTCACCTGACGTTTATAATCAATGATTGAAAGTTTTAGTTTTATGTTTTGAATGAAGAGCAAAGGCGAGTTCAGTTTTATTTCTCGAATAATTTGATCATTTGGATAATTTGTTGGTTTAGCTCCGGTATGAATCACGTTACGTCTGATATTCTAAATTCGAGCAAAATCCGGAAGCAAATGTTTGTCGCGACTCGAAGACTTGTTCCTACGAAAATCCTTACCCATAGACAATGTCCCTTACCGTACGAATATATTATATGCATACGTAGAATACGATATACGCGTCTATGCTCTCTAAACGATATACACGTACTTTGTCCACTATACGTTTCTCTTTCCCTTCATACTCACGTTTATATGAAAATATGTAGAACATCTTAGGCTACGACCGAATTGCTTGGCCAGTGAAGTGCATGAATGGTTGTCGTTCGTTCGTTGCCGTTCCGAAACTGAACGGACCGGGGAAAAAAGAAGAAAAACGGAGGCTAGAGGATCCCATAAATCAACGTGACACGTTCGCAAACCTAACGTTCGCAAAATTAAAAAAAAATAGTTGCGATCTTTATGGTCTATTGTTCTTTCCACAAATATTCGCACTTGCTATTGCTAACCTGCAATCTAATAATGCATATGTTCAATTAAGATTGCTATCAAGATTCAGGCAAGATAGAGTTATCATAAAACTGGCCATAATGGTTTACAATGCTAAGTTTCAGTGTGTTAACTAATTGTTCAATTTTCAATATTTGGGAAGACGTAACGCGAGTGAAATAAAATTGTAATATGTACAAATTTTCCGCGATAATTATTAAGTAAAATATAGTTGACACCAATATAGATGCTTTGACACTGTGAAGTTTCAAGAATTTGAAGTATCACTGGTTGATTTTCGAAGGTAATGTTACAAAGTATGGTACAAATGTATAAAATTCACAACCTATCGACTTTAACTATCGAGTTTGACTATCAACCAAGTAGTTTCAGTATTTTATATTTATAAATGTATTTAGTGTAATAAAAATCGAAGAGATGTATGATCCAACCATTTTGCAGGTCCTACCAAAATTTGGCACACCGACTACATCGACACGAAAATTCGTATCTAAATCTGAAAAAATAATTCTCGTCTTTGAATGTGTTAACTAAGATTGTGGATCTAGTTAGCGAACATTGGCGTCGATTTTAGGGATGCTCAGCTCCTAACCGAGGGGCTCGATTCACAAACAACTATGGAACGAAGAGGCCGACCGAAGTTCGAGCTGTGCGTTAACATCTACGTACCAAAATAGGAAATCCTCGAAACAGAAAAAGATTTCTAGCACCTTGTTGCGAATTCTGTAGTACTCGAAGGCTACCTATCACAGACCCATCAATTCTGAAAGAGCCGTAGGCGATTTCATTGGTCGAACGTTTAAAAAAATACTACCATCCATATCATTCTCTCTTTCTCTGCTTGAACTGGGTTGCACCGTCCAAAAAAGCGGGACCCACGCTGCGGGTACTTTCTACTGAAATATTCCATTCGATTCTTCTGCCATTCGTATGTCCGGATCGCGAGAGATTCGTCGGCGACGACTAACATTTTCAAACCGGCATAAACAAATTTTCGACAATCGACGATGGACACCCGGTTCCGCCGTTTCTATAGGAAAAATACTATTATTATACTCAAGAGATTCGAGGGGCACAGTCCCCCCTTGGACCGATGCCGATCGATCGTTCAAATTCTTCGATTTGACATTCGATATGCGAGCATTCAGCGGCTTTGATTCTTTGCATTCTTTGATTCTGTATTGTTGTTCGTTGCGAGGATCGAACAGAGGCCTCGGCGAAAGTAGCCGGAGCCCCCGTCGGAGGTCTTATCAAGGAGATACACTTATCTAACCTACGCACTACGTAGCGGTTCCTACAACTAGGCGGGCTAAATGTATGATCAAGCTGCCTGCTGACACACTTAGGGTCTATCGAGTAGTACTTGGGCGCCGGCCTCGAGGCATCTATCGAAACAGCGGCTTTTACGAAACAATAAAACAATCCTGCGAAAGCTGGAGCCGCGTTGGCGGTTCGCGCGAACCAAACTGGAGTGAACAAGCGAAGCTGGCGGTTCACCGTTCGATTAGTACCTCGATTCTGTAGCGAGTCGATAACCGAAACAGCCCAGGCATGGGCGGTGAGCGCTCTTTGCCCTCACAGTAGAAGTAGACTGCCCTTGGGGGCCAGGTGATGTTGAAGAAAGAAGAGACTTTGTCGTCAATTTAGCAGAAAATGTTTGTTTTAGATGGAATGGGCGTGGTGAGCCTCGAATGGGCGTGGTATACCCTTGAGAGGGGCAAGTCCAGTGCCAAATGGGCGTATTATATCCTTAAGTGGGTGTGGCGAGACCTGGATGAGCGTGGTTTCGTTGCTCTCAAAGTAGCAAATGTTTATGGCCCATGCCTGAGCTAGGAGAACACGACACTTTCGACCACGATGAAGAGTTGCCGACGATCACTGAGGCTCGTGACTATTTGTTCATGCCTGAATTAACCCTCGGACCACATCGATAAAGACTGCATCGTAGGAAATGAATGAACGAACTTATTGGTTTGAACGGATAATAAAGACTGCGCCAAATCTGAATAATGAAAATGAACTAAGAAGTCTAGGAACATATGATATAGTCCGAGGGTTAAAAAAGCGTAGATGATGATCGGCACCGATGTCAGCGGGTACTTCTGCGCGACACTCAGTCCTCTGCTCGAAGCGAGCGGAACGCGAACGAAAGACGAAGAAGGAACAACAACGCAGTAGAAAAAGAAAGAAACTAGTATACTGAGCCGCGCGTCTAAAGGTACTAAAATAGCGGACGAGGCAGGAAGAGTATCGCGCGGCAGCCTGATCGAGCGATTCGACGGCTTGGCGATGACGGACTTCGTCAAAGAAGCGAAATCCCGAGCAGTCGGGTCGCGGCTCGCTACGCATCGGAGAGTTCTCTATCCCATCTTCGATCGTGCTCTATGCTCCCCTCCGAGCGTCGATCCATCGTGTCGCGCTCTGGCGTTCTCGTCTTCCGTCGCTCTTTTTTGCAATTGTTTTGTTCGCTTTCTTAGTCGGGAATCGGGAAAAGATAGAGCAGAACGAGGGAGGCTAGGAATGTGGCGAGAAGCATCGCGGACAGAACGCGATCCTGAATCGTACAGGGTGAATCTGCGGCCGACTCTTCGGTATCGTTCTCTCCTTCGTCGCGAAGAAGGAGGAGAGCGGAGACGAGACGCGCCAGAGCCTCCAGCCCGTACGCGTCCATGTAACCCACGTCCATGATTGCGTCCGCGTCCAATAACACCTCCTGCAACACCAACAACGATACTACTCAGTCCCAATCTCTACTTCGCCGAAACGCTCGGTCGTCGCCTCTCTTCGAGCGCACGCTGCTCCGCCACACGGGCCACAATTTTAGGGGATGATGATGCGAGAAACAACGCTCCACGAGCGCCAAAAGCAAGCAAGACTATCACTGAACAGGACGTTCTCTAACCATTGACCGTTCAAAATGTTCCACAGTGACGTCCCAAGACAGGCCTTAACAAATTTATCGCTTAATTCTCACTTTATAATCTCTCTTCTAGACTTTCAGCACAGATTCACACAAACGAAGAAGTTGTCTAGTAATTGCAGTTGTAAGCAGCATAACATTTACTATTTGGGCACATCGGCATCCTAATTTCTCAAAAATGTTTAAGTTATTTGGTCCAATTTTGAAGTTTTTCTGTATTTCAAAGGGTACACTCTTTTGAGTATGTAGAATGGAAACTCGACGATTTTAGCGATCTTAAAGTGCACTATAAAGCTCAATGTTGATTGTTAAATAGCCTCTGTCTTAACTCTGTCGGGCTCGACTCGTTCAACTTTCGTTCCCCGTTGTCTTTAGCATCATCCCCTGAAAGGGCGACCTTGAGTGATAGTAAGCAGTTTGCGCAGCCCTGCTCTCCCTAGCCCCTTCTCGTTCTTTCTCCTGCTGAAGCGACACCTTACTCGACCATCCGGGCTACTACTCGACAGAGTACGAAGATTGTTCGATTCGACTGGGTGCGTCCCATCACGTTAAAGAACAGAGAACGATCGATAGGATCGATCGGGGAGGAGCGATCAGGGTAGAAGACTCTCGGGAGCCGCGTCCACAGCGTTCTCCAGCGACAGACAAGCGAGTTACGTGGTCAAGGCGCATGCAACTACTCTTCAGCGTCTCTATTTCCCCGCGATCCTTTCCTCGAACAGCGAAACATCGCGACTCGGGGACTATAAACGTGACATCCGACTCAGCCGAGCTCTCGGGGACTGACTAGTAGTTGTTGGAAACATCATGGACAAATGTACCGTCGTCAGACTACGTCGCTGACGAGTCCTCGTTTGTTTCGAGACTCGCGCGCCCTTCTCGATGAGCGAGCATTACTGCTGAGAAGTGCGTCGGAAAAGACGAAAAGAACATCTAACAGCGACAGACAAGCGCGGAGCATCTCGGAAGAAGGATCAGGGGACAGGAGCGTGTCTGCTTACCTCGTCCACACCGATTTTGCGACAAGCCTCCAGAAAGTTGTCCACATTGCGCCTGCATCTCGCCATCGTCAGCTTTGGCTGCAAATTCAACAAAATCGATAGAATCTGCGTTCATAAAAATTTTCAGGGCAGGATAAGATCATTGGAGTATCGCTTACCACTGCTGGAGAAGGAACGTGGATGCTGGCGACCGATCTAGGTCGCACATGGTTCGCCAGGTGACAGAGAACCACACCATCTGTTAACGCTGGAGCGAGATCCTCCGGTAATGCCATCTTCAACCTCGTCTCTATGTGCTGGAAATGATCAGAAACTTGGACAACGAGTCTTTTAGATAGCAACAGTAGGTGTCCAACATTACCCAGCAAAACTAGGTAACTGTACCCAGCAAAACTAGGAAATGAATAATCATATAGGATGGAAACATTCGAAGTCGAAAGAAATGTTTGGTTTTCGAGTTACAATAGTTCCGAGTGCAAAGGGTTAAACAATGTTGGACAGTGTAGTGTTACTATATATAGTGGGGTTGACACTCACGTTCCTCAGCTGTTCTATCAAGTCAGCCTCTTCCTTGGCACGCTCGAATTCCCTTCTCATGGTGAACGAGTACTTCTCCGGCACGTTGCTGTTCCAGGTGACCGATCTAGGGGACTTCGGACTTCCACCATTTCTGCTCGGACTCTTGTTGCCTGACGGACATTGTTGGAATTGTATTTAACACACGATCACATCAATTAACAAAAATAATAAATACTCACCTTCCACATAACCAACAGCAGTCTTGACTAGTCTAGGAGTATGTCCAGGGCTAGCGCCCGAAGATAAGATGCTCGTCGAAGTCTTGATCGGCGAGTTAGGCTTCTTATAGGGCTGCTCGTGGTACTTTCCATTCTTATTGTTGTACTCATTGTTACTACCATTGATGATAGGTGTGTTCTGATAGTTGATACGTGAAGGTGTCACCTTCTGGACCGGTCTTTTGGTAGCGTTCTCCTCATTGAAGATCTGCTTACCAGTGAGGGCGACTCCTTCCTTGTTGCTGGAGTCTGTCTCATTGCTCTGAGATTCATTTCCGGGCGGTGTAACCTGTTCCCGGGGTCTGTAGACACTTGGGCCCTCGCTAGCCCTTTGTTGTCGCAGAGCCTCTTTGTACTCCCTAAAAGATCATCATTTGATCAAGTCATTTGCCCTACTTTCGCACAAGATTAAAGTGCAGCAATACTCAATATAGAATCATGGCGACCGATGATCCATGTTTTCCAAAACATATACTTTACTCGAAAAAGATCGTGAGATAAAAGTTAGAGTTACCCCCTTAAGGGGGGAAAGAAACCAAAGACCCACACCTGTAGGTCTGAATATGATTCAAAGGCCTCTTCTCGTCCCCGTTCAGCAAAGAGATAGAGTTCGCAGCGGAGGTCTGCAGCGGTTGAACCGACTGAGTGTTCGCGGTGATGGGCTGCGCCTGGCTCAAATGAGAGGTTTCGAGGGGCCTGTAAGAAGGAATTGTGGAACGGTCAGAGCGATTATCAGCGGGTAAACAAGCAACGTGCACCGTGTCTCTCATCGGTTTATGAACGGTTCGCTAGCTTACCCTGGCGGCGTAATTGACGCGTGGTAGAGGCCAGAGGTCATCGGTCTTCTGACGTCGGCGCCGTTCTCCGAGGTGCTCCTCTCCAGCCTCCTCTTCTCCAATTGATCGTGCAGTATCATCGCCTGCGGACAACGCGCGGGAAGAGCACCGTATAGAAAAGGTGAGCAGACGCCGCCAGCAAAAGCACGTTGTGTTCGACTGTCGCCGTCAATCGGACACACGCCGCGCGTTCTTTCAATGGGTTAAGGTCGTTCAATGAGGCTTGAACGACGGCCAAACGCGCCGCGACAAGACAGATATCATTTCCAAGGGGCAGGGTTTCTATTCAATCGCTAAATATAGACGTTGTATCATACGGGCCGGCCCGGAGCACGGAGCTACATTAAGTAAATTTTCTGGACGATAAGAATGTCTGCATTAACTCCAAGATACAGGAGAAACATAGACATTTATTTCTTTTCGTAATAAATCAATTTCTTTGAATGTCTTTACCGTGTTGCATTGGATCTGCTCAAGTGCATAAAATTCGCAGTCTAGTTACAAGGAAATGATCAGCGTGGCATCCTTTAATGCGATTACTCAGCCACTCTTTGCGTCATCGTGGAATTAAACGAACGTTTGGGAACATTTGGTACAGTATTTCATGTACGGCACAGTTTTGTTTAATTTTTAATGCAACCGACCAGTTTGGGACAGAAGCGCTTACCTTGCCAAGTTCATCTTCGAGGGACGTGTGCTCGCCAGGTGAGATGGTGCTCGGCGTCGAGGTGCCGCTGCAAGATCCGTTCACCACCGCGTGCTCGTGCGGCAAAGTGATCGAAAGGGGCGAGCATTCTTGCCGCCACAGGCCTCGAATCTCGCCGTCGTGCACCTGCGCGTAAAAACGTGTCCAGCAGGAGGTACTACGAGAAATCGTCGACATCGTGTGTTTGCTGTGTTCGATTTATTTCAGTGTATCTTTGTTTGTTGTTTCTACATGGTCGGTAGCCGGAGTATGTATAATACACAGTAACTGGAGGAAACCCCCAACAATCTGGGAACTTCAATGCCCTTTAGCCAGGATTCGAAAAGGACATTCACATAACGGTTATAAGGCTCCAGGTATACTATACTAATCTACGAAGACGGGAGAAAATTGCATTGGTGGATAGAGGCATTGTTTGAAAAAGACTTGGATCATCATACTTGATTCAGGATTAAAAACATAGCCACTTCGTTAGTAAATAGTTTATGAAAATGGAGCTAGTCGCATGTTTCAAGCGGGAAATGGTGTCAGTTACCAGTTAAATTCACCGACGATGGCGATAATGGATTGTCAGTTTGCTTCTGTATGATGTTACCCCACAATGAAAGTTTAGAATCTCTAGTCCTCTAGATGAGATTAAAGTTTCACGTTGAATCTAAGGTATTTATAGGACATGCAGGATCTAAGACCACCCAGCTGCCAAGTAGTATACGATACAGCTTCAAGAAGAAGCATAGAACCAGAGAAATGCCTAGAACAAGGTCCCAAGGTCCTGGTCCCATAACGAAAACTGAATTCCTAGTCCCCTAGACAGGATGGAGGTTTCTACGCCGGATCTAGGGTGTATAAAAGATCCGAGGACTCCCAGCCGCCAAACAGCATGCGGTACAGCCGGGAGAAGAAGCGTAGAGTAAGGAAAAGGGCCAGAACAAGGGCAAGGAGACTAACCGCGCTATGAATTTCTTGGGACCATCGTTTGTCGACGCCATCGCTGGTGCTATATCCGCTGTCGACGTTGTGCCGTCTGTGAGACCTTGTGTCCAATGTTGCGTGTCCTCTCACGTCCAAGGGTGTCCTCCTCCCACGACCGCCTCTGGCCCTTTCGTGCTTCGCCGCCTGTCTCTCCAGATATTTGAAGATGTGCGTTCGCCCGCGAATGCATAGCTGTAAACAATTTTCCAATTACTATCGTCTCGTAATCGAGTCATACAGTTTATGGAATAGTTTTTTATGATTGAAGATTGCTCATGGTTCGGGATTGCTCACCGAGGCAGGCGGCGAGGTCAAAGGGTTATCCGACAGCCGAAAGTCCACTAAACTCTTCATCTTTCTCATCTCGTTCGGAAGCACGGATATCCGATTGCCGCTGATATCCAGCTTCACGAGCCTCAGGTACGTCAGTTCTGCGAGCACAGTTGTCAATCTGAGTATTGTAGATTTTACGCGCGCGAACGTGAAGTATTTCAAACTTGTATGAGCTCTCTCTCTCTCTCTCTTTCTTGTTAAGAGGTATTAGACTCTTCTGCATGGAAACAGCAGGGTCTTTACAGTTCTCAATTTTATCCTTGGATTTAGCAAATGTAATAACTAGGTACTATCATTCTTAGTTATATTTAATAATCTTTTCTATTGAATTAATGCTCTATTATGATCGACTACTTCTCGTTAGACTATCGCAAGCAAAGACAATGAAACTGTGTTTCATACTTTATTTCAGCCGCGTTCTTAGAACCCTTTCATATCATTTCTCTAACACTAACATTATTATGAAATACTTTCAGATTCAGTCGAGTCTTTATTAAAAATGATTAAAATGGTACTACACTTCAGAATAGTGTCCCTTTCGCATCGCTATATCAAACGTGTGACTCAACCGAGGGCAAGCAGGGTCAAATCGATAACGTCTAATAATTTCCCCATTCTCGTTTTTTCATTCATACGCCAAAGGGTTGCCGCGGCGCGGCGCCTATTAATAAATAAACAAATGAAGCGTTGAACCTCTGTATAAAAAAAAAGAAATGTATCGAAGCAGACGCACCACGAAAGAAGAGGATAAAAAGGAGTTCACCGCGCGCATTAAAGAAACGTTCATCCGGCTTCTGTCGATGATGGCTCGACGAAACGAGGACTCCGACCCTAAACGAGTACGCCTAAACGAGACGCCTAACCGTCTCGGTGTCTGCTCGGTTTCACGGAAGACTTCGCTTTGGGGTTCATCGGCGAAAACCCCGCGAAGTACTTCAAAGAAACCATTCGAATTCACTGAAAGTTTCGAACTTCGCTGACCCACGCCTAACTTAGACCGTGAGAAGTATTAGGTTGTTGCATGTGAAATGTCCGATTTTTAACACAATACCATTAAAGAAATAATTTCTTAAGAATTAATTAATAAATTTCTGTTTAAACCTGCAAGAATCGGACATTTCAACAATTGAATACTTTAAAGAAACGATTCGAATGAAGGTTTTGGGATTTGCAGGGAGCTAAGGCTCACCAATGGGCAGGTGCACGAGCATGTTGCTCCTCAGGTCGAGCGACCTGAGCCTGGCGAGGTCGCCCATCCGAGGTGGCAAGCTGGTGATCTCGTTGCAACCCGCGTCCAGCTCGGCTAACGCCGACATTCTGCCCAATTCGTCCGGCAATGATGCTAATCTATTGTGAGCGACCAGTAACGTTTGCAGCGGTAGCCTACATATCTCCCGAGGTAGCGACGTCAATTGATTCCGACTGCGAACAAATGTTAATCACTATCGAACTACCACGGCGCCCGCATCCTGTCTATATGGACACTTCAAGGACTTACCTAAGATCGAGGTAGTTCAGCGACTGGAGCAACGACACCGTCTCCGGTATTATTCTTATGGCATTGTGATAGAGGTGCAGCTTCTCGAGGAACGGGAACTCGGTTACTTCCTCGGGCAGTTCGGCGAAACGGTTCTTCGACAAATCTGCAACCAAAAACAAAATGGCACAATCTGTTTAGTCACGAGCAGGACAATTTTTTGGTGAGCAAGGACAAACGGAACAGAATTGCAGGAAATGCAAAATGGGTGCTTAAATGGGCTACTGAAATAAGTCTCCAAAAAAAGCCTTTAAAGCGGCCTTCCAAGATGGGTCTCCAAAAATGCAGCATCACAATTTTGAGAAAAAAAATGGGCTACATAAATTGAAACAGCAATGTTTGGCACTGAGTTACTTAATTGAATCATTTGACAGATCGTCCGATATCACGAGGGTTAACCAGGCTGATCCAGGATTAACTAATTGTAAATTGGACTTCCCAAGACGTTTCAGACACCATGGTCCTGTAGGTTCCAGCAAATATCATGTATACCCTTCTAGAATGCTAAGGGTTGATATGGGCAGGTTAGAGGGTTATCCAGTGTCGTCTGGTTTCCAGCGAAAGGTCGCGAAAACGGAGAACGATCGACGTCGTTCGAAGAAGGGCCGATTAATTGGGAACATTGGTAGGATTCACGTAGCAACAGCTGTGCCCCTGGGGTGTTGGGGTGAACTCCGTATTCGCTGGGGGTTCTTATGAATGGGGTGTGAGCGACATGGCCACGTGCGTGCACAGTGCCTCGAAACCTAGGAAAAGGATAAGGGTGGCTCAGCTGCTCCCGGCTTTCGGACCTCCTTTCTGATCAATAACTACCGTCTGTGTGTTCCCGACTCCTCCGGGGAGAGAGAGAGCCGGTCGGCCAACACAGTTCGACTTGTCGTTTCCCTCCGTGCCAACTTCTCAAGTTCCACGCCTAACGATCGACCAAAGTTGCCTGGCCATCCTGGACGATCGTTGGACTGCAGAAGAAAGTACATTCAATCCTGTTCTCCCGGCTCGTTTAATCAGAACCAGACCGAAAACGCGATTTACTTCGAGATTGGACAACTTCTTATACCAGAAGCAAAGTCGACGTGTGAACACGTTAGCTACCTGCATCAGCTATCTAACTTTGAAAGGAAACAGGATAAATCTAATGAAACAGTAACGTTTGATATTGAATTTATCCATTGATACATTGGACATATCATCTGACATCGCGATTGGGCTTCCAAAATAAAATTCCAAAATGGGGAGCCTTTCATAAGTTCAATGTGAATGAAGTTCTTCAGATATGAATACAATAATCTCTTCAAGATACGAATAAATAATTACAATAGTCGACAAAAATCAATCTGTACAATGAATAAGAGATACAATAAACTGTTGTTTTAATTGTACAAATGCAAGAGCGTCACGAGTGTATCCCAAATTGGTACTATAGTGTGGTACTGGGATCGTAAATGGTAAATACCGATGATTCGAGGAAATTAAGACGGCTTAACCCTCGGAAATTGTGTCCCACCTGCGTATCTAATTTACGCGATCGGAAATAGGAAATTTGGCAATCGATCAACGATATACCTGGCTTCTGGAATGAGTATCTGCGTAGCCACCCCTGCGTCCAACGATCCCGTGGTTTTATCCTAAGCCAAAGATATTTTCTGTGGATCGGAAAATAGCTGTGTTTTCCTTGTGCAAACGCCTACGTTCTAAATGGGGACGACTCCATGGGGTGGAAACGAGGAACTCATGGAACCATTGGCACACGGTCGGTCGCGTAATCGTCGAGCAAAGGGCGTCGGCCCGTTCAGGCTCGGCCGATGAAGACGCGAATAGCACCCCTGCTACGTTCTTGCACCGGCTACAATATTTTCCGTCGCTGAAAACTCTGCTTATTGGCTTCATTCGTTCACCACTGAGAGCTGGAATACTACATGGCCCACAAAAATGCTTCAAATTCGTCAAAAAAATACCGAAGTGCAAATTCTGCACGTTGAACAGTTTTTTCTTCAAAGTTCACATTTTTTAAAGCATTAGTAAAATCTGGAAAATCACTTTTGGCACTCTCATGCACCTCACAAGGCTCCTTTGGTACATGATTTTGTTTTTCATCGGGTCGTTCAATAAATCAATTTGTACTGTGCCTACTTCACAGTAATACAAGATCTACCATGAGGATTTGTTCATGACTGAACATGATCGTACGTACATCTGGAAGAACTGTGATATTGTTTGTATAAATAAGACACAGTCTTGATAATATTATCGAAGACAATTTGTTGGTATCGAACTGTGCTATCGCTGCTGAACGATTCATTAAATATTTCTCAACCATGGATGTTAATGCGGTCGATAAGTAGTCCACATCGGCGAACCCAGTTTCGATTCCTAAGAATAGCGTCTTTCAACCAGAAACGGCTCAGGAAAGTTAATCTGCAAACGTCAAGCGACGTATTGATCACGACATACATATGTTTCCTGTTTCCCCGATCGATATCCAACAAGGCCGACGTAAAACCTGCTGGAGGATGATCACGAGTCACGATCCTCGGTTGATCCGTCGCGTCGTTGGGACCCCATAACGGGTCATTCAAAGTAGATGGAGATCGCTAGAAGACGCAGATTAGATCGTAGACGAGCATGCACAGTTTCCAGGCTCGTCGTTAAGCATTTTATCGTTGATGGCCGCAACTGGAGCAGAATCGAGTCAGTTCCGGCCGCTTGGATCTCCGCTAACGAAGTTCCCGGTTCATTATCGATCATTAGTTCGTAACGTGGCCGCTCCGTCCCGAATGATTTTATTTTCCACGAGGAGTGTTCGACGAGAGAGGGTGCGATGTTCCATGGGACACCTTGCGCGCACCCCCTCGACGATATTTGCTATGAGGCGTTATCGATCGGCCGACCCTCTGTTTCCACGGTTTCACGACGGCCCTTATGCCAGCTCTTATATGGCCCCATGCTTCGCGAACGATAACTTAACGTCGTTACAGTTTTCTCGACGCTGTTTCGCATTGTACACGGTCGTTCGTATCGCAGGACAGCAATATTCTGGCTGATTTCCCTCGCAAGGACCACCGCGAACGGTAGCAATCGAGCAGCAGACGGCGATTATGGTACGACCACCATTTTCCGCTACTCCGCCGTGACTGTTCACCCTAGAATTAGCGATAGAACCAATTTTTGCGCTCGTCCGTTGACCCTCGCTTATGGCAACAGACGTTTCGTGACACGACACGCCCCGGGAACTCGACCGAATGCTATAAGCTGGCAGATTTGTGGAAAAAGAATGATATAACGAAAAGTCGTCGGGAATGTTCGCGTGATCGATGGACGTTCTTATCACAAGAATGTTTCGAGGGAATGTCTCAACAAAGTCGTGCAGCTGATTTATTTCTGCTGTGATGGACGGCGAGAGTTCGTTGACTTTCCTTATTCATAGCTGTGGGAATAATTTAGGTGTTAGAAAAGTCTTCTTTCTCAAAATAATACTCCTGTTTAATTTTTACTGGTTTGGAAGGACTTGAAAATGAAGATAGGTCACATCAAAATAGCAATGGGTATTACTGGTGCCGATGAGACGCTCGTGGTAACCCTCTACAACCCCTTGTAACTTACAGGTCATGTACATATTTCGCATATTTCAACTCTTTCACCCATGGATCGAGTGGTTTTTGTTTTAAGCATGTTGCCGTAGTTAATTACCTTTAAGGATGATTGAGTAATCAATCTGTTAGTGAAAGGATACTGCGACTTTCAGTTTCTGCTTGATTGGTTTACCTATCAGAAGCCAATTAATAGGATTCCTAATAATCAGACAGCCGATCTTTATGATGAAAATTCTCTGCACTGATTGCAAGAGACAGGAGCCACCAATACGGATCTATCTTTACGCTGAATTTGATACTCTATGGATTCGCGATACGAATTGAACTCGGTTCAGTGAATTCGGAGTGGAAAACCTATAGAACAATAAATCCTAAGAAATTAATGTCAAAGATTAGAAAAGAACGGTTCGCAGAGTATTACACGACGGAAAACCGCTAACCATTGAGCATCCTCAACGTTCTAATCGCGGTAACATTTCCGAAGTCGCATGTACTCAAGCGTGACACTGCGCAAACAGATTTCCGCGGCATGATATTCTCCGCACGCGCGCAAAATATTAGCGTAAGAAGAGCATTTTCCACATCGCTCGTGCCGAACGCGCAGCCGCGCCTGTTCGTTAAAATTAGTCGTACTATCAGGGAAACGTGACACAGACGACGGACCACGCCCATACACTCGCGATATCGCGTAACCACCAAATTCGCGTAGCTTGGCGCGAACGTTCACGTGCGATGTGTGTGTGCCGTGTATCGATCCGCCATTGCCGGACCTCGACCTTGGTCCTTGGAACTGGCCAGTGCATCGACCCCCTACTGGAACACCCTGTATATCCCGCGACCGACTGCGATTTTTAGTGGCCGCGTGCACAACCGGCCACGTTCACCGTTACCGCCGGAAGTTTGATCGCGTTTTTGCATGCGAAACCAACGGACGGCGATCCGAGCTCCTCGCGATAACAAACCCGAGGTTTCTGCACACTTTTTTACTAGATTATTTTTCTGGGATCTCAATTTGCTATTTTGCCGTTCTGGATATCAGGTGTACACATTAATTAATTCGTATTATTCTATCCAGCAAATTATAAATTATTGCTGAATCTTCAAGATGATACCAATGTATTTGTAGAAAGGGATGGAGATCATTTTTAAAATGTAATTTGTGTGTAAGTAATCAACAAATTCATGAAGTAAGAGCTACGAATTAATTCGTGTACCTAATATTTTGAACAAATGTACGATTCCCTCAGTCAAACAGATATTACAATAAAACTCACACACACACACACACACTAAATAAAATCAATGGTTCCATTTTTATACGACAACGCAGACTATTTTAATGCTCGGTAGGTTGAGGCCCATTTTGGATCCAAGAGTATCAATTCTCCAAAGATCCTGGATTCTCCAGTAAATTGTCAGAAGTTGAAGAATTTTTGCGATGATGGTCAAGAGTGAATAAGAAAATCTGTCGTTTGGACGAAGTAGAAGTCTGTAAAAATGGGATTGGTTCCGGCGTATTTCGCCGATGAAGACATTACTCGGATGGTTCCAAGGCCGCGATGACCGTCGCAGAGAAGAATTCGTGTCGTTTTTTCGACGTGAGTTGGCATCATCGATCAGGGTTGGGACTGCATCGTTGCACCTTGCGCCAGGTAATTGACTTTCACCGTCGTTCTCGTGCGCCGCGACGCGACGGTCGGATAACAACGGTGAAAAACGGGAGACTAAAAAGTGTGGAGAAGGCAAAAATGGGAGAAGAAAGAAGAAGTTCTGGCAGAGCCCTGGTCCTTGAACCGTCGCCATTGCTGTGTCATTGGCGAGGCAATGGCGCGTCAAAGACTGACAGAGAAAAGCGCGGTACAGGAACGAAGACGGAGGCATAGGGAACGAGACGGGAAGAAGGAAAAGCAAGGAGAGAAGGAACGCAAGAGAGAGAGAGAGAGAGAACGAGCGATTCTACGCTGCTTTTGTCAGAGACCGCCACCACTTCCGGCGACGAGGACGCGAGCCCGGACAAGACTCGCATACTCGATTGAACCCGATGGACGGGACCAGAGTCGCAAGGAACGAAAAGTCGTCGAACGAGCTTCGTCTATCGCCTATCGACGCGGATGATGCGAAACTATGACGTGTCTCTGACTGCACGCATCGATTTCTATGGAGGAAGACTCTGAAGATCCTTGGAACGAGTCACGTGGAGCGTTGGTGAAAGATTATCTTGCTGGGACTTGGTTTCGGGGAATTCTAGATGTTGGCACGCTGTGTAAATTATTGTCGGTGATTTTCATGTAATTCCAAATGGAAAAAACTTCAGATTTAGTCAGAGCTCTGTAGCTAGGGTACTAAATTGGCTCTGTTCGAAGCTGGGGCCACGAAGCCACGCCTACCTATAGCGTTTTGTACAGAGAAAAGAGATGAATAGTCTTTTGTCGGAAGCTTGATGAGTTTTAACCGGGTTCCGGTCCGGCTAGATTACTGTGGATCAGTCATGAATATACAATAGATTGCTCTGCGAAGCACTGTTCCCATCAACAGGCGCTATCGAAGTTAAGAACCTAGAAGCCACGCCTACTTCACACTTTCTACATAGAAACATTTAGATGAGCAATCTTTTATGAGGAGTTTGATAAGACATGAGCTACATTGACTTTTCCCCAATCTCACTCCAGATCATTCATATGTATAAACAATCCTGTAGAACACTGCCTTAGCTCATTTCAAGTCAAGAGCAGCGATGCCACGCCTACTTAGGCCACTCCACAAAGACCAAGATAATTTCTGCCTAGAGTTTTCCTTCTCTACCATGACTTGCCCCGAGGCATTGCCCTGGAGGCAATCCACGTTCACGATATTATACCGGGAGCCTGTGTAGGTCGTTTCTGCACGTGACAAGGCATCTGGAACTCGATGATTCGACGATGAGCCGATGGCGCGTGTGAATCGGACGCTAAGGGAAACGGCCAAGCGAGAACGTGGAATAAAGAAGGTGGTATCGCGCAGCCGGTTTCCATAGTCCTCTGCCGTCTGTCCGAGCCGAGCAATGCGTGTCCCGAACAGTGCATCGTATTGTGCGTGGTGCGTGTTCGAGCGTACCGGTACGCGTGCACGCCTCCGTGTAGAACCGTGGCTACGTAGAATCATGCTCCGCGAACAAAGGACAAAGCTTTTTTCCACGACAATTTCATTTTCCACTGCTTTCATGACCGGACAATTAACGACCGTGAACCTGTCTGGCACTTCACACTTAGGCCCGTTTTGGAATGGACATCCAGACTTCGTTTGTACCTCCCACTCGGGTAGGGAAAGGGTGCAACCCTCTATCGAGCTGGCTGAGTCATAAAACTTGCTCGTTATCGTCTGTTCCGTAATCGGTTCGATTGTGTACGGTGCATAGAGCTGGAGATTGCTCTATTGGGCATTATCTTGGCTCCCAAGAGCTGATAAGCCACGCCCACTTAGGGCTTAACCCTTGTGCACTGCTGTGGGGATTGGAACATTTATTTTTCGAGAATTGAATCGGATTGCAGACAATTTGAAGTGAGTTGATGTTCTTCTTTTATATGATGTTACTTGTTTGAGAAGCATTGCCCCTGAGTTCAATCCATGGGCTCATTGTCCACGCCTGATCCAACAAAATCCGTAAATCTTACCTCAATCTAATTTCTTGACGCAAGAATTTGCTGTTAGCTATTCATCTAGGGATCATTGCTCTTAGATATTAATCTAAAGATATTTGCTCTTTATCTAAGTAACTCTGCTCTTGGGTATTACGCTCTTGGTCCGCAAACAGGATCTTGAGAGATCTCCATACTGTCACGATCCCTCCACCTCTTACCATCGCGTATGTCCCCTACCTCTCCAACTCGCTACAACCACATTGCGTCTCCATCCAATTAGGACTTTGAAAAACTATCCTCCACTGCTCCCGAGCGTCTCGCAGCGTCCTCTGGAGTAAGATAAATTCAGAACAGTATCGTCGCTAGAGGCTTATGGCTTGTAGCCATGGAATTAGGCCACAGATGACTAGATGATGGAACTTGGCCGGCGGGGTCCTATGCAATTACGAGTGGCTGGTTTAATAAGGGTTTCCCGCGTCAATTATTCGGCAGGCAATTACTCGTTCTCGCGGTACCGCAGCAAGAGGAGAGCATAAAAACTCGTTTCGTTGAGAAAAGGAATTCAACCTACCCTTTTCACGGTCGCTGGAGGCGGTACGGCAATTATCATAGGCTCATGCTACGAAGGCGCAACATCGGTCCGTTTTTCTCGAAACCGCGAAAAACCCAGCAGCAGAACCCGAGCTGCTCCTCTCGAGGGTCTCCTCCGTTCTGCTCGTTTACCGAGCCTCCTCGTTTCCATCGAAACGAGCGCGAGCCACGTTTCCAGGCGGCGCGGTTCCACCTAAATCCTTGACCTAAAAACTAATGCCCGCGGTGCGCGCTGGAAAAAGAACCGTGTGCGGTCTGGGACGCAGAGAGCTCGTCGAAAGGTGCACGGGGTGGAATGAGACCGTCTGGCACCGGAACGAGCTCGATAACGAGCCGAAAGATCGCGTTACACCGCGAACCCCGTGGCTTTTTCGTCCACGAGATCGAATCGCACGATCTCTTCACGCCGCAAAGTGTTTCAGGATTCGAATCGGAACGGTTCCCCTTGGAGCCGCGAGCCCTGAGGCCACCGCCATTTTGTTGCGCGATTAGGCTCGCGAACTGTCGCTCGAAACAGAGCTGAATTTCATTCGATTTAGAAATATTCTTAATAGCGTTCATCCCTGAGTATAGGGTAACTGTGCCGATTACTGCGGTATCATGCTTCGGTCGTACTTTATTTTAATATTATTCCTAATTTATCATGAAATAAATATATTAATTTTATGAAAGAATGACGTGTTCTGAATACAAAAAAAATTGGTGGCCCTCAAAACCTAATACAAGACACGAAAATATTAAAAGATAAAATTGATATCATTTTGTACGTATTATTGCGGACGAAAAAGTGCCAAATACTACTAATTACTGCGTACCAATTACTACGGATTAGAATTCGATTATTCGGATTAGAATATACGAGCGTACGGAAACAAACTACGTATCTAGGCATTCTGAGTACAGTAACAAATAATTTTTTCATTTATTACATTTTAGATGAATAAATCTTTTATTAATTATAAAGTCCTTTGTCTTTCTCAATTCTTCTTCCTTTTTGTTGCTTAAAATCTCCATTCTTTCATTGTTTCTTAAGTTTTCAAGTTAATGACGTGCTAACATGAACATTTTTTCCAGTTTTGTTCAGGATTTTTTTTTTCGTTCATATTGACCGCAGTGACAACATACATTCGTCAACCGGACAATGTTCCGACAGGTTTGTTGACCGTTTCAACGCTCTATGGAATCCTCTTCTGCGAGAATTTTATGTGCGAATGAAAACCTCCGGGCCACGAACTTTCCGCGCCGTGCCGCGACCGGCGGCTGGAGGAAAAGCGTCATCGATTCATCGACGATGACATCGAACAAAAGGCATGTCGCCGCGTCAGGAGTGTGTCCTTCGGTCTAGTCTCCCGGGACACGGACCCTACGTTCTCGGCTTTGTCTCGCGGTTACGCAGCATAACTCGGAACAAAGGGACTCCCCGATCCCTAGCCTGGCCATTCGCGGCCATCGCGAAACCGCGCGCGGAAATTTATTTCGGTGCAAACCCTATATTCGTTAAAAGCATCCATGGTGCAGCCCGAACACGCGCTGCAGAAATTTAGTGTAATTGGTTGTCATTCCCTAGCGAACCCTGCAGTCCCTTATGGTGCACTATGACGCAACTAAATGGCGATGGCGAACGCGTCACTATGAACCATACGAAAGTTGCATTTAGGGTAACGTTAACACGACAAATTAGAAAATTGACATTGTACCACAGATAATCAGCGTACGCTAATTTGTCAAGCAGACAGAAAAGCGACGTAAAAAAAACAAAACAAGGAGTCTCCGAGACTAATTGAACCCCAGTTAACGAGCGTCATAAGAACTCGTCCCTCGTAGATTTGTTTCCACGCGAATTATTTGCGCGAGTCTCGCCCCGGTATCGCTTAATTGAAGCCGCGCGGGTACAGATTCGGTTAGCCTTAATCGCGCAGCGGCCTACTAATTACACGCGCCACTGCTCCCTACATCGAACGTCATCTTCCTGGAACGAGAACGAGGTGATAAGGGACAGCCCGGTAATGCAGAAATTTTCACTGCGAACATCAATCTCGTTTCCATACCTGTCCTCAAATTCAATCCTACCTGTGACGACCTAGGATTGGTTCACAATGATCCTGCGTTGCATTCAATACCGGGGAATGTTTTCTTGCTATTGATGCAAACAATTCTTATTTTGCAGGAAGATCCGCAATCTATTGATAATTCGAAATACTTGAAGAACACCAGCACCATCGCAGAAAATATCAAGCACATTAGCAAAATTCGGGGACCATAAATTGGAAAACAGCGTAACGTGGGCGCCACTGAGATCCATCACAGCTATCACAGGATTCATGCAGAGGAAAACGTTCCCGATCAAGCGTACAGGAAAAGTGGCTTTGATGTTTCTTTGTGCGTCAGTTTTCGTGCGGTTAGAGTAAGTGCTCGTTGGATCCCCGGTTTTGCAACTACTTCCCTACGGCTCTGCCCTCTTTCCCGGCAGGTGGAGGTAGGCAAGCCAATGCATTAGCGAAATCGAAAAGATTAAAGAGCCCCGGAGTTGGCCACGTCGCCGTGAGCGTACGCGAAAAACACGATGAAAACGAAAGGATCGCGGGTGCGATTCGAAAAAAACTCGCGATTAGGGTGGCACGGTTTGTCAGGGGGGGGGGTTGAAAGCACTATGATCGTTTCGATCCAAAGGATTCTTGGGTGGCACGCGAGCAAAGCGGGAAACTCGTGCGTCTGTCTGGCCGTTTCCCCAACAAAGCGTGCTGGAGGAATAAAAAATTCCACTTGTCCAGGTCGCAGACATAAAGTGTCGCGCGAGAGCTGTGCAAATGCTGGCGGCATGGCGCGGAGAGCATGGAGAAAAATATTTTCTCTCGGTGGATTGCCAGCACGCCTATACTTTCATCAAGAAGACGGGTCCATGAATGATCCGCGAAGACAATACCGGTTGCGAATGCCCTAACGAGAAACGGGACTCGCAGGAGAAAAATTCGAGGCATGGCGTTTTCATCGAGCGACCATGGGTGGATTTCATCACTGATTCTACAAATATGCAGCGAACTGTTGTATGTCAGGTTTGTTGATAGATAGCGTCGAAGAGAAACATACAATTCTCACTGTTTAAGCAAGGACCCTAAGTTTTCAGTAATTTCTTTCTTAGCATCGAGCCATTTCTTTAGTAGACCGGTCTACAGCCTACATGTGGCACGTAGTAGCAAGCACAATTAGAAGGTTTCTGAACTTATGCAAGCAATTTAGCTCCACAGGTGTAAGAGACCGTGTCGTAAAGGCCCAGTGCCGAAGGTCCAGGTAGCAAGTGAGCATCTGGTAAAGACACAAGCGGTCTACCCCCACCCTACACATGGCGAGGACCCAAAAGGGCAGTCGGTAGATATAGGTGAGCGAGCAGTTAGTCTCAAGAAGTCAGACCAGTAAAAACCTTCAGACATTAGAGTCATACACGCGGTACATTCAAGCTAGCACAGCTCACAGTCCATATCAGCGATCCTTCGATTATAGACGGCACCAAGTGCAATATTTGAAAGAGCTTTACTAAACATCAGTCCAGTCCTTAACACTCACTGTAAGGCTTCCGAGTATAAGTCATAGTGGAATCATTTTATCTTCATTAGAGGGTTGTAGACACACTTGGCCAGGTCACAGTGATCCAACTAGCTTCATCAGGGGGTCGAAGGCACACTGATGATCGTATGCAGTTCTCGAGGACGATCTAGAAAACGATGGACAAGTGCGCCAGGGTATTTGTGAAACACCACTCAATCATTTCGAACGGATGTAACGGATAACTTATCGCACAACGATCCAAGAATAACTTAATTACATTCGTTCGCTGAGTGTAACGCCGCCATCGTCGTCGTCGTCATCGTCGCCTCGAACGAACGAAACCACCGCGCACGGACCATAACAGTATCTACGGGCGCATTACCTGGAACGATAAATTAGCTACTGCTGTGCCTTCCGACCGCTTAACTCGACTACCAATAGACGCGGAATCATTACTGGCTTTCATGATATTCAGCCTGAGAGTGCTGGTTGGTGAGGAATATCCCTCGATGTTGATGTTGGGAGTCGAGAGAGATCGGTGGTGTGTGCTACCCGCATGATTCTGTTCAAGGTGATGGAGTCATTTAAATCATACTTAACCCTTGCGAGCCCATCAGGCAGTCACGAAACAACCTGGACTCGTTAGATGACAACAGAATAAAAAGAATTACAGCACTATGCACTTAGAAAATGGTTTATTCCCAAATGGATGCATCAATAAAACCCGGACGTGCACCAGCTGAACATGGCCTCGATCATACCAAATGCCAACATACAGCGAAGGTGTAGACCTTCTAATGAATTTCTCATGCCCATACTGCGAAACTATGCACAAGAGACGTGACACTATAAACGGAAAGCGTAAAAATGAAATTTTAATTTCGAGGCAAGTAGTGGCTCGAAGTTCCAGCTAAAGTGCTGCCGTAAAATGTCAGCCTGCACCTGGAGGTAGTAGCAAAGGTCTCAAGACCGTACTAACTGCCAATAAAAGACGCATTTCCCAGATGATTTATGAGTTTAGCGTCAAGAGAGAGGCGGAACCACAAATTAACACATTACGTGTTCTCGAGACGCTAACACAAATCTCTACCATATGTAATGCCATTAATGAGTAGAAAGATCAACTTTAATAGAAGTGTGCCCAACTGATGATAGCAGCATAGCATCGGCATTCTAATTTTTCCTTTAACCACTGTCTCTATTTTAATAAATAGACTGCGGACTTTTATGCAAGATAAAATTGTCCAAGCCTATTGTAAAAGATTGAAGTTGAGTAACATTTTCTCCAGATGGCTAACTCAATGAAGTCGCCACTTTCGTCTGACGATGGCCGATCGCCGATCTTCCGACACCACAAAATCAAGTGCAATCCCTCGTCAATTACAACTATTGCAGTCGTCATCTCATGCGAGCGCCGAGAAAGAGGAAAGACACGTCCGTATCCGCAATGCGGCTGGAATTTGTCAACGGACACAACGCGGTTCGCTCGAGCCTCGCCAAGTTAAGCTCGGCGGTCGATCGACATGCTTATCGTCCCGCTTCCTCCGCAACCGAGTTAAGTATTTCACCATATTCACTGCCTTGCATCGTTCTACAAAAAAAGACAATCATGCCAAGTCTCTCTGAGACGTCTCCAACGCCAAGCGAAGCCACTGACCGAAGCGAGAACGATCATAAGGCGACGACGACTAACTAATCTTCCGGGCTCTTCAAAGGCTTTGCTCCAAATCCTCCGGTGTTTCGAAGTCCTCGACGCCGATGCTCGTTATTCTGCACACCGGCGAGTTCGCGAGGAGCAGTTATCCATTGTGCAAAGCTGGTTGGTCGGGCGAATCTAGAGCCTAATATCGTAGATACTCGAACCGCGGACGTGTTTGTCGAGCAATCGCCGCGCCGGTCTTCGGCCGCGAGTCAGCAAACTTTTTCGCCAGCCTAGACCCGACCTAGTTCGCGAACTAAATTAGAGCAATGTGGATCGGAGGGCTCGCAAGGTCGTGGGACGACCGTGAAATCTCTGAAGAGAGAATTTCGCTGAGCGCGCATCGTGTTCAGTGGTTGTGATCGAGGGGAACGAGAGATTGAAAACGACCGTATCGAATAAAAGGTAGAGGGGCTCACGGGCCCGATGGGACGGCCCTGTCACGCTGCTAATTATAACTCTGCAGCCGAACCACCACGTTGTTGCCTTGCAAAGACGGTACAAAGTGGACTGTGGGCCGTTCCCATAAAATTGGTGCAATTGATCAAGCGATTTCTGGATCGCCAAGGCAAGATAAGGTCTGCTCATAAGCTTGTACTTCATTGGGGATATCAACCATGAGTTACAATAACAAATCCCCCAAGGTAGCTACTTTGTGGAGCTCTGGGAAGATGTTAGGACCCCTGTATAGTCTTCTGGGACTTTAACCAGAGCTTCCGAGCAAAGTGTTCAACTACGGCAACATTAGCTATTGGCACAATGTTGTTGACTCGTCTGTCGCGGTTTCCGAGCGAACGAGACTCCGCGGATCATTCTAAAAGTGTTCTCGACTATCAATCAACCGTGTGTCGCGCCGCAGGACGCGTCGAGCGGCCTCGCTCTAAAGTGTCATTATTTAAACACCTCGACTAGGCAGCCTGGGACGCTAATTAGCGCGGCCGGGTGTGCAAGCGGACATTTCGCGCCATTTCGCGTCGGAGAGAGTAGTCGCGCGCAGAAAATGGGCGAACGGGGAGCGGTTTTTTTGAAAATCCGCTTCTCCGCCGCGCTTTGACCACTTTGTCATGCCATTAACGTGAAGGCGAGAGCCGAAGAGTTCAGTGGATGTTCCTTAAGAAATGGCAACAATCTTTGTACAAAGAGTTCCACATTCCGCACAGTCCATTTTTCTTAACAGGTTCGTTACACCGGTAGACCGTGGATTTTTATGTAAAATGAAAATTGTCAAGCAAGAGACAGAAATCAAATAAAAATAACTTTGCTAATTTTCGAAATTCTCTAGAGTTGAAAATGGTACACCGACACATTCTTAAGCTTTTGTAATCTCTTCACTGTTTTGAATTCATATTTTGAGACCATAAATATAATAGAGAACAAAGAAAGGACGTTCGGAGCAGTTCTCGAATATTTTTAGAAGAACCAAATTTTTTAACATTGAAAAATTGTTAAAAGAAATACAGTAAATGGAGCATATAGATAACAGAGATCGAGTTACAAAGTGTAATTGATGGTAAAGAAGCGTCTGTTCATACAAAAGAGGTTTCACCGTATGCTCCAAGATCTCTTCGCGCAATTTCCAGCTCTCCGTTTGAATCACGGATGCGCAACAGCGAACGTTAAAACGTTTCGCGAGGAACAAACGGGGCGTTGCTCGGGGGCACGCGAAATCCGAGATACGCGTATCGGTAACATTCATCGGGAACGCTTGATGCGTGTGCGATATGATCTGTAGGCGCGCTTCAGATACGCCGACACAATTCGCGCGTAAAGGCTCACCATGCGCAGTGAATCGTCGCGCGTTTCGCGAACATGGAATTGCATCTCGTGATACCGAATCCTTCGACGATAGACGAATCGTGTTCCCTAAGGACAGTGTATGGTATATTGATCGCCCTTTTGCTTGTATTCATCGATATGGCGATTTTGTAGCAGCTGGCTCGTACTGGTGTTTATCTAGCTGTGCGCTTCCAAATTCTCTTCTTTCAAATTTCAGCTCCTTTTCTTTCGGGATTCAGCTACCTTTGGCTTGCGTGTCATTTTGGTTCAAGTTATAAGCCAGTTTCTTTTTTTTCTAGATGCTTGGCTCGTTTCATTCGTGAGTCTGAGTTAGCTTCTTTCAGTTGTAGGTGTTTAGCTACTCCAATTTCATTCTGCTCAATGTTTGAAGCCAGTTTCACGATTTTCTAGGTGCTAAGCTCGTTTCATTCGTGAGTCTGTTCAAGATTTTAAGTCAGTTTCGCTAGATTGTAAGTCTCCAGCTTGTTCCATTTCAACTTTAATTTATTTCCAATCTGTTCTAGGTTTTCAGCTTGTTTCACTCGAGGATTTCCATAATTTCGCTCTGTGTTAGAACTAATCTCGTTCATTTCCAGGTCTTGAATTCATTCAGTTCTGGATCTTATCAAACTCCGTTCTCATCTTGTAGAGTTCCATCTTCTTGCACTTCCAAGCGTCATTTTCCCCATACTGAATCCACTCTCCATGTAACTCTGTCGCAATCCGACTTCATCTGTTTCCATATTTCATTTGATATTTCATCACAAAGTTTGCTCGATCGTTTCCCGTCGTTCTGTTCGAAACTTCACTTGGACCGGTTTCAATATCCAAGTTGATGCGATCTGCAAGGCACGCCACCTACGGCTGAAATATGAACGAATTAGCAAAGTAAAGAGACTGTGAAGAGGACAAAAGCCGATGTTCGCAAGTTCTCCCTTGCGATGGGAACAGTGGTTGGACACGGTGGGCTAGCTAGCACTCGAGCCGACTTCATCTTCGAGGAGTGCTCCTTTGGCAGAGAGACAAGAGCGCAAGATAAGCGGGCACCGGGCGCTATGGAACGATGTAACGCGTTATGTAGTATCGACCTGTTGGCACCCCTGCGTGTTTGCAGATGCAGTATGTCTCTATCTTTAGCTTGGCCCGTGCCGTACCCATAACCATAACCATGGTGGGTGCTCCTCTCCCCTTGGTGTTCCTTGGCTCTCATATAAACTCACAGCGCGCGCATCTCACTATACCCCCTTAGAAAGTCGACCCTTCTTCAGGAACACCATCGTGAGCCTCTGCCAAGCCAGGGAAAGTTTAACGAATTCCTGGTTTGAGGATTCGGTGCCTAACAAGAGCTAGCAACCCTCTTCCACTCCCTATAATAAAACTTGCATGTGGCGGAGGACCCGAAAAATTGTCTGACATGTACGTACTCTTATTAACGCCCATTCTCAATCGTTATATGTATACGCACAACAGCAAAATCCTTTACAAATGCTTGCCCTTGATTAATATACTGTGAATGTTTTATTGATTCCTTCGCACTTTAAATAACGCTGAATCCTGCAAGACATTCAATATTTTCGAGCCCCTGAATGCGATCAACAGTCGCAGAGGAAGATTGTAAATCGAGCATACTTTTAAAGTTTCATAATACCAAGCAACTTTCATGGAAATCTTGGAGAGCCACTTCGGTCAGATTGCAACCCCCACGTCCTCCAACGATCTGGGCCATCGGAAGACTGTGTTCCGCCTCAGAGGGAAATTGTCTTCAAGTTCGGAGAGTAAGCTGCTTAGCCCACTTTAATACAGTCATTTTCTCCGGACCCGTTCCGAAGGATCGATCCGGGACCGGCTATCTCCGAGACGAGGAATCGGGCCTCGAGCGAGTCGGAAGGAAAACGCTTTCGATTTGCTCGACCGGTTCCACACAGGAGACACCTGTCGCGAAATCGACCGAGATCCGAAGGAGATGAGGGACGAGGTGAGACAAACGTGAAAGAAGAAGAGCACAAAAGCTGGTAAAGAGAGACGAGGTCGCGATTCGATCACGCAGTTATCCGGATTCCTTCTTTCTTTTGCTTAATCAAGATGCGCACCTGCTCCGCGTGAAACCTGCGTGGGAACCGGAACTTGCGAAATCTTTTCGAACACGATGTCTTGCAGAAAAATGCTTTTTCGATGTTTTTAGGAAATTCTTCCTCTATCCAATAATTTTAACAAATAATGTATATTTATTCATTGTATCCTCTAGATCAAGTGCAACATTACGAGCAATTTTCACTGCTGTACATTCTATTCTAAATTCATATAAAAATGTTCTACTCTGTTTCCTTATCATCACTATTCTTATACACTTGAGTCAATTAATCGCAGAAAATAATGATGGTAGCTCGAGATACGAGCAACAAAGATGAACGTAAATGAAAAATGGCTGGTGTACAAACATTCCAGCTATAATTGGAAGGTCGTAATTTATTTCTGGGATACCTGAGGCCACGATTTCGCGATCAAAACAATAATTCGCAAGGTACAGGTTTCAGGAGACTGTGCACAGATCGAAGCCGAAGAGAGGCGAGGCAAAGGGTGCGAGAAGGACCTGACACCGTTGTTCTCGCTCAGCTTCTTCGAAGAAAGCGCGCAGCGCACCGTGACATAATCGATAAGAAGCTTTTCCGTTTGCGGGTGCGTATCACAATACTCTGTTTGCCGGCGTCGCTTCGTTCCCAATTCGGTTTTCCTCGACTTTCGCTCCCATGAACACACGATATCACCATCTATAATCATGCGAACGAAAGTCGCCGTGGTATCGCAACCAGACTAGACTATGATGGCATTCGTAATCGCTTCCGCCGGTTTTTCCGTGCTCATTCTTGCCTGTCCGGCCAATTTCCTTTTACCGCGAAGAAAATAAATAAAACCTTACGGGACTTGAAAATGGCCAGAAATAATAGCTGTGTAGCTTTTTTAGTAGCAATAAAGCAACCAGTCTTCTGGTAGGTTCATCAAGTTCAACTAGGAAACATATTTTAGTAAAAATTGTAAAAATTTTTGCATAGAAGTCGGCAGCATTCTTCCAACATAAAAATTGCCTAAACGCCTCGGGTTGTTCTACAAATTTCACGGAATGCAACGTGCACTTTTCTTCGCCGCGGCCATTCAATTTCAACAATCATTCGACTTTCGTAAGCAATTTGCCCTGGTCCAGCAGGTTGCATCCGCGTCACATATAAAAACGTCCGTAAAAACGGAGGCGCAATCGGAGTCTGTTAGCATGCGGCCTTTCCGCAACAATGATCGCAGTTTTTCTGCGGCGCATCGAACCCACGAGTTTCTCTGGTGAATGGAAACACAGTGGGCTCGCGAAACTCGCGCGGAACTCGGCACAGAAAAGCCTGACGAGCTGCGACGCGTAATTTTCGTTCCCGGCGTGCTCCTCGTGTTTTCCATCCTCTCGATCTACTCCTCTATTTTCTAAGCATTCTATCTAGAGCAGAGATCCCTCGACTCGAACTGACCTGGGGTTCTTTAATGAATTTACGCGTCCCCTTGCGTCGTCGTCGTCGAGGAAGAACGCCGGAGTTACGCTTCAATAATGCTCGAACAGGAATTGTAACGGGCGCAAAAGTTCCCTTTCACTGGTGCATCCCTCGGGATAGAGGGACGCCGAAATTGCCTCGTCCCCCAGGAAGAATCGCCATCGAAAACCGATAAACCGTGGACGGCCGGGATGAAACGTCGCGCGGAGATTATTTGTTTCTTTGCGCCGACGAAAGTAATCACGATCCCACCGTGAGTAAGATCCGCCTGGACGAGCGCTGACATTAGTTTCTCCAGTGTGAGCCTACGATGGATACAACCAGAAGATTGGAAATCGTCGTATTAAAATCACCGGTCTACAATTTACTCGCGGATGTCATACCGCAATCAATTTCGCGTGGAGTTTCCGCGTTAGCTTTGGCGGAATTAACTATGGATGCAATGAGCATTAGAAACTAGTTTCTACATACATACAGATTAGAAGATCTGCACTATTTTTAGGCATATGTTCCTTAGTAGACTGTGGATCTATATATAGTAACGTTTATAGCATCAATTGAACGTATAAATATCTATTTTAAAAATTTTGGACCATCCAACATTTATAAAATAGTTCTCATATCAGCTGCACAACAATCCCTAATTCGTCCCTGTGTTCGCTGCTAACGCCCACGTTTGCAATTCATGGTCCAAGCCGTTCCTAATTTTTCCCATCTTGTCCCAGGCGGTTTTCTCGGTGAACCAGAACGCGGTTGACATTCATCGACAAGATTATCAACATTCGGAAAAGTTCTTGCGCTTCTGCGCACGTGATTCTCCCTCCAGTTGTCGATATCGCCAACAACTGTCGAACGCACGGCTATCTTAGCAACAGGAAACATCGGGCGTGTCAAGATAAGCTTGAATGAGAGTCTCTGGCCATGCAAAACGAATTACGTTGTGCACGGTGCGCCCTTCTGGCCGACTGCTCCCCTGTAAAAGGGAGACTCGAGGTCCAGCGGGCATCCCGAGAAAAAGGTACGATACGGTGCAACGTTTATTAACAGCGCGGACAGGCCGGTTGTATTTTTATCACTTTTCCATCACGCAAATCGGGAAAAAATCAACAACCTGTCCTCCAGATCGTTGTCGATCCTCACACTTCCAGGGGAAATGAATTTCACTCGTGCACAAGAAAAACGTCACAAATAAAGAAATACAAATCTTACAGGAGAGCACTTTAAAGTGCTTTGATAGTTTAACTGGCTGTAGCTGCAAGTCAAAACAAATCAAACCTAATAATTACATAGAAGAAACTAAAAAATTAGAGTTGTAACGTTTTCCTTCAAATACATAATTGATACTTTCTGTGATTTCATGAGATGTAAAACAAAAAAGGAAACAGGAATTGAGCGATTTGTTCTATCAGACTGCGGATTTTTATGGAAAATAAAAACAGAAATTTCTTCCCTTAATTTTTTACCCGAGCTCTCATATTCTTTTAATCTATCTCCTGCTTTGAACTGTACTCATTGTTACCTTTTCACGAACATGCAAAAGTTATAAGTATAGTATATTTATAAGCGCCGCAACTGCAGTTCCGACTGCAGTTTGCCAATTGCGTTTGGAATGAAGGACATTCCTCAGCATAATGTATGCCATGCTTCATCGAAAAGTTCAAATTTCCCTCCATTTTGGGCGCTCGAAGTAGCGCTTCGTTTGTTACGTGTATTTCGACACTCCAATGAACTATTCGAGCGATGAATAGCGGGGATTTTACGTCGTACATGAATTATAGTAGAAAAAGCTTGCGCATAAATCGTGGAGAGAGCATTGCACCGTGCATATGCAGATGCGCTCGAATTATATAACTCTGTTTCCCAGTGGTCGTTGCACGATGCCCACGGTCTTGCGACTGTCACCGCGGCGGTATACGTTTCCGGAAAGCTGCGTTTCCGATTCCCATTCGTTTGTTTTCTTCCGTTTATTGTCAAGGCAACAACAGAAATTCGATTGTCGGTTCCGCGACGGTGACTGGCATCGAATGAAAAACTTTCTCATCCCAACATTTCACGAATTACTAGACTATAAATAGTCTAAGAAACTGTTCCTCTATAAAAATTACAGACAATACAAACACGCGATTCACGCTAGATTATACACATGAAAAGATCTCTTGTAAATTACAGAAAATACAAACACAAAACAAATACAAAGAATATCTTGTATTTTATTTCCGAATCAGCGTTTAAATGGAAATAGAAATGTTATAATCTTGTTTATGTTTGTGAAGTAACCTAACCTCTTGACTGGAACGCATAAAATACGCAAACAGAGTAATCAATGTTACACGCGCACACATTTGGCGCAACGTATGCACGTAAACAGAAATATTTCAGATTAAGTCTGCAGTTAAGTCCAGCCTTGATACCGCCCCGGATACGTTGCAGCGGGTGTAGAACGCACGCAGGTGTCTTCTCAGTCCTTCTTCGTCATGCCCCACGATCGCGGGATTAGAATAATAAAAGAACAAAAATTTTGATCGAACAGGTTCCTTCCAGAGCGGCCCGCGCCGTACCACGCAGTGTCTTTCGAAATCCTCGGCAACCGTTTACTAGTGTTCAATGCAATTAACGATTATCAATTGCGAGTAAATCGTTGCATTATAAATTAACAATTCAATTTGCCTGATACGTAATCGCAATCGAAACGGGTGCTTAGCCAGCGATTGTTGTCACGAATAAATTAATTACTCAATTGGATCAATGGTCAAATTATTATATTTCCCTCTCGATTATGAAATAGTTACGATCAGACTGAGGATTTTATGCATTTGTGACAATAATGAGTAGATAAAATATGAAACAGTAGAAAGATTGAAAGAATTTAAGAGCATCGATGTATTACCCTCGACTTAATAACATTGTTGAAGCAACAAATACTCATTTGGTTCCAGTACCCTGCAATCGATGCAGATATACAGTCGAGTTGTGATCATTCACGATAGATTCTCGTAAATGATGAGAATCGTAAAAATTCGAATTGATCGGTGCTCCGCAGTGTTGACAAAATAGTTGGAGTACTCCAAAGATAGCTTGTATCACTCCGTATTTTTATGAATTTTACAGTTATCCTGTTAAGTGGTTTACGGTTAACACGGTGATTTACCTCGGCAGTTAAACGAGTTTCCGAAACGGTTTGGCATAACATAGAGGATACAGAGGATATAAATAAGACTAGGAATTCTCTCTTGGTAATGAGTCGGGGAAACGGAAAGTTGTCGGAGGATTAGGAGGCACACGAAGCAAGTTAGCTCGTCAGCAGATTAATTGGAGGTACTCACCGGCAAAAACCGTGTCCTGCAGATTGTACTTGCTGGAGCCAGTTTTGCCGACTTTCGGGAAGTCCTTTAGCTTCCGGCCGCTGAGCTTGAGCTCGCCGCTCAAGTGCGCTTCCTCCAGGATTCGCTCGAGGCTTCTGGTGAGCTGCTTCTGTATGTGGCCGCTCATGTTCGACGCGACCATCGCCATATTACATTTTTTGGGCACGTACACACGCGGAAGCACGCTAGTGAATACTCTTTCTCTCCTCTCTAACCAGCCTGCTCTCGCCCTTTCGAACGAGGCAAGAATTCCTCCCAAACAAAAAAGACACTGAACGCACACCAACCAACCGCCCCCGATACTCGCTCCTGCGCTACTGATTCACCGATTCACCAGCCTCGGCGGAACGTGCATCGGTGCAGCTGACCGTGGCGCCACCAATCTGACGCCATCTTGAAACCAATTCAAGAATCACGCTATCGATATTTCAAATCTGCACCCTTTGAACACCTGAATTTTTCTAATTATCTACAAAGAGGTTCTCCCCTCGCCGATTTCAATGACACATTTAAAACCACCAGAGTCGGTGTGAGGGTACACCTCATTCCAAATACAGTGGATTAATTGCAATTACCAAATTTTGCAATTAGCAAATTCAGTTCAGCACTGCCTGCTTAGTAAAGTCAGTAGCAAGAAAACAAACAAAAAGGAAGTCCTCAACATAGCAAGAACCAAACAAAATTAATGATTAGTCTATATTTTGCCAATGTCGTCTACTAAACGGAGATCCAGCTCCGGATTGAGATGCACGAGATTTACATAGCGAGATTTTCATTCATAACGTGTATTACAAATATACTTATATTTACAAGTTACATTCAGTCACGATGCCCAATCTAATCGTACATCGTAAAAAGTAAATTCGGTTCCTAATTCAACTCGAACGCGTTCATTAATTATTCGACCGTGCATCGACTTGTATATTATTCGCTATTTGATACTGTCTTATCAATTCTTGTTCTACATCCGGCAAGCAAGGATTGTATCTGGCGTACTCCATGGTGAACTCTCCTTTTCCTTGCGTGGATGATCGTAATTCGCCGGTGTAGCCAAACATGTCGTTTAAGGACACTTCGGCGAGTAGGGTGAACCATCCTTCGGCGGAGTCTGTGTTGCTTATGATACCGCCTCGTTTGGTTATTTGACCTACTATTGCTCCCTGCGTGGACAAATAAATTATGATCAGTACATTGTTAACAGATCCGCTGTTTCATTATGGTATATATTCATGTATCCCTCACCTGAAACTCCATTGGTGCAGTCACCTCTACCGTCATGATCGGTTCGAGTATTTGCCAGGACGCTTCTCTAAACGCGTCCCTCATTGCACCCTCGGCGGCTTGATAGAACGCGAATTCCGAAGAATCCACGCAATGGTGCATACCGTCGATTAGCCTGAATCTAATGCCAGACACTTTGTGCCCCGAAAGTTGTCCCTGTTCGCACATAGCTCTGAATCCCTTTTCCACGCCGGGGATAAATTGTTTGGGTACATTTGTTCCCACCGTTTCGTCCTTGAACTCCAGTCTAGTATTCATGTCTGGTGGGAGTGGCTGAAACAGTATACCTGTGTGATGCATGCTGCGCCGCGCGAAATGAAAATAATGTGGAGCAACAGAAATGTATACATACGTCTATGATTCCAATGACACGACCAAATTGACCAGCACCGCCAGACTGTTTCTTATGGAGATAATTGAACTCGTAGGATTCGCGGAGTGTCTCGCGGAAAGCGACCTTCGGCTTTCCAAGGATGATGGGACAACCATATTCGCGTTCTAATCTCTGCGCGTATATCTCCAAATGCAACTCCCCCATTCCCGAAACGATGGATTCCTAAATTGGGCGATATAAAAGAGAGTCCATAGAATTGGTGTAAATAGGAGCGAGCGATATCACCATATAAATCACCTTGCTGTCTGTGTTGTACTCGAATCTGAAAGTCGGATCCTCTTTAGTAAATCTTGCAATACCTTTCGCGAAGTTATCTCTTTCTTTCGTGTTCTTTGGTTGAATGGACATTGACACTACAGCGTCAGGTATGTAAATAGATTCCATTGATAATTGGGAATTGGGAACGCCGACGAATGTGTCTCCTGACGCGCAGTCTATACCAAACAAGGCGAAGATGTCTCCGGCATAAACCTTGTCTACATCTTCCATTTGATTTGAGTGCAGCCGTACTAATCTTTGCACTCGAACCTGCAAAAATAATATATTAATAAAAATACCGATGAACCTGCAGGACACGTACCCTCCGATTTCGATCATTTTTTGAGTATGTTATAAATCTCAATATCTTAAACAACTTTTTCCTTTGCACGACAGTGGTGGTACCGATAATTTTTCGTGAATATCTCGGAAACTGATCGAGGTCGTCGCTAATGTGCAAAGGAAAAAGTTGTTCAAAATATCGATTTCTACAATATATCCAAAAATCGAAATTGGAAGGTAGGTACCTGTGCTGCAGGTTCACCGAAATACCTATCTCCAATTAGAAGGTGTACTACTTTTAGTTAGCAAACCTTTTTACTCGTTCTTGTGTTATACAAATTGTCTGCCTTGGTCAGCATCCCTTGATAACAACGGAAATAAGTCAGCTGGCCAAATCTGCCAGCTTCTAATTTAAATGCCAGTCCAACGAACGGCTTCTTGTTGCTTCTCTCTGTATCTAAGAGCACTTTAACAGTCTCGGTTCTGTAAGTCGAGAATAGAGATGTATGATTGAAGTTCCTGTTGTTGTTGAAGGATCCATTAAAAAATTCTGAACCATGGTTCATAGACTTCCATAAATTATGGAACAATCGACGGTAGATAATGTGTTCATAGATGGTGTAGAATATATAAAATTACCCGCTCTCCTTAAGTGCATAATTGTCGACTTCAGCAGGGTTTGGCAAATAATCCAGAACTGCATCCAACAATGGTTGAACACCTTTGTTCTTTAATGCAGTTCCAACTAGAACGGGTGTGAAAGTTCTTTTTATACAACTTCTTCTGATAGCATCTTTGATGTCATTTTCAGGCACTTGGGCTTCATTTAAATACAATTCCCCAATCTTTTCATCGACGTTGCTTAAGTGCTCGATTAGCTCTTGTTTAGCATCGATTACCTCTATGAGCATGTGTATGTAAGATTAGCTGCAGTGATATGATTACAAGATTATGGAATCTGTTTTTACAAAATCATCTATTCATTACCTGCTCTCATGTTTGATGGAACTTCATCTTCTCTAACAACTTCACCAAAGTTCCCTTCAAAGAACAATGCTTTTTGAGATATAATATCTATAATTCCTTTACAATTACCCTCTAAACCAATGGGTAGCTGTAGAAATGCAGCATTGTGATGCAGTTTACCACGCAGTTGATCTATTACTCTCTTGTGATTCGCTCCTAATCTGTCTAACTTGTTAATAAATGCTAGGCAAGGTACATTGTACCTTTTCATTTGTCTGTTTACAGTCATTGTCTGAGATTGAACACCCCCTACAGCGCATAATACGAGTACAGCTCCGTCCAAGACTCGCAGAGCTCTTTCTACCTCTACTGTGAAATCTACATGACCTGGTGTGTCAATGATATTGATGTTGTGATCCTTCCATATCGTATAAGTTGCAGCTGACTGTATGGTAATGCCTCTCTGTCTTTCCAATTCCATGCTATCCATTGTAGCTCCAACGTTATCTTTGCCTCGTACCTATTTCACAAAAAATGTTATGTCCGCATACGGAAATTTCAGGAAGATCATGTTTTTCTTACCTCGTGCATTTGAGAAATTCTGCCGGTATAAAATAATATACGTTCAGTCAACGTAGTTTTTCCGGAATCTATGTGAGCAGATATGCCAATGTTCCTGATCTTTTCCAACGTTTTGTGTTCTGCATGTTTTGCAAACGTTGATGAAAATCGGGAGTTCTATAAGTGCAGAATAATGTTAAAAAAATGTCAATGTATGTATAATTACGGATTGTTTAATTCAATTTCACAGCCGATTTGTAACCTAAATTCTATGGAAGGTTAAGATATTTACCTCAAAAACGTGCGAATATACACGTGACAACATATTCAAGCTTGTCTTGTCTCTTAAAATTGTTATAATAGTCATGATGATTGATTTGTTTCTTAACTATACTCTCAGTAATAATTGTTATTGTATTATTATTATTTTAAAATTTGTTCTTATTGCTGCTCTATATTCACAGCATGCAGGCGAGGTACGGCGACGGCGACCATAGTTGAACATAAACGATGTTATTGTTCACTGAAAAGCGCCAAATGTTTGAAATGAAAAACATAAAAGTGGTTCTATAAAAGAATTGTTTATTGTGAATCGCTTAACTCTATATGTTTTATTTTCTTCGCAATATCCTTACTCGAAAGTTTGTCTTAATATAAAATAGTACGCATCGCGAACACAAGAATTTTACAATTTTAACAAAATCAAACACAACAAGCTTACTTTAATTAACTTAATAAACTGTTCTTTTATGCTACAAATATTTACATTGAGCTTACGAGGCCGGGAAGTACAAACGTCATAGAACTTAAACAATTATATTTTGTGCTCGAGTGTATAATGAATTTTTACACCTGCGTTTGCTCTTTTTCTCAATAATAACCGTCATTACATCCAATGCACATCGTAATATATTGTCAATAACATATTCGTCTCTCTTTTTCGAGAGACTTACAAATAGTTAATAATTGTACTTGTAAAAAGGTCGTTTATAAAACAAGTATACCAGTACAAATGTTACTTCAATAATCTTAATAACTGTTTGTGCTAGGCTCAAAGTACATGTTTAGAAATATGTTATGCATTTTATAAAATTCAAAGGAAATTTAAGGAACTATGAAAAGAATAATACTATAGTTTGTTTTTTAAAAGATAAGACCTGATGTGAATCGTTGATCATAATAGTTGTCCGCCCCACTACAATTATTCCATAATGATTGCATCTGACATCTCCGAGTGGGGTGGGCAGTTATTGGGGTGACCACCGGTATATGCTAAATCTCTTTTTTCCTTTTTTTCTTATAGACCACAGTAATTAATATTTTGATGAATACCAACACTGGATTGTCTTTGATCAATCGTGCATAATTCAGTGAACCATGAACATCCAATTTAAATACATGCAGACAATGAGAATCGTGACTAACACACATTACATTTATCAAAATACGTTTCTAATGAACTTCGTGCTACTAATTCGAACATACTAACATGTACATAACATTTATAAATAGCTGTTTAATCACACCGGGTAAACGTAGTTCCTTTATGTATGTCCTGACTTCGAATCAAAAGATCTTATAAGCAGAAAATATACTTGCAAGGATTAAATAATTAGCATAATATATGGAATACCCCTTTCAATATCTCGAGGAGTTAGGACACTGTCAAATTTTAAAAAGTTTCTCCTTCAAACCGTTGAAAATGAAATACGTAAATATCTCGACAAGCTGTTTTCGGACACATGTTATTATAGTTCATATAATTCAACTTTTCCAGTAATTTCCATAGAAAAACAGCCCACTTTTTTGCTATTCAGTGTCCCAACCCCTCAATGATATTCCAGTATATACTGCCTGTATTTTGCGTTTCATTATTTCTTTTATTTGTTTCAATACTTGAGTGATGATAATGTGTTTTCGTAAAGAGTATAAAATCTGTCTTAATTCTTAAAAATTTTCTTTTCTGTACATACATTATATTTACGCTGGAGTCAAACTACAGCCATTATTATCCTTACAGCTAAAGACCTTTACAAATACATTAGTATAATATCCGATTAAAAGCAAGTAACATTTTTGGTACTAAGTTTAGTTGGCGAACGTTTGTCGTCGTTGTCGCCGAAGTCCATACCGAACGGTACGGAGTTCCAGATGGCTTTATCGTTACGGTCGTCCTCCTCGCTTAAAATATTGCACATCATTCGGTCGTCGTAGAGAGAGAATCTCGCGGTTGATTGTCCACGCCCACGAATCTTTCTTACAGAGGGTGGCAGATCGCCTGGTGTCTTTATTCTCATATGTGGATCCTTCAACACGTTCAGGTTTGATCCAACATTAAAAACTTCGTTGAATTTGTCGATGCTCTCTTGTCTACTCAAATTGTTCTCGCTCTTTTTGTTTCGTAGATTGACGAGAGGCAGACTAGACGGTCGAGTATTTTTATTGTTATCATTATCTAGCTTTTGTTTACCAACTTGTACTGCGTTCTTGTCATTCTTGTCCAATGGAATGGTGGTCGCCGGTGACTTGGTAATAATACCATTCACGTACTTTCCTCCGGGCGATATCGTCACGTTCGTCTCAACCGTTTTGATTTGCACGTTTTGTTTTGACAGCAGATTCGACTTCGAGTCTTCCCTATCTATTTGGTATTTGTTGTACGTATGCATCTTCTTGTTGACGAGCAGCTTTTTCAGATTCGGCCATCCGAATAGCTTCTTTCTTGGACTCTCTTGCGTGCAGACCTCGTGCATGTTTGTTTGTTTGCGTTTGCCGTACGCCATACCATCATCGGAAATCACGTTCTGAACGTACGGTATAGGCGTTGCTGGTCTAAGCTGTGTCAACTGAGTCGTATGTTGACTCAAATAATCGTGGGAGACGAGTCCTTGAGCTTCTGATACTATTTTGTATTGATCGTTGCAAGTGTGCTTCATGGATTTGTCCACCAGCACGTTACCGTTACACCCTAACTCCTCGAATGAGTCCGATTGTAACATTAGGTTCCTCTCCATGCACGGATTCCGTCCTTGGTAAGGCTGAAGTGTCTGAGCATGGTTGTATATTGCTACTTCGTTTGAATTTTTAACTAAAACGCGATACACAGATCAATTTAGTTGCAATCGACAATGAAATGCTTCAATTGTGATCTGTAGAGGTGTGCGAGAACCCGAAAATGTCGGGATTCTCGAATATATTAGGATTCCCGAGTTTTTGGGATTATCAACAATTTTCGGGATATCCAAGAGTAATCCCGATGAATTCGGAAAGAGACATTTTTGGGTTCTCGCACACCTCTAGTAATTTGTACTTACAACTATGCTCGTGAACGATACTCTCAGAAGGCGACAATGTTACTAAGTTCTCAACAATACCGTCATTACTTGTATTATCTTGTACCATGTGCAATGATAAATGACCGACGTGAACGTTATCGTGATGAGACGTTTCGCTGTAAAGACTGTTTGTAGTTGAAGGCACTAGGGTGCAATGGGAATTGACCATTGGACTCCCATCGGTGAAGTGCATAGTCACTGAAAGTTCATAGATTTGTTTCGTCAACAGTCTACGATCATACTTGCATGCTATTTCATATGCAACAATCTAATATACTCGGAGTGCGAAACGTACCACGATGAGATTGTAGCTCTGAAAGACGTTCTTCTATACATAAAGCGGTTAACCGGGCTTCCGCATCAGCGTCCCAGCAGTCTTCCATCGTTTCCCTGATCAAGCGTACTCCTGGTCTGTCTACTAAACTACCCTCTAGCAAAGGTCTAGCCTTATTACGCGATACTAATACTTGCATCTGCTCGAATGTAGGGTGAAGTCCAATCTCCTTTTCGTACGGCTGTCTATACGTGGGTATCTCGGAGCCTGGCATGTAGATGTCGAAACATCTTGACACTAATTCCCACAATACTAGACCCATTGCGTAAACGTCTATCTGTTTCAGAGAACTTTCGCAATCCCGTAAATTAACAGCACCTTCTAGTACTTCGGGTGCCATGTATCTTAATGTGCCGACCTAATGAACGATTGAGAACAATGTTATTAATTCTCCTATACAGAGCAATTTGCATAGGGTGTCTCGGACAATTTCGAATAAAATTCTCGTGGCAGTCAATGTATTAATGAAGCTAACTCGGCACATGATCGCAGTGGGTTAAAGTGCTTCTACGTAAAAAAAGGGTCTGGGACATTCTGAGTGTAAGTTTTTATCTCACATCGTTGATTGATTTTATTTCAGCATGCTGTTCCTCTCCGTTCGAGTAGTATTTAGAACCAGAAATTTGTACCGCCAATCCCAAGTCGCATATACAACAAGTACCATCGGCTTTGATTAATATATTTCTCGAGTTGATATCTCTGTGCGCGATACAAGGCTTAAACTTATCTGTAAAATTAACGGTTAAAAATATTCTCCGGTGTACTCAAAAGAAATATTCCTTTTATGGTCTACTTACCACCTTTGTGTATATCAGTATGTAAGTAAGCGAGTCCTTTTACCATAGAGAGACCCATTTTACAAAATGTGGGCCAATCGATTGTATGTGTCCTTAAGAAATCTGTCAAAGTACCACCTGGTGCGAAACTAAGTACCAAAAGATATTCAATGCTACCTTCCATGCTTACCCTTTCATCCACACCTGAGAATCAAGAAAAACTTTTAGCAACATTTTAGCAATTTATGTGGAAAAGAAAGTCTGGTAGGAAAGTACCATAATAGCTTAGTAAAGATGGATGTTCCATGAAGGGGAGGCAATAAGTATCCCGTTCATTTTGAAAGTAATTACGATAATGAGAAGGAAATATCTTTACAGCAACATCTTGGTCACCCATGCTGCCTTGCCATACTGAACCATATCGTCCTTGCCCTGAAAATGGTAAAAACGTTTTAAAAAATATACATACAAAAATGTTCATTGCATAGGATCATTTAGTCTACAAAGAACATACCCACAATCGTTGTAAGTTTCAAATGATCTACTGTGTAAGTACCAGTCCTCAGAGCTGTACTGTCTAAAAACTGATCTGTGTAAGAAAGTGGTTTCCCCAATCTTGCTAACATATTCATATGGTACATGCGATAAACCATTAATCCTAAAATGCACATCACTAGTAATATGCAAACCAGGACACTTATTATGATAAGCATCCATCTTCCAGAATCTGATTGTTCCAAATATTCGGTTGCTAAACAAATCAAACAGTATAAATATTAATAACTTAAAAAATGGTACACAATCTTCTTATGTGCACTTATCTTACTTGGTTGATTATTTTCTGTGGTAATAGAGTTGTGCACTTTGTTCTCAGAGTATATGGTGCTGTTAATATTAAGATTGCAATAGTCTCCACGACAACAGCAGAATTTCGTGTTGTTCAGTGCTTTGGTAGAATGTTGAAGAGCAATACATTCTGAAGTTTCACATTTTTGTTCACCAGACTGTTTCCAACAACCTAAATCAGCATAAAAATTACAATTTGTTTAGAAAACAATTTATAAGCTGTTATAAAAAAAAAAAAATAATGCAAATACCTTGGGATAAAATGATTATTTGTGTTCCATTTGCAGTCTTATTTTCCTGCCATAGTGCATGGCAAAAATTATTACATTTCTCATATTTAATATTGTTATCTGGCTATAAAGAATGGATTGATACAGTTTAATACACTTAGCGTAAAGAAACAATAATTCTCAGTTTCTTACAGAAGTATACTCTTCGGATACAGGACATATTTTTAACTTACTATGGTATGATCTACATTACTGTCGTTGAGTATATTTTCAGGTACACTAGGTATATGTTGTTTTAAAGAAAGATTTTCATTTTTCTTTCTGCTGGCACATATTCGCATGGCATTAATGGGTGCCGAGTTTATCCCACACAGTAGCACGATCAATGTAATTGATACAATGGCTTTCATTGTGCCTCAGCAGGCCTCTTGAGCTCAAACACTTCAACGGAAGCGTTGATCCTTAAGAAGTGGCATCTTTGATTACATCAACATATACTACTGCCATGTGTAGGCTTTGCTCATCTGTTCATTGCAGAAAATATAAACGCATTTATTATAACAACAGTAACAACTAGAATAAATAAATTCTACTCGATACTTAAGAATTGTATTCGTATATTATAGGAAAAGAAAAAATACAATCAAACCTTGATAACTCAATAATTAACAAACTTTAACAAACAATAATTTAATTTTTAAGGATCAGTGGCAAATAAATCCTCGAGCTGTATCTTTAATCTTTTGGTATAAATTGTCCATCTGGCGCAAACGCATACCATATATACTATGAACAATCGACAATGGTAATTTCCAAGTAACAAAACTTTGACTGGTACTTTGGATAGAAGTAAACTTTAGATTTGCATAGGTCGAGCTTCTCCTGAATTCAAATCACACAGATAAAACAACATCCTAAACACGTGATAAATAATACAAGTTAAACTAAATGTATATTACGATTGATAAAAGTTTTAACAGTGTGTAACATAAATGAATATTGTAAATAGACAATATTGACATACAGAGCAGATTTAAGCACTGATCAATGTCAGAAAGTAATTAGATGCAGCAATCAAGGAACCTGAATATATTAATGATTTATATTTCGTAAAAAGAGGATACTTGATTAAAACGACACGAGTGTTGATAAATTTTGGTAGATTACGTTGTTCGTAGGTCGGATTTTTGTGTAAAAAATAAAAGCGGCGGCAATTATGACAGGAAAGAGGTGCAGTCACTGAAATAATGATGCCGTACGAGTATCGGAACGATATTAAACTTGTCCCGCTGCGATATACACCGTAAGCGCGTATAAAAAGAAGCGTGATACATGCTGGAAAAAATTAAGAATAGGAAAATAAAAAAGAAAATAGTAGTTACGCACGATATGTTGCATGTACATTGAAAGAAGCATGTACTTACATTTTTCGGGACTGGTTTCTCGAGCTTCTTAGTCGAGAATCTTGAGAAGTTCGGCTCGATGCCGACAGTATCATTGCACACATCCGTGGACGAATAGAACAGATATTCAAAGTAAATACCGTATCAACGTTCAGATATTTGACAGACAAACCGTATCCATTGAATTGTAATTCATTCACGTGTTCCCAAAGACAACGCAAAACGTCAGTCTCGTATCAGAGGAACAACAATATTGGTTGTAGTGCTGCCAACTTGACAGAACGTACGTAAATAAATAAATTTCTATATACTTTGTTAATTTCTCGTCAGCAATTTATCTTAATTAATCTGAAGAAAAGATATTTATGATTTTATGTTCTGTCGATTAGATCACAGAAAAACTGTATATCTACTGAAGCGATTAACTAGCCGCCATATTTCTTTCGAGAAGGAAACGGTTTTTCTGTAATGTTGATTTATTTATGAAGTAAATTAATACTTTTTAAACAATTATAATCTATCGGTATGCAATTTATAGAGCCGAAAGCAACCAATCGGATGTCACGTTTTGAATGCAGTATTTTGTGCGCGCCAGATTATGGCTATATAGCACAGTCAAGCACAGTGTATTCGTTCCATTATATCCATGATTCGTTCTAACTCTGAGACGATTCTTCGGCCAATAGCGATCCCGTATCATCGCACGCATTGTCACTATTGGCCGAAGAATCGTCTTAGAGTTAGAATGAATGCATTTTGCTAGCCATCATCTGGCGCGCACACGCCAGAGTTTAGTTTCCAAAGCTACGCGATTGAAGTTCGTGAATGTTCGTAATTAGAAACTCGTGAATTGGCGCGCAGCGTCTTATGCGTGTTTTCGATGTTATATCGTGCAAATGGCGGCTTTCGCGATGTTTTGTTCGATCTTTCTTACAATTTAACTGCTCGTATCGTCCGTTGTGCGTAATTGACACAGAGATAACATTCGTCGTTGGACTCTATACTTGTGAAAGCTCCCGGTCGACATGGTGAAGTTTCATAAGAAATTTTTCGCTGGTGATAAGGTGTTCGCGAAAGTTCGAGGTTATCCAGCGTGGCCAGCAAAAGTAAGTGCAATCGTGAATATTATTTAATTCGCCTCTTAATTCGTACGAGATTCATAACGATCGACCATTGAACTGTCAACGATCTATTACGAATTAACTTTATACTCAATCAATTATGTCTAATTAACAGCATTATTCCGACGCAGCATTATGTCGGTGTTAACTTATCCGGGGATTGTTTACACAAAGTAAATAAGGTTTAACTAATACGATACGAGTAAGGATCGTGCGTTGCAATACATTGCTGTTACCTTGTAAAAGCAGCTGCATTTTTGCGTATAATAATTGAATTAATTAGATGGATCTGATCTTATTTATATTTGCAATATATAAATAGATAAATATAATATTATGTAACTTATGGTAGGAAACTTTGTGACACTAAGCTGTTTATTGACATTTTTTCAGGTTGAAAAAGTTATCGATCCGAATTCAAAAAATTCAAAGTATAGTGTTTACTTTTATGGTACTGGAGAAACGTGAGTAATATTTACTATAATACATTAACAAGGAATGAAAGGACATTTTATTTGCGTGAATGTGGTTAACCTTTTCTTACCAACAATCACTATAATTATTGAATTCGCTATAGCAGAATTTGCTATTAATATTGCATTATTCCATTATGTACATGTTGTCAAATAATTTATGAAAAAGTGTGGATGCGTGGAAAACAGACTCTTAACAAAAGGATTCAGATGTTCTGAATTTTAAACAATTTATTCTAGCGCTGTGTGTAAAGTGGAAGAGTTGTATACATACATCGAAAACAAAGCAAAGTTTGCTAAACCTATGAGAAGGAAATTTTTCCATGAGGGTTTGCTCCAATTAGAGCAAGAGCTTAAAAATGAGATGGGCATGTCAGGACTTACTGACCTTAAAGGTAAGTGTCATATGTTTAGCTTGCATATAGAGGTACAAGACAACATGTATTTCTTATATAAACAAAAAATCTGCTATTGTTGAAGATGCAGCGAAGGAAGGCGAACCTGCAATTAATTTGCCAACAGTCAGTGCAATGGATAATGATATGGAGACAGGGTCATTGGTTATCGACGAGGAAGAAAAAAAGAAGTCCATCAAGAGGAAAACCATGCTGGGTGCTACTAACAATCCTGTAATATACTTGCATTCGTGTATTTTCACTTAGTTCTTATGTACTGACAGTTTCCGGAAAGAAGACTAACAGAATGGCACTTTCATTATTAGATTCGCTAACATTATAGCAAAACTACGTGTACTTAATAACCAATCAGACTCCCTAATTCTCCTGTGCCATCTCACTAGTCTTTTTCCTGACAACTATCAGTACATTTAAATATGAATGTGAACATAAGGAAATCAGTTAGGAGTTTTAGCTCTTCACGGTCAATACTTTTTGAGACAAAAAAGCTGTTGAACCGAGCGCTCCGATAGAAACGTAGGAATTGCCGACAAACATTCGTGAAGCTTGGATCGTTTGTGCGATTATTCCTCACAGTTGCGCAATGATTGTAATAGTAAAATTGTTTGCCGTGTTCTGGTGTATCCGGTTAAAAGCTATTCTTTCATTCAGGACACACCCGAGATAAGAAAGAGACGCGGAAAAGCGAAATCATTGCTGGCATCTACAAGCGACTCGAGACAAGAGTCTACTTTAGATTCACAAGGAGAGGAGTCGCCTAAAGAAGTTGTGAGCCGCAGTGGCAGAAAGATCAAACCCAAACGGTTTGCTGACTTCTCGAGCTCGGAGGAAACGGACACTCCAGAGAAGAGCGGTATAAAATTAAATAAAATTAAATCAATATAAAAATATTGATAATTATGCATGAGCGATTTATTAGATATTCATCCTCTAAGAATGTTATGTGCTTTAGAACATGGCAGAGGCCGCGCTAAAGTGAAAATTGAAGATTCTAGTGATCAACAAACATCATCTGTGGTGCATAAGAAAAGGGCTACTTTAGAAAGTGAGCACATCAAAAGTAGACTCATAATTTAGTTAATAAGTTACGAAGATTTAAATCGAGTGGATTTTACAGAGAAAAATAACGCAGGTGAAGCGCCGATATTGGAAGGTACTGTAGTATCCAGCGCTACGTCCTCCGACACACCGCCACGGCTTCTGCTGGTACTGACATTTGCCGGCGAGTACGTAGGCATTAAGTTAGACATGGACAAGCCAAAGTCGTTCGAAAGTGAAAAAGCTCGCTCACAGTGGGACTGGTCCACCGCTAGGAACGCTATGAAATTGAAAGCACAGCTGGAGAGTGGTGAGATCTTGCCGGAAATGGTGAAAGATTGTTTGGACTTCAACGTACACGTCCCGGAAGAGGAAAAGCGAGTGTTAGCAAAGGATGGAGCGCTTCATCGAAAAACGAACAAGCTAAGGTAACAACGAATCAGTGGCTCGGTTAAAATTCCGATTCGGTCACCGTCAATATCAATTCCAGATGGCTGCGCAAAGAGGCGCAACTTTTACAACTGGACGCTCAAATTAAATCGAATCTGGGATTGGACCGAGCAAATCCAGACAAATGTCTACAGGCAATGGACGACATGCTGTCACTGCCAATCGATCCCTTAATGTTGAAGAAACATCCGCACATCGTGGAGACAGTTAAAAGGGTACGAAAGCGCGAGCTTCTGTTGTTAATTTATCTCTTACTAGGGAACATTCAAGTTTCATTAAAATCGGATTGTGTAACTTGGATATATTCGTCTGTTAGATGTTTAGATTAACCTGTGAATATCTTTTAGTTGAGGCGGTACATTGGCAACTTGGCTGACTGGAAATTAACTGAAGAAGAAGAGGTACATGATTGCAGTCCTCTGTCTGCAACCTGGGTCGAAAATGACCTAGTGTGCAGACGGAGAATCAATTTAACTATTATCACTTGTTTATTTCATCTTTGGTATCATGTGTGCAGGCTACTTTCAAACAAAAGGCAGAGCAAATTAGACAAAAGGCTGAACACATATACAACAAATTTAAGGTAACTATGTTTAAAAGGGCTGTTTGGAACATGGTGAAAATAATTGGTACACGGGTGCACAGTGTTACTAAAACATTTAACCCCTTGCACTGTGACATCGAGCGATGGAGATTTCAAACAGCCTCTACTAAATAATATATGTTATTAATTTCTTTTATACAGAAATAAAGTTCGATTTTGTTGTTGTCAATATATAGTTATTGGAGGCTGCATAGGTACACAATACGTATAAACTTTCTTCTTATTCTAAGAAACAATTCCTCTAAAAGAAGTTCTAATCATTGTAACTGTAAAATAAATTGTAGTGCAAGTGGTTTAAGAGTTGATGTCTAAATAGATAAGTACGTAATCTGTTTTGTTCCCATGGACAATGCGCAGGCAATGTTTACCATACCCGAAGGTCAGTCGTTTTGGCAATCGTTTTCGGACCAGGTGGTCCATTTCAAAGAGCTGACGAAAGATATGCCCGAAGAAAAAGTATTCTCTTTAATGTCTGATCCTGCTTGTTCAGGTAAGTACTTGCCGTTTGACAAGTTACTCGAGGTAAACACGTTGAGAAAGAACACTGGCAATTCTCTTGATGTAGAAACGAAACTTGCAGATGCAGCTGTATCAGAGGACTCACCCGCGGACGAGAGTGGTAGTCAACCGGACACAGACATCCCTGCAGAACCAAAATCTGAAGTGCCTACCAGGAGCGAGACTCCGAAACAGTCGGAGGCCAAGTAACACAGTGATCTTTTGTATCCGACGATATGAAGAATCAGCTTACTTTCTTTTTGTACTACTGTAGTACTACACGACATGAGTGTCTTAAAGCTGGAGAGAAAAAAAAGATGCAAAAGATGCGAGTTCAATTTTTAACACGGGGGGGGGGGGATCACCTTTCGAAGAGTTTTGACACTATATTTTATTTAACGGATATCTTTCTAGTAAATTCTCTCCTGGTAATCGTAACGCATCCTCCTTGCAATATCTGTAACTACGAAGCCGTGACACTAATGAAACAGCTTTCCACTCTTTCTATAATGTTGCGAACATTGGTTAACTGTAATGCACGTAATATATAATAGAGGATAGGTATTCATAATTCATTTCTACTATTAAACAAACACACACGGTTTCTTTACGATTGCAACCCCGTTCGAGTATCTGAAGCAACACACCGAAAACGAAAAATGCAAAAAATATAAAATGGGGAAAAATGTATTTACGATGACAATATAGGTATCTCCGTTGTCGAACATCTTGCGCAAGCTTATTTACTTAATTAGAACAGACAACAATGTACATAAATGTCGAACGCAAAATTGGGAATCACAATGTTTGTAAATTGGTGGTGAAACATGAAAGTTTTAATTGGTGCGCGTTTCAATCAGTGTTCCGTTCTTATAGTTGTTAGCGTTTTCATTGCACTTTAAAGGGACAAGTGGCATGGTAACCTACGCAATCTACGGGGAATGAAAGTTGTTGTACATTGGTTAAGTATCTTTCGAATCCTGAACGTAGTCACTGCTGCTTTTGGATTATCATAAGAAATTTTCATAGCAATACTTGAGTCTAATTTAATATAAGTATCATTCTGTTACCAGAATGAACGCATCTCCAAAGTAACGTAGCTTAGTAAATTGTAATCTAAACTTTGATTATTTTTGGAGCGAAAATTTTGCTGTTGCAAAAGACTTATATCTTAGTCATGCAATCATTGATTCAAGCGAGTGTCTTTGAAGTGCATTGAAAACGGAAACACAAAGTAAATATTTTATGTTCAGAGTTCTTTCGCCTTATAATTTTAGTTGTTTATCATTTCAAATAATTATAATAAGATCTACGGTCCAAGAAATATTTTGTGCCGATTTTATCGATTAAATTTTATGTGAAAGTGAAGCGCATTTGCAAGATACGATCTTGAAAAATCGATATTGCCAATGTGCTTGTTTTCAATAAAGTGATTTCAGAAGAACTGGATGCACAAATAATTTTTCGACCCATTGTATTAGACATTTAACCATAAGTAACACGGATGAATACGTTGTATGTTAAGTAATTCATATCTTGATTATCAAAAAGCAAAATGTTTATTTCAAATGTCAAAAGTATATAATATTTTGAATAAAAAATTGACAACAGAATTTCACAGTGAGCGTTGCACCCTTTTCCCTTGTTTTAACGAATGCATGTTTTATGCACTTGTGTAAAAAACAAGTTAATGAAATCCAAAGCTGTAAAAACATTGGATTTTATTACATTTGTGGCTTATAAAAATTAATTAAGGGAGAAATGCGTAAAACATGTCTGTCTCTTCTGTAACTAATTCACATAGACATATAGAGATAGACTGCGCGGCCTGTACGAAGCGCTGAAGCCCACAATGGCGGCGCGCGAGAGAGAGAGTATTAGCCGGGATCCATAGCGCTCTCTTTCTAATTGACGTGTTGGTGGGGAAAGATTCCCCTACTTACTTGCTAGATAATGTAGATTTCTACATAGTATCGATTAATTTGTTAATATTTATTTGGTTTTTGACATTTATTTGTTTTTTGGTTCCCTACCATCGAATTGTAAAATGATAACAGATTAGAATAAACATTCAAAGACACACGTTTATTTATTGGAGAACGTTCCTCCACGCTCTGTGTTGCTCTGTGCTTACAGGGAAAAAAACACGCGCCACGTGCGTAATTAACGTAATTAAGTGAAACCATACTTATTTTAAAAATGGTTAAAAAATGTTATCAACCAACATATAAATAATAAAATAAGTCAAGGATCATTTTTAGTTGTTTTTTATTTATTTTTGAAAACAACAATTCTGTTGTAATAACTGCGAATTCGCTGTACCGAATCCTGTACACATGTTGCTTCATGGTGAAGTCGAAGATTAAAATATTTTTTTAAAATTAGATTAATTAAATCTAATTTATGTTCAATAAACTGTTCAACAAACATATCCATACGTGGGAAAATGTTTACTGTTGAAAGCAACATTTTTGCTTTGATGATTAATTTTTGTAAAATATTTTTTGAACGTAAAGGGTATAGCCGGATAAGATAGTCGAAAATGTCCTTGAACCGAATTGCATCGACGATTCGATAGGGCACCAAGAAAAAACATACTGTGCAAAATTTCAACCCTGTATCTCGATCGGGTAGTATCCCGGGAGGGTAGTTATGGGGTAAAATCGAAAAATCAGTTTTTGGCCTATTTCCCCTAGTTAACGATGTTTAGAAATTCTGAGAAAAATCTGACACATGTCAAGAACCCAAATACATACTTTGCAATTGGTTTCAGATTTTTAAAGTGAAAATCCTGCTTGTAATAAATCAAAAACCTCAACTAGAGGGTTATTGTTGCTCGCTCACTTCGCGAGCTCGCGGGTATGACTGTTCTTGCGAGAGGGTTAGTGGTACGCATGGCTAGTAGGGCCTACAGCTATTAATGTTTTTTATTTGGTGTGTGACTCTCCAAGAGTCACACAAAGAACTTCCCGATTTGTTAGTTGCAATATATTATTATCATTATTAAGTGTACGTTTTAAGAAGATTATACGTTTCTAGGGAAATTCAATAGTTTTCTACTTATCAAAATGTTTGCTATATGGCGTCACATTAAACCAATATCGTATGCTCGTTGCTCGCTTGGTTCCTTGTTATAACAGAGTAATGTTGCAAAATAAATTGCAAATGCTCCACAAGCCTTCCCACATATCATCAATCGATGCAGCTGGACATTCGTTATAAAAAAATACTAACCTATGCATGTCGAAAAGTTAGTGATTCAAGAGATATTTCAATTTAAATAATGCTAAAACACCATTACTATCGTACTAAGACGTTACACTAGTAAGTAAACGCTTATGTCTGGGAACGGTGCGTCCTACCGCAGAAATAATGAAATTTTCAAAAGGCGCAACCCAAGGCATATAGAGTATGCCCAACCACATGACGTATGTAGTCTTTTGAATTTTTCAAAAAAAAAAATAAAAAATGGCTGTATCTCGGGAACGGTGCGTCCTGTCGCAAAAATAATGAAGTTTTCAAAAGGCTTAATCCAAAGCATATAGGGTGTGCACAACCACATGACGTATGTAATCTTTTGAATTAAAAAAAAAAAAATATATATATATAATTTTTTATTAAAAATATATCTATATATTATATATAGAGATATATTAATTACTTATATATATATATATATATATATATAATTACGCTTGTTTCTTCGGTGGAAAATTTCCGTCCTCTCGTATAAATTGCATTGTTGAATCAACTTCTTTTGAAAAAAACTAAAAAACTACTGGACCAAATTGGATCAAAATCTAATCAGCTCTAAGTTACAGCGGAGTACATCGATTGCATCATTCATCATTCTGATCGCGTTGTTACTTTTTCAGAAAACGTTAACGAAAAATTTGATACCATACGCACGGACATACATACGCACACACACACACACACACACACACACATACAAACATTTTGCTGAAAATAGTCTAAAATGACTCCAATGACCTTGAAACGTGAAGATCTGCTAAAAAATCGATTTTCGATTTTCGGGATCATTACAATAACTTCCCTATAAATCGAGAAGTTGAAAAAATCGAAAAAATGCAGATTTCACATGGAAGTTCTTGAGACGATCCAATTACATTTTTACAGTACCGATATATTGTTATAGTTAATGCTCATGAATTTTTTCAGATTTTTTGGTTTGGTGCGCCGTTGTCAAAAAAATAAAAACCGATTTTTTCGACGTTTTTTCCGCGAAGGACTAAGCTAACCTTAAAATTGCTCTATTAATTCTGTAAGTCTATCAGTGGTAAACCTTAAACGCATCTGAAAGTATTAACCATATTCCCAACATAGTACAGTCATTTGGTTCGAAAAAAGAGGTTACCTGGAAAGTTTTCCGGGAGTTTTGAAAATGGGTAATTTTATAGATTTCGATGTGCTCTTTCCGAATTTCAACTTTGCCACCTCGTATCTTTGCCGCTCGCGCCGCCATATTGGAAAAATGGCGTCTAATAGCAGTTTTTTGACAATATCTCCTTTCCGACTCATTTTACGATAAAAACATTTATATACAAAATTAAACCAGAGAAAATTTCCTACAATTTATGTAATAACAATTTTTTTTGTAAAATCAATAGTTGTGGCGTACGAGCGCCGCAAAGTAGGCCTAATCCACATGCAATGCACAATTCCGAAATTTAGCGCAATCTTCTTCGCTTTGCTGTTCTTGATGGACCAGGTGTTGCGAGTTCATCGTCTTCAGTATCGATCGAGACGTTACAGACCGAAATTTCTTCCGCATTATCCGCGATGGGATTATCAGATTCATCGCGATCCTCTTCGTTTTCGATTCCATCATACGTTTGCTCGAAAACAGTCTCCGTTTCTTCCTCTTCATCGCTATCATGTGATGGAACTTGCGAATTATCACAGGTACCACTACAATTCGTGCATATAATGGAGCATTTTAACCTAGCTTTTCTGCATTCACAGGCTTTCTGACATCCCTTTTTGCATTTGCAAGAAATAAGTTTTAACAAGATTTCTGGAGCTGGGGGCTCGAGTGTCGTAACAGGAATTAGCCCATTCTTGTTTCTGTTCCATCCCCATTGCTCTGCATTTTGTTCATTCCCATATCACTGCTGAACCTGGTGATAGGTTCGGAACGAATGTTGTCGTGCTGCTGCTTCTGTTGGTGGTAGCGACGCAATATTAAATTTACTTTTATATGCTGATTTTGTGAAGCATGCATATCTATATAACAGTGTACAGAGAGACAGAACTTCGAATATGAATAAATCTGATGTTTATCACGCACGATTTACCGAATCAATGGCAATTATATGTAGCTAACTATTTGCCGTTGAAATCAACAATGCAATGCATATAATTACAGATCAGCATTATTAATGCAGCAGGTGATGTTGCGTGCAATGTAATTCTGTGGTATTCCATTTAATACTTGTATTTCATTTTGCTAGGGTACTAGCGATGCTTAAAAATCTTGTATTCGTAGCTGACGTCAAGACAAACCAAGATCAACCAGTGAGAAGCTAACAATAATTCTAACAAAGAAGAATCCATTTATTTACAAATTAGATTAATTTCTAAACCGCTTGAAAAGTATCGAGAAGCAAGAAGGAACACGGATGTTCTTAGTGACGTGCATCAGTCGTTACGAGGATGTCAGGTGTGGTGTACCCGCCCCGATGGGCTTATTGGACAATTCTAATGGTCCACTTGATGTTCAAGGTAGTAGGCTTGTCGACAATCTCCCTACACGACAGCAACGCGAAGAAAAATCGACCAGTGTCCTTCGCAAAATCCAAATGTGGGATATTTTACAATGTATTACTCTGCTGCTCGCTCGCTGGGTTAAGCTTCATTTCTCTGCCAAATTTGTTCTTCCAGTCATACGTCAATAAAAGCGACATCACGCTGGCCATAGAGATGGTCCAATCGGCGTATGGTATCCTGATGATGTGCACGATTTTATTATGTTACGCCTTTAAGTGGTCTACCCTGAATAGGGTGTGCAACTACCTGATCCAAGGCGAAGGACAAGTGCGTTTCTCGCGGGATCGGATCAGTCTCAAATCTACATTCAGGGTTTTGCTGGCAGTCCACATCATTCAGACGATCATGCTCACCATCGTTGTGGTCTCCGAGGAGTTAGCCTTCCAAAATGGCCCCATAGGATGGTCTCTGGACTCCCTGCCCACAGCCTTCGCAGCCAATATCTTCTTTCAATATTTCGCTGTGATCAGCGTGATGACCTTGAATTTCACCAGAGCCAATCAGGCCTTCGAGAATATATGCAGGATCACCCATCCCGAAGACTGCTCGGAATCCTTGAACCGATGTCGACGTGTTTTCGTCAACTATTCCATGATACAGTCGCTTCGATACTTGAGGGACGTCTATGATGACCTCTGCGACGTCTCCAGCGAGATCTCGCAGTTTTATTCATTTCCGGCGCTACTTGTTGTTCCGTATACCATGTACTCGTTGCTCTACAACACGTATTACCTTTTGCAGCCCTTGTTCGACCAGAAAATGGACTTCGATATAATAACGTTCGTCAACACCGTCGCCTTGATCATCTATCTTGTTTACCCGCTTTACACGCTGACCTCCAAGATCACCAACCTCCTGGTCGAGGTAAGAACTAGAATATTAATATATTGTCTTCATAGACATCATATCGATTCTATAATAGTTCCCTGGGGTCCCGCAAGATCCCGAAAGAAAATTTTTTTATACTGGGTTTCACTGCTGTACTGCCAGATAATTTACAATTATGAGATTTCTTTCCTTCTTTTGAACATCTGGATTTTTTCAGCTTGTTTGAACATTTGGAAGTTCGCCAGTAATAAATTTAATTTTTCATTGAATTTATGACAGCCATAGGGGCCGTTATGATGCTTTTCTTTGCAGATCGGAAGGACAGGGGTGATCGTGCAGTCGTTGTTGAAGAACGCGATCGATCGAGAGGTGCAGTCAGAGGTAAAATCGTATACACAATCTCAGTTGCCCAGTACACAGTCACGCTTCTTCCAGCTCAAGCAATTTTCGCTCCAGTTGCTCCATCGACAAATTAAGTTCACCGCTAGCGAATACTTCGACCTAGACAATTCGTTGATCCGATCGGTGAGCAAACGTGATCGTGATCGATCGATCTCTGTTCCTTCTGCTTTCTCGATCGATTCAGATCGCAATCTCTATGTGTTCGTCTTTGTGGTCTTTAGGTGATCAGCTCTGTTGTAACGTATGTGGTGATTCTAATCCAGTTTCAAGTGGGCATGAAGTCTTCGTACGCTTGCAACTGCAATTGCACGGGACTGTGATAGTTATGCGAATTTTTGTGGGAAATTATGGAGGAAAGAGAATGAGATTTTATTCTTCTTGCCATGGATAGAGCAGCGACTACAAAATAAAATGAAATCAATAAATAATTGTTAAGCGATTGATATTTTCATTACGAACAAGCAAAATGTCTATTTTAGATGTCAGAAGAATATATTATTTTGAATAAAAAATGTACATAACCGATTTCTACAATTTCTGAAAATTCCTTCATCTGTTTAAGGCTCACAGTAGCTACAATGTTAACGATATGTTTAATACAGATAGCAGTGATTAGAAAATAAAACGAAACCAATTGTTAAGCGATTGATATTTTAATTACGAACAAGCAAAATATGTCTATTTTAGAGAATATATTATCTTGAATAAGAAATATGTACATAATCGATTTCTACAATTTCTGCAATTCCTTCGTCTATTTATTGATGGAAAGCTTTTATAACAGACCTACACTAGCTACAATGTTAACGATATGTTTACACGATATACTATATAAAAAATCGTGATCAAATCGTCATTTGTCCAGCACATTGTTTTGCTCCATTTAGCTAACGCTTTCCTGTTGAGCCCTACGATAACATCGTCGCTGGAATGCTTATAATTACAGATTGGCATTATGAATGCAGAGGTTTTTATTATGTGCATCGTCAATGGTGCGGTGCGCCATTTAATATTTAATTTTGCTAGTTCCGGTACTCGGACAGAACGATGCTTAATTTGTTATATTCATAGTTGACGTCAAGAGGAGCCTAGACCAAGAGCGTAAAACGCCTAACAATTATAACGAAAACACTGCATCTAATACAATTATAAAATAAATTCGTTTCGAAACTGGTTCGAAGAAAATCGAAAAGGAGCAACTTGGAAATAAATATATTCCGACACCGATTCAAAGACATTCAGAAAGAAAGGATCACGGATTTTTATGGTGACGTTCGTCAGGCTATACGAGGATGTCGGGCGTGGTGTACCCGCCCCGATGGGTGAACTGGGTAATCCGATCATTCTACTGGATATTCAAAACAATAGGTCTTGCGTCAATCTCACTACACAGCTACAAGCCAAAAACCAAGCGACCATTATGTTTCGCAAGATCCAGATTCGACCAATTCTACAATGTACTGCTCAGCTGCTCGCTGGCTGCGTTGAGCTTCATTACTCTGCCAAACCTGTCCAAACTACGCTATGTCAACAAAACCGCCATGATATCAAATATAGAAATGGTCCAAGCGACGTTCGGAGTCGTGATGATGTGTGCGATTATATTATACTATGTCTTCAGGTGCTCCACCGTTGAAAGAGTCTGCAACTACCTGATCCATGTCGAAGAACAATTTCGTTTCTTGCAGACACCGATCAGTCTGAAACGTACGTTACGGAATTTGCTGATGGTCTTCGTTTTTCAAATGACTATATGCGTCACTTCGCTACTCCTGGAGTATAATGCTTTTCACGATGGTCCTCTGGTGTGGGCCACTGGTATTATGCCTGCCACTTTCGCCAGCAGTCTCTTCTTTCAATACTTCTCTGTCATCAGTTTGTTAAATATGCATTTCATCCGTGTTAATCTCTCTATTCGGATGTGCATGAATTTAAAACCGAACGACTGCTGGAAATCTACGAGCCGCTGTCGTCAGATTTTTGACAATTCTGTTACCGTTCAGACCATTCGACATCTGAGGAACATCCATGATGAACTGTGCGACGTTTGCGACGTGATATCACAGTTCTACTCGTTCCCGTGTCTCCTTGTCGTTTTGGCTACGTTTTACGCGTTGCTGTTCAATTCTTATTATCTTCTCCTGCCGCTCGTCCTTTCCGATAAGGAGTTGAATATCATGGTGTCCCTCAGCACCGCATGCATCACATTCTATCTAATCTGTCCTCTTGGCATACTGGCCTCCAAGATCACCGATCTGTTGAACGAGGTAGGACTTACGGGATCGAACATTTATGCATTTGTAGCAAAAATGAATAGGTGACATTTAAAACAGAGGAAAGAATAAAATAATGTATTACCTTCACCTTATTTAAATTAGTAAAGAACCAATGAAATTTTTATTTGGTTACCGTTCCTTAACTCATTGTATCTTTCATTGCAGATTCAGAAGACGGCGATCGTGGTACACTCGTTTTTGAAAGCAGCGACCCATCGAGAGACAAAGTCAGAGGTAAATTCGCAAACGCATTCTCAATCGCCTATTCCACAGACGCGTTTGTTGCAGCTCAAGCAATTCTCGCTCCAGTTGCTAAGCCGGCAAATTAAGTTTACCGTCAGCGGCTACTTTAACCTGGACAACTCGCTGTTCCAATCGGTGAGCAAACACACGATCAATCGATCTCGGTTACAATCGTTTCAGATCACAATCTACCCTCTTCCTGTTCATTTTACTACTTCAGATGCTCAGCACGGTGGTAACGTACCTGGTGATCCTTGTCCAGTATGAAGCGGGGAACTCGGCTGTGCATGTATGCAATTGCGATTGTCAGAGGGAGTGATCGTTACCGCAAAATTATATTTAAGTGAAAAATTTGGAGGTAGGACAATCGGATAAAAGTGTGTTCCTCTTGCTATTGGTATCGGTGATTTAGAATTAGAAATGGAGCAAAAATTCGTGTAATCAGTGATTGTAAACATTAGACTGCGGATTCTATGCATTTCTGACAAAAATGATAAAGTCCTAGAAAAATTTGCGGACATTGTTCCATCGTTTTCGACATTTTAAAATAATTGAAAGACATGTTCGTTTAACTTTTGTTTCTAACGATAGACTTGGACAATTATTATTTTGCATAAAGATCCACAGTTTTCGAGAATTCCGGGGTTGAAATCATTGGACAACGATGACGAGAAATTTCTTCGAATCAGAATTTATCAATAATGTCGTTAAATAGGACTAATGTACATCGATTGCATGCACGGCAGCGAATTACACGAGTGCGACTGATTAAATATCATTTACGCTCGCAGTCTGCCTCTTCCTTTGTTCGTATGTACACGCACATGTAGTCTCGTAAGTAATTATGAAGGTAAGCGCGCAGAAAACTCGACTACTTCATGGTACAAATGATCCATGTACTCATCAGAATTCATCGAGGAAGTTGTCTATAGCACACAGCCTCGTTCGCCTCGTTCGAATTGCATAGAACGACACTTGATACTCCGACGAGGACGTCCAACTTTGATATACGAACGTTTTGAGCCTCTTTGTCGTCGTAGGTATACTAAACACATGCATCAAATACGCTACATCGATACTATACGATCAAGCACGCCCACGACTCTGTTTGCTCGCCGACAGTCGAGAAGCTTTTAGTACCTCGTTTCGCAAATTTACTCGGGCCTGCCTTATGCGATGTAGGCGTTTCGTTTAGGGTCCGTGCGAAACTTTCGATTCACGAAAAATAATATTGTGGAATAAGAATTTATGAAATATGAATTTATAAAATTGTAAGGATGATTGAATGGCTAATGACGAAATTATTATGTTCAAAATGTACAAATTGGAAAATTGATACATTTTAAGGTAGTCATAATTGCAAACAGAATTGTTACAAACAATAAAGATCCTCAGGAAAATCGAGAACTTAGGGTAGTCATGAAAAAGTGCTAAAAATCTATGATTTGGAAAATTTATGAAAATTTGAGGGTGTACGAAATCAGAATTATTTTTAATTTTTGAAAGGTCTTCATGCAGACAGATGACCCTGAACAAATTTCTTTGAAAGACTGGCAACAGATCGATAAGGCCAGGTCCGATAAACAGTATTCGACAATCACGCAAATTCTTTCGTATCATTTTTCATAGAAAATGGCCATTGAAGCGATATTTTGAAAACGCTGTAAATGGAAAATATAGATAGTCTTCACCGTGCAATGCTATACTACAGCATCGATTGTAGCCCGTTTGCGTACAAATGCACGATTAATAGACTGCGGATTGTATTCAATTTATAAAGTCTCCAGCCTTTGTTGTCACCATCCAACCATATTATTTAAACTCGAATTTGACAGACCACTTAATCAGCTAAATTAATATTTGTTCGATATTAGTGTCTCATAGAATATACCCATTATATAATAATACATTACATAATTTTCATTGGATTCTGTTCTTTGTCAAAATACTGAGCCATCTAAATTAATTTTTGTTGTAAATTAATTTTCATTTGATTCCAGTTTCTGTGACAAAAATATTTGCACGAACATTCGTACTCTGACGATAAAGCTAATGCTTTCTCTCACACGTTCTCCATGCACTATTAATTATTATTCTCGCGCTTAATTGTTTCTCTTACCGAAAAGTACGTTTCGGTATAATACTGATGAACCTATCTTCACGTATTCACGATCACATTGCCTGTCACGGACTATATACAAAACACATGTAACATTAACACGAGCGATCATGTATGTCTCTTACATTGCTACTCGCATGCGTATATCGACGCACACCGGAAGCGGCTCGCTAAAAACACCTCTCCTTTCTCTCGGATGCGGTTACGTTTGCTCTAATACTTTTTTACAAAATACTTTTTTTTCGCGCAGCTTTCGAACGAATTCGCAAAGCCTCGGAGGTGCGCAACAATTCGGTAACGTGACATCTGAAAAATATCGTTTTTGGATTCTCTCTGTGGATCCTCTTGCCGTCGATCGCAGTGGACATCGAGTAAAAATCGACGGTTGCGAAACGGTGAAAATGCTTCTGCTTCTGTTTCCGGTTTCCGTCGTTAGATGAAAGACTGCAGTTACAAGAGTAGCCTCGTTTGCCGGGGTCACGATGGAATCGCTAAGAAAAATTTTCACATGGATTCAGAGAAACCGAGTTCGACTTGCATAATTGAACCGCAGATTTTATGCATTCGTGGCATCTTCGGTTTTTTGACACTCGGTTGGCACAGTAGAATTAACTGTTTTAAGTGGAATCTAATACAACCCTGAAATTTTTATAAACCGGCTCGTCAGAATCTGTGTTCTCACACTGACTGTATTTTTATTATTAAACATTCAAAGTCAGTTTTTTTATTCATACGTCAATGGACATCCTACGCATAGTGTTTAGGACCTATGTATAAACAAGTTGGGCGAAAATAAGACTAGGACCTCCAAACATGACGATGTTCTGAGTGGTATCCAAAGCTTCGGAGTGGTTTCAAGATTAAGTTTAAAATGTTGGTGATCAAACTCGGCTTCGCCAAGTCATTGTCCGTCACAATGGCTCCCGTTATTTCATCGTAACCCGTTCTTCGGCAACCTCGACCGGAGAGAGGACACTCTTCGAGGGAGAATTCAGTCGGTCTCCACGGGACATCGGTTAAAAAACGTGGAAAAATCTCATGATCCCGTGGCAGAGTTCGCTCGGTCAAACCGTTTTGATCTTTGTAAAAAAACCGCCTGTGTACATTCGCCGTATAACAGTATTGTCGCTTCTGGCCGGTGTCCGACGCACGCCTCGACAGCATTTCTGGTGGCTCTTCGTAAATAGAAAATGAAACCGAGGCAGACAACGATCATCATCGTCGCGCAATCATTCGTCGAAACTAATCTCGTCTAACGACAAAACGATCACGCGCGATTCTCTTTATTCCTCGGCGAAGTTCGCGAGACTATCCCTCGAAGGAACCGTCGACGTATGGTTGAAGGGGTTTCTTTGGCATGTTTGTTACGGGTACAAACTACGCTAGCTATCCTCGATCGGTTACGGTAATAGTACGGGCTTGTCGCACACTGATCACCGCAGATTCGAGACTCGTCGATGTTCGAGTTCCGAATGGGTCGAGTTTTGAATCTACGACGCACTACGGCAGGCTTGGGCTCGCTGTGCCCTGTAGGGCACTCTTTCACTCCGTCTCAGACACCTAAGCCACACTCACTGGGGGCACTTATGCGCAGTCTCCAGGAGGCGTACCCTTAGAGACAATTCAGGGCGGGGAGAGACTCGTCCAGAGCACTTAAGCCACGCCTTCTTGGTGCTCTCCATTCAAAGATTGATTGTTTCTTGTTTTTGGGACATGTAGTGACTCGAAAGATTAAATTTGGGATAAGAAACACATAGATGGCCTTATACATCACTCTATAGATTCATCGAGAGCAACGAGATTGCGCCCACTCGAGGCATTTCGTACAGAAAGAGAACAAAAATTGACAAGATCAAATTCCTCTTTTCCTTCTGATATCAAGTGATGAAAGCTTGCTCTTGTGAGCAGTTTAAAGCTCTTCCAGGGTTAAGAGTCCCAAGCCTGTGCTACAAACGGTGTGCGTTTCACTTGTTTCCTTTTTTTATTCTCGCGACGCTATACGCTAGTGGCACTCGTTAATTGCACTCGATCAGATTATAGCGAGATAAGATAAGATAGCCTCCCGTGCGAGAGACAGTACGCGCTATGAAATAAAAAATTAATTGTCTGTCACGGATCAGCGCGTGTTTCACTTTTCTGTCGAACGATTGCCTTTGGGACGATGATTCCTCCCCCCAGGGTTTCGATCGAAACGCCGAGGACTCCACGACAAATTGATACGCTGTTCGCAACGGTTAGCTCTGAGACCAATCGGAAGCTCCTCGATCGTTCTGTCGACAATCTTTGCTTCGTTATTCTTGCGGATCTTGTGGATCGTTAAACGGATGTCTCGGCAGACGTAGTGCCGTTCACTGTCAACGGGCCGAGGCTCTCCTTCGATCGGATCAAGTCTACCTGAAATCACCGAACCGAACATGAAGCACGCTTTCGATCGGCTCCGATGAGAAACACACTAATTACGAACGAGCAATGCTAATTACGTGCAAAATAACTGCGAGGTGCGTTGCGATGCAGAACGGGAAAGAGGAGGCTGTTCAGCTGGGTCTTCAATATCATCAGCTGTCCCCAACTGTTTGAAAGTCATGTTGCCAGATTTATTTTTTAAGGGAACTAATCAGTGAGAAATGTGGATAAAATTGATTTGAGAGTGAATTGTAGTATAATTCTAGTTGGAGTAATACAAATTTGTGGGATAAGCTTGTTAAGAAGATGAAGTTATTTGAATGCTATCTATCTTGGATTCTTTATTATACTGCTAAGAAAAATATTATGATGTTTCAACTCTTCGGGAATTACCATTATTGGGATCATAAGTTCTAGTCAAATTCTAAAATGCAGCTATATCCATTCGGTAGAAGCTTATCAAGAACTTGAATTGATTTCAATACTTGTATTGAATTCATGCTATTTATCTTGAAAAGTGCCAATCAATAAACTACGATATCGTTTTTAAATTTTTTCTGTTCTCGCAAGACAGCTTGAGAAGACAATTTTAAGAAAAATTATTCTTGATTTTTATATATAAAGGAGCAAGATCGAGGTTCGTTTTTTCAGCTTTCAACAGGTTGTACCTTTATGCGCGTTATGCGAAGCGTATTGCTAGCTGAACGGCGCGGCTCAAAGAAGACTGCGTACAATGTTTGTCACAGCTCCAAGATGTACAAGACAACAACAATTTTATAAACAGGGTGAGTCATAAAAAACAAAACACCTGAATTTTTCTGTTGGTATGAAGGATAAACGTAAGTTTCAAAAGTGAAATGCAACCGTAAGAAGGGGGCAATATGCTAATATTAACAGATCTTGTGATTAACGTTTCTTTTCGTCATTTCAAGGTCATCGGTGTCTTATTTAATGGCACCATATATTTTTACTATTTTTTCTATGACTTTCAAATGAGCTTGGACTCATAAATAGGTATAGTTTGACTACTCTGTTTGATAAACGGAAAAATTTCTTAAGGCCTCAGCGCTTATAAAATCCCGGAGTTGGCCGTTTTCTCTTCCATAGAAACGGCGAAAAAGGGCAACGTGACATCACACACTGTACGAGAATTTCTGAAAAATAAATTTTCAAATCGCTGGATACGACATAATGAACACATACTATCGCTAGCTCATTCATCCGACCTAACTCCTCTTGATTTTTTGTGGGAAACACTCAAAGATGATGTATATTGTATATCGTGATTAACCGACTAGACCAGAGAACATGCAAGAAAGAATAAAATTAGATCTTGTACATCAATTTCAACAGAATCAATTGAAAATGCAATTGATTCCCTTGAAAACTTTTAAATGTTTGTGTTACTGCTCAAGGTCATAATTACGAACCTTCAATGTAATTTAAATAAAATGATTTCACATTTTGAACTTATGATTGCTTTATCATACATTTTCTAGCCATAGAAGGTCATAGTGCACCACATCATTGAACTCGTTTTGATATCAGCTACAACACTACAAAGTTAAAAATATATGGTGCCATTTTAAAAAACAGCTATGACTTTGAAATGACGAAGAAAAACGTTAATCATGTTACGGATAGAGAATATATTCCGTTCATTTTCTCACAGGAATCTCTTCCAGATCATCTCTGGCGGGAAGCGTCCTAGATAACCTTTCATATCATAGTTGAACCCTTTAATTTAGGACCGAGCTCTGGCTCCGATCTCATTAGAAGTGACAAAAATGAGAGTCTGGCCCTAAGTCCTAATCTCTAAGCGCGATTAGATTATGAACAGAGCATTCCATTCATTGTAAGGGTATATAAACCCTTAGATTCTTACTCTCGGGGGCTAGTACTTCTGTAGACACGTATCGCGTTACGTCGTGCTGTATCTCGGAAAGTCAACTTCTAGTGAGATCGGGCTATAGTACCTTTCGAATCAGGGTTAACCATATAGATTCCGCGAGTTCGGTTTAAAATCTAATAGGCAGTGTTGAAGTTGCTTCCGAGTCCCCCGCATTGCCAGTGCGTTAAAATCGAGCATCATAGTTAGGTAAATTCCTTCTTCTACATTTCTATATCTTTTATCTTCATTCCATTCGCGACAATTACACATTTGTATCAGATATTTATAATTAGAATATATTTGTGTTCTTTGGTAATTAGAGCAAATTTATTAAACCCATAATTATTGTCCAATATCCTAATATGGTGATTGAACGTTCCCACACGATACAACCTTACCGCTCGGGTTGTATCAATTAGATTATATTAAATACGAGGCCTACTAACTACCTAGCGACTCCCTGATTTCGCATCAGGTTCGTTCGCGACTTTCCAATTGTCCAGATAGAGATTTTTCCTACCAAGTGGCTCCCCAATTACGCATTGGGTTCGTCCGCATCCTAACACCTCCCTGATTTCGCATCAGGTTCGTCTGTGCTTTTATCCAACCTCCTAGCGGCTCCCCAATTACGCATTGGGTTCGTCCGCGCTGTTCTACAACTTCCTAGCAGCTCCCTGATTTCGCATCAGGTTCGTCTGCGCTTGATCACATTCCTAGAGGCTCCCTGATTTCGCGTCAGGTTCGTCCTCGCTGTCTATAATCCTAGCGGCTCCCCAATTACGCATTGGGTTCGTCCGCGCATTTTAACTAACAAATAGATATTACATTCCTGGGTTAACACCCTCTCGCCGACCACTCGTGCTGCTCGCGGCCCTGGCTCGTAACAATCACAAGATCTGTTGATATCATCATATTGCCCCTTTTGAACGGTTTCATTTCACTTTTGAAACTTTTGTTTATCCTTCATATCAACAGAGAAATTCAGCTGTTCTGTTTTTCGTGCCTCACCCTGTATACAGGATGGCAATTATAAAGCGTTACAGATGAATATCTCCAAAAATATTGATTATACGCAAAAATGTTTCCGATGAAAGTAGTTCAGTACCGAGGGGGGCATCATGTGGTAGGACTTTTATTTTTCCCGGTGGACACTCCAAGCTGAGGTGAAGGTCAATTTTCTTTTTTGAAATGGAATGATGTTTTTTTATCCACCATCAAATAGTGCGTTTTAAGATGAGATCAATGACCTATGACTCAAGATCATTCAAGGTTAAACTTGCAGGGAAATGCAGAAAAAGTGTGATCGTTTTATTTGTACTTTAGTAACTTTAGTTCGTGCCTTCGAACTTTCACACCAAGACAATAACATGTGTTCAATATCAGCATTATTCAGGACAACATCAAAGTCATTATCAATGAAATGAAAACAAACGTATTTATGTATTACTGTGCTTTTCTGCAAGATAGTCAGTTTAGTTTCATTACTATTTGTGCTAAGGTATCCTTCCTTGAACGGTAGTACTTAAATAAGTGGTGAAAATGGAAATGTATCAAAATTGTTTTTATACGTTTATGGTGCCAGGAGAATGCAGGAAAAATGACAGAATGGCTGCTAATTTATATGCACAACGCTACCCAGATCGACCAAAATCGCATATGGCATTTAAAAGACTAGAACAGCATTTTCCTACAACGCGTGAAAACATGAAAGTCAGAATACGCAAAGCTTGTGCTATGATGAATGTAGAAATGTTGAGCAAAGTTAGAGAATCATTTGAACAAAGAATTGTTAAGTGCATTGAAGTAAGAGGTAATCATTTTGAACACATACTATAAACTAAAGTACAAATAAAACGATCACACCGATTCTGCATTTCCTTGCAAGCTTGATCTAAAATGACCTTGAGTCATAGGTCATTGAACTCATCTTAAAACGCACTATTTGATGGTGGATAAAAAAACACATCATCCCATTTAAAAAAAGAAAGTTGACCTTCACCTCACCTTGGAGTGTCCACCGGGAAGAATAAAAGTCTCACCACATGATGGCCCCGTAGGTACTGAACAACTTTTATCTGAAACATTTTTGCATATAATCAATATTTTTGGAGATATTCGTCTGTAACACTTTATAATTGCCACCCTATATATTTATTCTATGTATCGGAGTCGGCATTCTTCCTAAGGAGCAATTTCTATACAGAGAGGACTCTACCAAAGGGTACCGTGCAGCCCCCTTTCATAGTCTTACTCACAGTAGCGTATAGGGGGTATGTCGCATGCCGGTGTATTGGTGCTCTTGCTGTGTGTCTTGCCATGTGATTTATCGAATTGATGGTGATCGTGGTTAGAATTTAGTGTCATTTACGTGTGTCACCTTGATCGAGATTCCACTGTCATTCTCGTCCTCCTCGGCCATGGTGGTCAGTCTCGTTGTCTCGTCGGCCATCAACGAGCTATCCTTTTTCGAATGCTTCTTTTGCTTTCCCGCGCTAAATTCAAAGACATTCAATCATTTAGACGTCAACAATTTAACAACAATCTCTATCTAGTTAAATATGGTACTGGTACATCTTCTTATTTCGCTCAATGTTATCTTCATACAATTATGTAATTGTTTATGCGAAGAGGTGTTATGCGTAGACGTTTTTCGATATTTTGGCGCTCGAAAATTTTGTGATACTGTTAGTTAAAACAATATTTGTATTATTAGTTTGTTTTGAAGAAATCGTAATCAGTAGACTGCGGATCTTTATGCAAAATAAAAAATGTCTGTATCAATGGCAAGAGGCAGGAGCCAAATATAAAAATTATATTTTAACTTGCTCATACTCAATGTTATTATAAATGCATAAAATCCGCAGTCTAGTAATCAGTGTTGCAAAATCATAATCTGGATCAGAGTGCAAAGGGTTAAATATTTCGTTTTGTACTTGAATCAATATTTTATGCACCTTTCAAACAAGACTGCATTTTGTTTAACTAATAACTAATAATTTTATTGAAATGGATCTTGTTTAAAAAATATTTCTGTTCGACCTCAGCACAGGATAAAATTGCCGTTTGTAAAATTTGCTGGATTTTTCCCAAATCAAGGCTATTAAATTGATCTAGTACGTACTTGATCAGCTTAGACTGCTTCGGCTTCTCATTCCCTTCGTTCACCTGCTGCCAAATCCCAGTCTTGTTCACCTCCTCGCTGATGTTGATACTCGTCACGGGGATCTTCATGATGTTCCCATTCGCCAAAGAGATTTGTATGTTGCCTGGTGTCGTCCCGTAACCCGTTGACTCATTCTGTTCCTGTGGAACACGTTACTCGATTAATTTTACGAGCGAACACAATGATTAAAAATCGGTTATGAGAAGCCTTGAAGCCATGCATCGAGCTGAGCATAACTCTCTCGACTAACGTCTCAAAAGTTGCACGCACGAAGATGGATTTGGATATTCAAACGGTGTATCGATTCGCATCGGTCGACAAATCTACAATGACTCATTTAGCTTTTGACGTCTGTTTGGACATGTCTGACAATCTTCCTTTAGACTTCTTATCCTTGTTCTATCTCTACATTTTTTGGGACGTAATCTTTTTCGTAAAGAGGCACGTTGAATTAATATAAAGCACTGTGTTGTATTCAAAAATGCATTCTACTATCGAAAATCATCTGCATCGCTTTGTACGCATTTACACAGTCTTATACAAGTGATTAAGGAATCTTCGATCTCTAAAATAAAATCGAATGATGTCAATTTTTCATTGACAGTGTAGATATATAATTCTACTATAAATATACAAAAAATTGTATGTTAAGAACTCAATGAAATATTGCAACAACAAAGACAATTGTATCATAAATCCCATTACGATCAAACTGTGAGCGAACGTAGATCTATAGACCTTAAACGGGAAGCATCTTGTACAAAAATGTGTGTGTGTGTATCTCGAAAAAATTCCTCACCATTTCGAACACTTTAATTCGATGAAAACTAAATACTATTTCGAAAAGCTCTAATGCAGGAACACTTGAAGCTCCGATGAAAATCGAGCAGCCACGTGAGTCATTGCAGAGGTCTATTTGTTATCGCGTGTGAAAGAGCGAGACTCGCAATTTTCGCTCTATTTACAAATCTTTTATTCAGCCAACGATAGTGAAATTACAAGTTCTACTGGAACTGATCGTGCGTTTCGATACGGTTGTGATCCGCGCCATCGTCATCGCGATCGCAACAGGACGTATACTCGCAGTGCTCGACATTCGATGGTCAACGTAATGATAGTGTGTGTGATCGTCAGCGGGGGATGTATAATAGATAAGACTTTGAAAATGACATTCCTCGTGCGCTGAGGAAATATAAGGACACGTGCACATGTAGTCACGTACCGGATGACATCCGCAGGACTCGACGGCAGGACTGCTACCTTATCGCCTCCTTTTCTCATTATCCTTATCGATCATTTTCCCCCGATTATCAACCCCCGCAAGTCCAAGTTATGGGAATTTCATTCCCGTAACTTTCTGATTAGTCGATTCGGAATCTCGAATCGTGAGCCGTCTCGCGAGGCGTTTGCAAAACGCCAGTCTCCGCCATTTCGATGTATAAAAATGTCCATCTCGTCTGACCGACAACTGACTCGACTTACTATACTTTCGGTGCGTAGTCAAGGAATGTGCGCAGTATATTGTGTCGATCGTGTCGGTTTTCGAATGCTGCGCAAGGAACAGTCGGGATTACAGAGAGATTGGTGTGTGTTTTCAAAGAATATTGTATTTCGAATAGGTTTAAGGCAGGCCATTCATGATCGACCATATAGTCGAACCGCTATACATGTGTGTCGAAGGGTGAGCGTGTTGTCGCGCACGAATGATTTTTGTATTTGTATACTTGGCCGGTGTCTCCTCCTCTTTTCACTTTCGTTTCTTTGCTAGGCCGAGCGAGACTAGGCTTCGTGAAGTGCGAACAGTTGTAGACGACCACTCGACACCGCAAACATCCTCCGTAGTAAATACACCGCGGACGTTCGAACAATTATTCGACAATGACTCGTTGCATCTGACATTAATCTGTATTAGTAAGCACTCAATTGGGGAGAAATTGGTCAACAACGACAAATTTGCAAAGGCGCACCGTGGTTAAATCGTCGATTAACCCTTAAGCAGGCTTCCACAATAAACAAATCAATGAATGCTTGCATTTTCCAGTCGGTCTAACATTTATATTTTCTCTGTGGAACATTTTGTATTAACGATGTTAATTTTTACCACTGAAGACTGACCTGCTTTGCAGCATCAGTAACTAACAAAGTAATATTTGTTAATCCTTAGCACCTCATAAATTTTATCCTCAGCATCACAAATCATTAAAGTAAAGGTCATGACTAGACAGCGGATTTTATGCATTTATGACAAAAATGAGTTAGTTTAAAACATTAGACGAATTCCGAAATACTTTTACATCATTTTCAACCTTTTGAACATATTATATTAAGAGAGAAAATAAATTTCCATGTCACTCCGGTTTATTGCAATTCAAGTGGAACATTTTTATTTTGCATAAAGATCCGCAGTTTAGTCATGAGAACTAAAATTTTTATTCTGAGAAGCTAAAATTGAAAATGTTCATTCATTTACTATGATTTATTTGTTTAGTATTTTAGTATTTGATTTATTTATTTAATATGATTTCTTTTATCGATTTGCATCATTCCAATAAAGAAAAATAGTATTTCTGATATTGTTTTCGAGCAGCAAATTGTGAATACAGTCATAGCGTCGCTAACGAAGTGCAATGATTTCTCATTTTCTGAATAGTGCACAACACTCGAATAATTTTAAATATATCTAAATTATCCACTTAAAGCAGGCATGGCATTAATGAGCACATTTGTGCTCATGCCTGACTTAAGGGTTAAAAAAATAATCTCTCATAAATCGGCGAATATAAATCGTTCGAACGTTCACGGCGGCGCAGAAGTTGTATAATTAATACTGGTCGAACCGGTTCGGCTTGGTTTGTCGCAGATTTGGCACACGCATTGGGGACGGTCGGCCATGCTGTGCGAAAGGACGTTTTTTGGTCGGTATTGTGCAAACGTCTCTCCTCGCAGACAGAACAAACGGAGAACGAGCATTTTCTTTTCATTGTATTTTCGCACAGCTGCCGATTCGCTTCTCGAGTTTCTCTTGGGCACGTCCAAGATTATTGCTTGGTCGGACAAAGAATTAACAAGAACAACAAGAACAAGAACAAGAACAACAATGTAACCGATGACGGCGGCGAGTGTAAGGTATGTTCCGTGGTAAGATTTTTCTCAATGGTTTTTGTTTATCCAAGACGATCGAGGACCAACGTGTTGTTGTCGCGTTTCTCGTGTTTTTGGCGGAAGAACGCCGGCTCGCCGCAGTCGCAAACAGTGATAGTGACCACGGGGCAAATGTTCGCCACGCGGCCACTCCGCGTATGCTATTTACGGCCAACGATCGCGTTTAGTATTCGTCTCACGGTGCTAACCTCGCCACTCTCGAGCTGGCGAAGATCTTCCGCGTGCTTTCTGCTCGGTTCCGGCATCACGTCGTCCAGGATCTTCAGCTCACGTTGCGTGAACAGCAGGTCTAGGGATTTGCGGATTCCGATCATTACCACCAGCTAAAACGTCGAAAGGAGCCATTAATTCAGAGATTTTTCGTCTTAATAAAAAAAGAATAATCTACATTAAGTTTACAATAGACTGCTGATCGCTTTCCAAGTTTACGATTTCATAGACTATTTTGCAAAGATTAAAATGAGGAGGAAACCCGTGGCTAGAGGATTTCTTCTGATAAAAATGAAATAAATAGTGTCGGCATTTTCTTATGCTTTCCAATGTTGTACACCCCATAAATGCACACCTACCCACAGTTTTGAGAACAGTTGGAAAAAAGATGTTGATAATTTGTTGGCAATGGCGTTAAACAATTTTAGCGTACAATATCGAGTGCGTTTTCGCAAATAAAATTGTATCTTACTGATATCGATATTTAGCCACTGCAGTCAATATTGACATGCAATAAATATGAATGTTCTTTGTCTCTCGAGAGAACGGGTTGATTAATACTGACCATTAGAGGGAACAAAATAGAGGTGCTGCTGAAGGACTTGATGATCCAGAGGCAGGCCAGACAGGTTAGTTGTATCACCGTGAACACGTGCACGCGTTTCAGTGGTACCTGTATCACAATTGTACAACAACCTCATCAAATAAAACTTATCGATTCCGAATGAATTTGATTTCAATACTAACACTTTATCTACCGGAAGTCTATAGGATTTTCAATAATTGTATGTACAGTACTTAAAAATCATCTTTCAGCCTAACTGAAATTATTAGATTACATTGGAGGTGTTGGTTCACGGCTAAAATTGTGGCTGAACTTTCACTCAGGAGACTACAAATTTTCAACTTTTCCGAATGTAATATTATACAATTCGACGAAAAAAATAATAAAATTTTAAATTCTGGTGCGAGGAATCGAAGTTTCAGTATGCGGAGTTCACTCGTTTAAGTTATGCACGAGCCATATTGGTTTCCAGACATAGGAGCGGGTACAGTAATGTCCCATTCATAGTCAATTCTCGGTTCTGTGTAGCTTCGTCGGCCGCGCCGAACGCAGAAGAGAACAGCGAAGCTCGAGAAGCCTCGGTCGCCGAAACTAACCCAATAACAATACTTCTTTATTTTTCCTTATTTTTTTATGGGACTTTGACCAACATATTCATGCCATTTTTCTAATAAAAATGATACCAAATATGATATAATTCCAATTACATTAACTTGTGTAATGAACGATGAAAGTTTTCGATGCAAAGGAAGACAGCGTATGGTGTATGGGAAAGAAAGAGACGCGGGGAGTCGCGGCGCGCTGGCACAGTTCACAGCATTTCCGATACGCTGTCCTTCCTTGCGTCCGAAGCATTCATCATTCATTACACAAGTAAATATCATCGGAATTATATCATATATGGTATCATTTGTATTAGAAAAATGCCACGAATATATTAGTCAAAGTCCCATAAAAAAATAATGAAAAATAAAGAAGTTTTGTAATTGGATTAGTAGTGGTTCACACCGATATACCCGAACCGGTATCGGATTACGCGGCATGGTTACACTGCTCGGTGACCTAGGCAGCTCGAGCTTCTCGGCCCCTCGCGGGGTATGCCCTCCAGTGAAATGGGTAGGCGAAAGAACATAGTGTCCTCCGCCGGTCTTAGAATGGCACATTACTGTATGATATAGTGAACGGATCCGCTAGGTCTTGGTTAGATCTTGGATTCCCTGCATTAGAATTTAAGGCTTTATCATTTTTTCGTGGAATTGTATAGTATTGCATTCAGAAAAGGTGAAAATTTTTGATGTTTTGAATGAAAGTTTAACTGAAATTGATGTTAATGTTGGAGGACTATTAAATAACCCTTAACTATAGACTTTCAAGAATCACAAAATAATCGTAAGATAATGTGTAGAAAATTACAATAAGATCAAAAAGTTCAGAAAAATTGATTCATGAATTCTTGTACCTGTCGGAGGAACATGTAGTCGGGCTGGTATTTGACCGGCATAAGCATGATCAGGATTCTGTCGAAGAACTGGAGGCCTTTCAAAGAGGCGACGCCCATGTAGAGGAAAACGCCGAATAAAACAGGCATGGGAATATGCCTTAGCATCGGTGTCAGTAACACGGAGCAGCCGATCATCAGGAAGATGAGAATGTGGGTGACTCGCTGCTCGCGAACCCCAAGGAACTGCGGTTTTTCACCTGGTGCGGCGCATTCGGATTCTAACTTCAACGAGTTCACATGATTGATAGAGAGTACAGTTGCTGCGACGAACCACGGCAGTCCCATCACCGAGCAGACCTCGATTAGAATCGCGAGAATGAACAGGTCCAGGTGGTAACCGCACCCTTTCTAAACGAACGAATTAGACTAATTAAAATCATATCATAACTACACTGAGGATTGTATGCATTTATCACAAAAATTAATAGATCAGTTGAAAAACAGTCGAAATATTTAAAGAAATTGTGTAAACAATTTTTGAATTATAGTTAGAGAAGAAATTTATGTTCGGGTTAGAGTTGAGGTCTTGGTTGAAGAGTTACTTGCCTTCAGTTTGTTTTCTTTCCTGTTGACGATCACGGCGGTGATCTGTTGGTCCATGAAGATCAGTATAGTGCCTAGGAGAGCTGGCAGACACGCGACAATGGCGCTCCACCATGGATTATGTTGAAAAGGCCAGATAACCCATCCGCGGTTGTGCAACGTCGGCTTAAACTCCTCCGGCACTTCCAGCTTTGGCGTCGGTATGTTCACAAAATGATCGAGCGCGCTCATCGAGAAGATCGCGATTATCACCGCGAAATCGCTGACCACTTGCCTGACCTACAATCAAACCGATATTCTCATGAAATATCTTCCTCATGAAGTAATTGCCGGTACATAATCTGTTAACAGTTTTAGATATAGCTACTAAATGTAATACCTTCGATGGGAAGAAGAGAGCGTTCTTGAAGTCTTTCAGCTCGACGGATAATAAAAAGGTGCCCATGAACAGTATAATTGACATGAGGAACACATCGGGTATGTAGTGCGGTAGATTGCAACCGTCACCCACCAAGGTACCGTTATAGGTCTGAAAGAGAGTTAACGACGTTAGGGGCTCGCCCCGATGGTTTGTAATCTCGCCTAACGAGAACATTCACCTGGCATGCTTTCTGGTCCAGCGCCGTCCAATTGACATGATCGTAGCTGGACGGCAGACTGCCGTTCGGAGGTTTGCACCAACAGTCGATGTTGAACTGATCGTTCCCGTGGGTGTTGATGGGATATTTCTTGCCGATTGATAAAACGTTCTCGATCGCCTGAAACAGAGTATTGTCACATGTTCTGCTGTCTCCATAACATCTCTTAATTTTAGAAACACAGCAAGACACTCTAAGGACGGTGCGGTTCGGAGGAACGCCTGTGGGAGTGGCCAGAATGCTGTGGGAGGGGCTACATTGTGTCATAGTGGAGGATTAATTGTTCTACCATCATAAAATTTCTCAATTTCAAAGATACAACCCAACAATTGAATATAGTTTGCTGCTGATACACTATTATCTCTGAATGAGGAGGTAGTGGAGGTTGAGGGGTTGAAGAAACGCCTGGGGTTCGGAAAGGAAACGGCTAGGGTTCTGTATGCGTGGCCAAATCGCTCCGCCAAGGAGCTCAACTTGCCCCACGTCCATAACATCTTTCAATTCGAAAGATGTAACGGAACAATAAAAAGTGGAAGAAGGTGTCCTCATTGAAACGGAATATTGGGAGGGGGACACTACATTCGAAGCCCAAGAGGAGCACCTCGGTGCGGCTTGTTCGTAACTCGTGACCCAAATGTTCGCTATTTCGCTGATGAAGCGATTCGCGAAGCACGCGGCAGTTTTACCCCATCCAATTAACTGGATCAGCCGAGAAGGACGCTATTGCATAATTAACACGGGCAACGACGACCCAGACCGTGTTCTCCTCGAATGATCCGATGGTTCAAGGTCTCTTATCTCTATTAAACTTTGTCGTTTGAGCGGCGTACCTTGTAGATGAAGATGAAAGCGATCAAGGTGGCGAAGTTTTCCTCGGTGAACCGCGTGATATAGCAAACCAGGGCGCTGGCGTCGATCGCGACCAGTATCACTAGGATCAGCGTAATCCACGAGCCGATCCAGAAGCGGAAGGACATGTAGTTCCAGCCGTACATCCTGCAAAGACGGTAGGTTGATTGAACACGTTCTCATTCAATTTCTGCGTTTTAAAATTTCTATTTTGCACAGAGATCCGTGGTGTGCTCATCGTAAAATATATTCTTGGCTGTCATGTTGTTAAAAAAATATTTCAAGTTGAATAACGAAGACTTTTGGCTGAACTCACTTGCAGAAGTCAAACACAATGGTCTCGAAGACTAAAACCGGCCCGGTGGAGCCCAAAATAGTCAACGGCTGTCCAGAGAATAGTCCGTACCCGACACCGCAAACGAAACCGGAAACGAGCGACTCCATAGCGGCCATGTTCTTCCCAGTTGCTTCTCCCAATAGCCCTCCGAACGTGATTATAGGGGAGAGGCAGGCAAAGTATAGAAAAATGAAAGACGCTATACATTGGATGGCTAGGGCGTCCTTGAAATCGGACAGGTAGAACGGCACTTTCCTCTTGATGTCGTTAATCAGACCACCAAACAGTCTTCCGCTCCTCGATAGGCCGGACTCCTCCCTCAGCTTCTGCTCGTCTGCTTCTTCGTCCGGGTCCTCCTTCGGTTTCTCCTCTTTTGGACGCTTCCGCACCTCCTGAACAACCAAGAGGAGAATTAAACCATCTTCAAATCTAGCTCTACTTTCTCTTCTTTGCTAATCTGACTTTGCTACTCTACTTTGGCACTACTATGCAAACATCTGATCTTCTACTTCCTTCTTACTATGCAACCATCTGTGTCCCTACTTTTACACTGACTGTTCTGTCCACGATTATTCATCGCTAATCAAAAGTCTCACGACAACAAATTCAATGTTCACAGCTAGAGATCCTTAATATATCACGCTACCTGCGAAGGAATCGCAGCAGGAGGTTCTATCCTGATGGCAGGATCCCATTCTCCTGGTGGCAGGACCGTAACAGCATCCAGAAACTCATCGATGCCAGCCAGGAGATGATTCCTGTTCTTCGCTTTGTACGCCACGTCGTGGAACACCTCGTCGGACATCAGCGTGGCCATCGCTCGGCCGATTTCATGGAAGCCAGAGATTCCACCCTGCAACATCAAAAATAACATCACAGCTATCTCGTTATCTCGCGCCAAAAGTTTGCGGATTGCACGAAGGATTCGAGCGATATCAAACGATAATGAAGCCGTCATTCATGCCGAATCGAAATTGCCCGTCGTATCGGCCTCTCAAAAGAGAGAGAGAGAGAGAGAGCAGACTGGGCAATCAGTATGGACAATTGCTTCGTTAAAACTTTAATTACTTGGAAAGAGGCGCATAGGCTTTCGAATGGGCAGGTCAGGTGTGTCTTACCGTTGGACCGAGCAGGACGAATATGAACCTAGTCGGGACCGGAACTTCCGTCAAATCGCCCATTATCCCGGCCTGGCTCAATCGGATGAACGCTGACAAGGTTTTGTCTAAAAAATCCACCTCCCCGACGAGAATGTTGCTCGCCTCCGCACCCGCCGGTATTTTCCGCATGAAGTGCGTATTCCCCTATTAACAATAATCGTCGAGTTGAATCAACTGCAGGAAAATTCGTCAGAGTCCCGGAACGCTCGAGCCGCTTTCTGTTGATAAGTCTTTTCATTACCAGAATTTTCGACCGACTTGACAGTTCGCGTAATTGAAGCAGCTACGTCGAGCTTTCGTGCTCTCTTGTTTATGCTTCGCTAACAAAATTGAAGAAATAGAATCAGAGTGGCGCCGCACCGGAGAGCTTGGATCTCTTCTTTTGTGATCTACGGGGGAATGGAAATGACGGAATTTGATCAAACTGAAGCACACGGTTTAGAATCGTGCTAGGTGGACGTTCCAAACGAATTACCGAATCCAAGGACGTTTACTTTGTTTCTATTTTGTCGACAAATGTCGGAGAAATGGAACCGTACAGTTCTGGAAAGATTGGACGACTTGTAATTTACGACGAAAGAGGACGAGCAGAAAGTGTTTAAAGTTGTATTATAGTTAATGTTTCAGAATTACGGAACAGAGCTGCATTTACTCGCGTTCTTCCTTTTGTACAATTTAAAAACGTTCCAGAAAAATTGGACCACCGTCTTTTATGCTCTTCACGTGGATTGAAAATAAAAGAACACGATCCAGATGGAGTAAACAATTTAAAATCGCGTTGTGGTTGATGGTCCAACAGAATTACTGGGTCGAAGTGCATTTACTTGACCATACTTTTCTGTATTTTCTAGTAAAAAGATTGAAGAAATCATATACAGGGTGAGTCTCGTAACGTGACGATCTTAAATAACTAGTAAGTTATTTGTTGTACAAAAAAAAAGTTCAAACAAATGTTGCATGGTTTCTAGGGAGACATACAGAGCTGCAATCTGATTTATGTTACTTCGATTTTTTATCAAGATATGAAGGTCATCTTCAGTTTTTTAAATAGTATGCCCAATATTTTTTCTCGAACTTGGATGGAGCAAAAAATTCTGCGTAAAAAAGTATTGACCTTCGTATATCATAAATCTAATAATTAACGAGATATTATCGAAATAATTTTCCGTATGTACTTATTCAAGTTAAGGGATATCAGTTTGAGCACCTACTAGGTTCTAGCTCTAGGTAATAGTAGCTATTATACATATGAGAAATTATGTCGATAATATCTCGTTAACTATTAGATTTATATGATATATGAAGTTCAATACTTTTTTACGCAGAATTTTGTGTTTCATCCGAGTTCGATCAAAAATATTGGGCATTCTATTTAAAAAACTGAAGGTGATCTCTATATCTTGATAAAAAATCGAAGTAACAAAAATCAGATTGCAGCACTGTATGTTCCTCTAGGAACCATGCAACATTTGTTTGAACATTTTTTTTGTACAACAAATAACTTATGAGTTATTTAAGATCGTCACGTTACGAGACTCACCCTGTATAGTTGGAGAAAAATGATTCCGTTGTATTTTATGTTGGATAAAAATGAAAGAACACGATCAAGGTGCACAGTTTCAAATCGAAGTGCATTCAGTCATGTTGTTAATACTGTCCAAAAACATTAAAGAAAGGAAAGTTAGACATTTCTTTATATGATACGGAAAATAAAATGTAAAGAAAATAAATTCCCTCTGGTTCACAGAAAATTTATAAAAATCAGTTGTAACTCGAAGAAAAGCGTACTGACAACATTGTAACTCGAAGGAAAGCGGCGCGATCATTTCGAAGGACCCTGAAGAAAGCGTTGCGTGACGTCCACGCACCCTGTGATTCCCATCGCCGTTCTCCAAAGCGGAAGAACTATGATTCCTGCTAATGGACACGCTGCTAGGACTCCGATCCATCCCATTGGTAGCTGGTTCTTGGCCTGAAAGAGTTCTAGCTTATCGCCTACTGCGTCTCTTGGCGATTCTTAGCGAGAAGTCGCGTGGGAATCGTAATCAAGGGGATTCCGTATACTTTTCCCCTCAATTACCACTGCCATCCAGGCTGGCTTGGAAGCTCGGATGGTCGTGACCCAGATAGCATCGTGTCGAAAGTTTCCGAGTTGCAGGAATCCGATACAGAGGGGTTTCCACCGGGACCAAGCCGAAGTCTTATAACCGGATCCTCTTAAACGACGTGGCCGAGAATACGTCGATTTCAACACGTTACGAGTGAAATCGAACGTCTGAATCGAACGTATCGACCTTCTAACCCTTCGAGATTCGTTTCAAACTGTCCCCGCAATTTGCATCGTCATTTAACGCTGGAGACACCGAAGGCACGTCAGCCTTTCACTTTTTGAAGTGAAAACTTTTTTAGGCGCACCGTGTACACAATTTTTGCTGAGTAGTGAATGACTTCTCAAACAAACCGAAATCTTGTGGCCCAATATTAAAGAGTGATATCTTTAAACAACATTCTCTCCTTCATTAAACAATTCGTAAGATTAACAACGCCATGGTAATAGACAGCTGCTTCCACAGCGTCTGACGGTTTCTCAGAGAGCGTTTCTCACAAAGCTAGTTCTCTAAAAAGCGTTTTTAAAATTCCATTTGTCAGTGCTCCGTCGTGCATTTACATAAATATTTTCCTTGTAAATGGAGCCTTTGTGATACGCACGAAAATTTTTTTCTGCTGTCTTTTTCTGAGCGTCGGAACGCTGCAAATCCCGCGTTGTTTTCGCTACAAAGACGATCAAGAAATGCCTGCGCTCATGAATAAACAATACCGCAGTTTTGAATGTTCAGTCTCTCATGAATCGAAACAAAGCTGCACATGCAAGAAACATTTCTATTTTGACAGGATAAAATCGGATAAATCATTCTTTCTATCAAAACAATTTGTTTGTTGTTCCGCCAACGATTTCAGCTACCGCAGTGGCTTCCGGTTATGTCATGTTTTTGTACGGTGCGTTGCCACAGTGGCTCACTTATTGTTCTCGCATTGAAAGCGTTTACTATACATACGTCATGACAACGTTTCCTCAATTTTTTTATATGTATGTGGGTGTATAAAAATGTTACAATGTTATTTGCACGCGTGTGTAAAGGGCATGTAAAAGGTTAATAAAATAGAAAATGTTCCGGTTCGAAATATTCGTGGGTTTTAAAGACATGTTGTAAAAAAAGTCAGAAAAAGGGATGTACTTTTGTAATATTTAAAAGACATTGCAGACAGATTGCTGCTCTCGGTGCCTGCAGCGTTAAATGTCAAGTACGGCGCAAACTCTTCCGGCAGATCGAACACAGAGGTGTGCTCGCGCGGATTTTGTTCTCCGTGTCTCGAGTTCGCTCTCGATAATCGTTTGTCGATACACGTGTTATTTTCAGCGACCGTGTCGGGCTTCCCGTGAACCGGCGTCCGTTTGGGCCCGAGATTCGTGCAACTCGCGAACTACAGTAATGTCTCGATACATATGTGAAAACATCCTGACCAAAAATCTTTTAGCATTAAACCTAGGAAATGATAGCGAATAAGCAGTATATCGACGTCAACGTATCGGCGAGACAATACTGATCGAATGATAAAACATTTTTGTATAGAATTGTATTTTTTTTATGACATCTTTACTATCATATTCGTGACATTTTTCTGTTAGAAATGACATGAAACACGATGCAATTGGGTTTCCATTTACGATATTGACGTTTCAACCCATGATACGGTGTAGAGCCTCGATTATCCGAACGATTCAGTGGGACATCAATTTTGTTGATAATAGAATCTAGTTGTGTCTCTATCGTGTTGTGAATATGGATTCGCTTTCAATTGAACTTTTTACTTGTGAAATACATATTCGGATATAGAGAAGAATACGGATAATCGAGGATCTACTAAATCGTGAATTAAACAAGCAAATGTGTTCTGAATGGTATCACGTTTGGACTCATTTTAATCAGAAAAATGTCGCGTACATATTGGTAAAAGTTTCATAAAAAATAAACCAAAATAATTTATTAACACGAACATGGTGTCAAGGCGCCTTAAGAGATACATCCTACATTAATGTGGGTAAATTTTTTACAGATACGGTGTACATTCATTTCATACATATCGAGACATCACCGCACCCTCTCAAGGGGGTCGTTCAGGGGAAAATTTCACCCTTCCGTCCGCTCTTCTCCATTCCAATTGCATGTTCGACGTGCGAGAAACGGACGGAGGGCAACCGTGTTCTTTTCGGGGGAACGAGCCACAAGTCTCGGGCGTTATATACTGTGTATCGAGATAAAGCAAGCACAGAAAAGCAAGTTTGCCGGGATTACCGGGTATTGCAAGGAAGCGGCTACCGGGATTCAGCGTGGCCCCACTGCCGTGACTTGTTGCGCCAGCGATCGCCGGGGCGGAATTCGATTCCTCCACTAAAAATGAACATGAAACACACACACCGGGCTAAACCAGTATTTACAGAGGCAAGATGTCGGTTAGGAAAGGCCTCAGAGAACAGGGAGAACGACGTTCTCGGTAAGAGTCCTGCTGACCGACGCAATTGTTCGCGACAGCGGATTTTTCACGTCAAAAATTCGAAGCTAGTGAGGAGCAACTTGATCCTTTCAAGGTTACGTCAGCGTTAAATTCAGTAGTAAATGGTATTTTTGGTCGCATCAAATTTCACTCAATTCGTAACATCGAGGAATTAAAAATAGTTTGGACTTGATATCATTTTTACACTGTCATATTCATTTACGCATCTTCATGCAAAATAAAAATTGCAAGGTGCTGGAACCGAATACAAATTTAGTTCTTGGCATCGCGTTTACACTATCATATTAACCTTTAGCACTCGAGTAGTAACTCAGAGTCACTACTAAAAATTGCTGTACCATTATTGACAATATTGGTAACATTATTAAATACTAGTGGTGTGTGGGTACTCGAAATTTCGGGTACTCGAGCCTCGGGTCGAGTCGGGCAATGATCGAGTCGGGTCGGCAAACTTTCGAGACCCCGACTCGACCCGACCCGATTACCTTTTCGGGTGCCCGGAGTTTAGAAACTTTCGGGATCCCAACCCGATCTCGAACAAATTTTCCGACCCGACTCGAACCCGAAATTTCGAGTACTCGCACACCCCTATTAAATACGTTGGTATCTAATCAGTCACTAAACATGTATGATTATTGTCACTAAACATTGTATGAGGTATTGTATCAATTTCATATCCATAAAATGAAAAATTAATTTTCAAGTTAAAATAGCTCCGAATGCAAAGAGTTAATAAGAGAACTTAAAAAACGGATTTATACCAAGAGGTGCTCCTGATTTTATAGTGTAATTGGAAGAGGATGATTTTAAATTTTTCGCTTCGTCAGGTCCGCGTACACATTGGTATTTGCAGGAAGTAGAATTGGTCAGACACGAACAGACGCGTCAGCAGATTCTTGTTCAACGGCGCGCACGCTAGACGTATTTTCAAATTCGATTTTCTCGAAAATCTCGGACAGCAAAATTGTATAGTATTCTAATTAAAGTACATTTTAAGAAAATTTCATTCGGCAAAATCAACTAAGCACCGCCTGCCTATAAATAAATTCGACAAAGCAAACTCATCACGACTGCGGATGTTTATGCAGTTTTCAATTTTTGTAGGCTAAGAAAGTGGAATTAAATTAAATGGTGGTTAAATTAAGTGGTAGTAGCCTTTGCAGATCTGGAATAAGTAAAAATCGTATCAAATTCTATCGAACTTTGCGTTCCAGCATTTTTTGCAAATTTTCAGATAGCATAAATGCATGAAGATTCGCAATCTACTCATCACAGAAACGCATAAAGGCATTTCTATTTAGTGAAACAGATTTATCTCGCCGAGTAATTCACCAGAAAATTTGTATGCAGACAGAGCCGTGAAATTATGTAGCTGCGAATTTTCCGTGAAATATCCACCGCCATGATGGACTACACTAAGCGCGCCGGTCCTGCGGATCCTTTAATCTCGAAGATAGTCGTGTCCCGTATTCCTCAATCCGTTACCATAGATTAGTCGGAGACGGTGTAAAGTGCTACGTGAGTTAAGAGGAAATGGGAAATTAGTCGGCCTGGCTGAAAAGACAGACTAGTTAGTCGATTAGAAGTGCGCCGATTAGTAAGTAGCATGATATACTAAGAGTACGTTATAGTTAAAGATATAATACACACACACACACACACACACATACCAATTGAGAATGCACACGTGCGTCGTTACACAATTAGAACGATAAGAGAGATCATGCCTCTGGTGAATTGTTAACTTGTACCGTAAAGAATGTTCGCCTACGTGTTTCCGCGGGTACGTGCACTCGAAAATCGTTCGCGGCGAGTTCATTCGGCCTTTCTTTCAACGCTCGTTACTAGACTGCTGTATGCAAATTACAAATTATTGCGAACAAAAATTTTAAATTAACCTATTTAGAACAGATAGGAAATAAAATAAAATAAGGATCTAGGGGGCAAATGTACGTATTACTGCAGGTGTACGTTGTACTGTGGCATTTTATTCCAATCAGATTAAAATACGTAAAAGTAAATATTTTGCCCCGAATAAACTTGTACTCTTCAATGAAAATGTATTCTCGTTGGCGAGGCAAACAAAATTGTGAATTATTCTCATATTTTTATAGCCTCACATATATTGATTAGATTGTATTCAGAACACATAATAATAATATTAAAATAAGGTAAGATCGAAGTATGATACCGCAGTATTCGGCACAGTTTTACCATACAATCCTTGGTAGAAAGTATTCGACCACAATTCTAAATCGCACATTCCTAAAATTGAACGAAATAAGTTGTTGACGCGTTAGAAGATTTAGTATACTAAATAATGGGTAAACAGAATTTTCGAAACTGTTGACTTGTTTTTGTCACGAATGCATAAAATCAGAAGCTTACGCGTTAACGGCTCGTTATTGGCTCGCAACGGGAAAGTGGAAATGCTTGTCTTTGTGCGCGGGCAGAATCCTAATTGATCGGTGAACACTGAACCGTCGAAACAAGAAAAAAGAAACACAGGATCGATATTGCTCGGAAGGAGGCGACCCGAATCCGCGCGCGTAATTATACTTTCGTTAATCCCGCCGGTGTACACGATAACCGATACCCGATAATCGAAGAAGCTTATACGAAACTCTGTTTTCCGAGATTGACGCGCGAAAACGCTCTGCGATAGATCGAATCCGTGCAGTGCTGGGCTACTGTAAACACCTAGAGATTAAGAGATACAGAGAACGAGAGTGGAGAAGCAATCGAGGATCGCTCTGGTTAGTTATATTTATCACAAATTGGTTGCAATTCTATTTATTATGTACACCTGTGTGATCCAAGTGAAACAGTGGACTAAGAAACAGTGAGAAGGCTCTCGGTGAGAGCTAGAGAACACACGGACTTTTGTGCAGTCGATTAGAGTTGATTGATAACCACCTGACGAGCTAACCTTTTAGCTGGCACATCGCGAACCACGTCGTGAATCCGACCACGTGCGGAACGGCGTATTCATCTGACATTAAACATAAGAAAGAGACGGTTGAGATCGGGGACATTCGAATTGCTGGTCTATTTCGATTTCTGGGGATCTGGACCAGGCTTGGGCGTGGTTTGCAGTGGGTTTGGCCCGTTGAGAGTACCGGAGCCACGCCCACTTGACGGTCTACGTCTACTCCGCGCAGAGGGAGCAAAATAAGTATTCACTACTATCTTATATCTTCTGTTACCGTTCAATTTGCAAAATTCGGAGTTTTCAGTTGCCCCAGTCCACTTAAAGACCTCTGACTTTATCTGCTCCAAAATATTGTCCTCGGGGGCAATTCGAAACGCTCTGAGAGTAAAAGATTTCATTCTCAAAAGTGAAAAAACCTCTTAACAAGAAGAGAATTTGTTTAGTTTTCTCTTTGTGTACAAAGTGCTCCAAGAGGGCGTGGCTTCAGTGCACTAAGGGGGTGTGGCTTCGGTACCCCACGGTGCTAACCACACCAAGCCTGTTCTAGATTTTAAATTTATTGTATATAGACTCCAGGGAGTTTCGATAGCGCCGAGCCGAGAGTGCACGAATCGCAAACGTTTTCTTAGTGCGAACAGTCATCCGATGATTTTGAGCTGATGAAAGCAGTTGAGAAAGCACCATAACCCAAGGAGATCGAAGCTGTAAATGGCGAACTGGCCTACGCTATACCTGGAACCAGAAGGTACGGTCCTTTCAGATCTTTCGCCTCTCTCGACAGCAGAGCCGTGTTCGAGTTAGGGCAACTGCTGCTGCGAGCGACCGAGGGCGCGTACGCGTCCCCAGCCTCACGACGCTCCTGTAAATCTGATGTCAACAACGCAAGCATACCACATGTACAGTTGCCATCTGAAAATGTCGAGTGTTTCGCTGTGTTTAGTTTTGTGTGGTTGGTTGTTGCGACCTCAGGGGCTGCTGAGTGTCGCAACGACCACAAGTGTATCAATCATTCAGGGTCAAATAAGGTGGAGCTGTTGGGCTGCAAACTAGGGAATTCGGGCTACGAGGCTTTAGGATTTTCATCTTTAGACCATGTGTAAATGATCTTTATTTTATTTATTGGGTAAGGGAGATCCAGAAACTTTCAACCATTCAAGACACCATCATTCACACAGAATCGTTGATAAACACTAGAATGCACCTTCAAACGCTCAACACTTGCACACGTTGATAAGTTTCATCATGCATACACCGTGTTGTTCTGTGTTCAAAGTTAATGTACAATTATTTGTACAAACATTAAACAACCGACCTTGGAATATTCAACACATATCGCTTATTCCACACAAACTTTATGTTCTTTTATACTTAGATATAAAAGTTAGATTCATCTATAAGCATACACCATCAATCAAACACAAACCGACTCTCAAACATTCAATATTCTAGTATTCTATCATGTTTAACAAAGTTCCTTCGTGTTACATAAACTGTTTGCACAATCAGTAACTGATCAACTACATTGATATCCATTGACATTTTTCCAACCGCGATTTTGAAATCGATCAGGAATTCAGACCGCGAGCTGTGTCATAATACTCAATTTCACATCTAGCAGTTATTATGACACTATCTTTTCGACCATGATCGTGAATCGTATTCAAATAGAATAAACGACACAAAAGACTTGGGGTATGAAAAGGACAGTGTCCCATCGACAATCGAATCTGAGCAATAGAGAAAGTCAACTCGAAGAGATGTGTTCCGCACGAGAAGTCGACCTTCTCGTCCAGTTTCGATTAGGCTGCCGCGCGCGCGCGTATGGCGGCTGTCTATTTGTACAACGTCCGTCGCGTCGCGTCGGTTAGTCGATTGATATCGAGAGCTACTGTGTCAATGGATTGTAAAGAGTGTACGACGTCGGCAAACTTACTCTTCGACGAGGAGTGGTTGCGTCCGATCTCGGCCAACGATCTGATGATTGGCAGTCTGGACATGTTGTTGTCTTTACGTCTTTCGTGCTGGTGCCGGTGTCTCACTAGCAGAGCTTCCCGAACCTGAAACCCACGAACTTGTTGATCGACAACTGCAATCTCGAAACCGATAATTTTACATTGTCATTGTTTTACATTCTTCCTTAATACAATACTTTACATTTTTCTTCGTTTATGTTATTCTAATAATTCACAAGAATAATTCTTCGCAATTCGAAATACTGGGCGTCCCAAAAATGTTGCAGTTCCTTGAAAACTTATTATGTACTTAAGATCAGAATAATATGTTAGCGGGGCCCAGTTGGTCGTTCGTATTATAATGACTTGTTGGCCAATCTGCATAAAAAGGTTATATTTCTAACGGTTTGCCAACCAATATTGCAACGAAGGCCTAACAAAATGCCAACCATGAATGCCACTAGGGCTGCGAATTTCTAAGTAACAGAATTAAGAAAAAGATATCTAAAATAAATCCTACTAATGTTTGACAATGCATAAGTTCCTTTGGGTTTAAATGATCTATTCACATCTTTCCTTGTCTAACGATCTTTCGATGTATACCTTATCCCGGACATCGATGGACAGCGATCCCTTATTGACCATGTTATCCAGGACCAGGTCCGCGATTTGCTCAAGGCTAGCAGCCTCCATGTCCAGCATCACGGTACCATTCAGCAGAAGACTCCTAAGCTCGAACAGAGCGTGCAACGATAGGGTAGCTACGTGAGGTTTGCTCCATCTATTTCCACCCTCTTCGACGTCCTCCTCGAACTTGATCCACCTGAGAAACGCGATCGCAGGGCGCTTTTAATCTTTCGTATATTGAGGATCGACCAGCGTGTACCTCTAGAAACAGTAGACGGTGTACCCGCAGACGGTAACGAGACAGCGAAATTACCTTGCCGTTTCCTTCCACTCCATCTCGTCGCCGTCCCTGACGAGCTCCTCCATCTCGGAGAAAAGTGGGTGGGACTCGTGAGCATCGTCGCCGACCTCCTCGCCAAGGATGAACTGCACCCTCTGGGCCGGTGGTGTGACTGCAATTCAATACGTTCCCACGTGAGACACACGTATCACAGATCTCTGCACGTGTACGAAACGAATTCACAAAAATATCGATGCAGAAGAGAGCTTACAACGAATAGTCCTGAACCCAAAAATTCGAAAAATTATGAAACCGTAGTGCATATCTAGGTATGTGCCACGTGACTTTTTGTTGCTGTCCAAATTCACTTGAGAGGGGTGAGATCCATCCTTGAAAATTCGGCTCATTCCAAGTTTTGAACCCTCAGTTACTCGCATTCCACTTTCTACACAACTGGTTACAGGAACGTTATGTAACTCCAACATAAATAAATTCTTATTCGATAAAATGACTTTAATGCAAAATAAATATTTGCTACTGTTATCCACACCTTTGTTTATGCTTGAAACACTAAATTTAAAGTTTTGAGATTGTATGTGCTATATGCGAGTAATTGATAGTCAAAAAAGGAACAACTTTTCTCTGGAAACACTTTTTCGTCGATTTTTCGAGGGTCGATTTCACCGCTTTACTGTGAATTTAGACAACCAAAAAAAATCGAAAGTTTCATAATTTTTTGAATTTTCGGGTTCGGGATCGTTCCTTGCGAGTGTCGAACACCTAGGCTCCGCTGTTGACCAACCGACTGAGGTATGACCAGTCCGGTAAATGATACTCGATTCTTATGTAGATTTGCATGATTTGTTAGTGCGTTAATTGGTTCTGTTTTTGGACTTCATGGGAGAAACCGATTTTGTCTGAGGAGGATCATTTTTGCGACTACACTGTTAGGGAGTAACATAGATACGAGTCGTATGAAGCCATACCAAGAAAAAACAGTGTAGAACTTTTTAGAAAATTATTCTTCTAGCAACTACGTCCTATAAAATTCGAATTATTCGATTTCCATTGTTGCGCATCGTTTCGACCGACTGCATCAAAATTTCCATCCAGCAAAAACAATTATGCAAGTTTACATGAAAGGGCGAGCATCACGGACCATTTCTTGCGAGTAACGTGCACGTGTGTTCAGTGAAATGAGATGAGAAGATCCTCGTTCGCCAGCGAGGAAGAAGTGTCCGATGATCGTTACCGTAAAAACGAAAGATGAGAGAAAACTAGTGTCGAGAGAACGCCACCTAGAGATAGAGAACACAGTTGCCATTCGAAATGAGAGAGACATCGATCATCGGTGTGCGGTGCAAAGGGAATGGATATCGCGCCGTAATATCATCGTTGCGCGAACGCGCGTGATCAATGATCATCGATGACGCATGCACGTGTCCGAAAACGACGAGCGTCGGAAAAAACGTCCACGGACAGACAGACATGAAGCAGAAATTTTGTTTCTTGCTTTGGGCCACGACTGCTCGCGTGGATGCCGCTCGAGATCGTGCTGCTGCATGAAACGTGGAGTCGTGTGCATCGAGAAGTATATTTCCCGAGACCATTCATGGGATTTATCATTCGATTTCCCCTCATGATTCGCGAACGATAATTGTAACGCGTTCACCGCCTAGCGTGTTGCAACCTTTATTAGATAAAAAAGAAATTGTGCGATTAACTGCAGTGTGAGAGATGCAACAATTCATCTTGTCATGCGTAAAGTCATCCCTTACTTTTCTGGTTCTTTGGTCTTGTTCATAGTGAATGTACATGTAACTATGTCAAGCCAGAGAATAAATTATCATCATAGGGTTCATCATGCAAAATCGTGTAGAGGAAAGATTAAATGACTTATACTGATCTTAAATGGCTAAATTCTGACTTGTGACCATTTTAAATCAGAAAATAAATTATGTCCTTCAAGAAAAATTGTATAAAGGAAAGATTAAGTTGCTTATATTTATATTAATGGCCAAATTCTGATTTGCACCCATTTTAAGGCAGAACAGAAAGTATGTGCATCGAGGAAAATCATGTAGAGGAAAGATTATGGAACAGTTAGCTGACGATGAAGGCGGTGAACGTGTTGAACTATGAATTCGAGGAAAGATGCAGAAGCGAGTGCCACGATGGTAATCCGCTTTTGACGTAGAGCCGCGTCGCATTAACGATCGTCAGCGCTCTTTATGTAACGATGATAAACCAGTTAATGAGACGTCCGAGCAGCCGTACGCGAGGCGGCTCCCTCCGATAAATATGTATCGATGTTCGCCGAAACGCATCCGCTGACGCTGACTCGCACGAGTGCCGAATGGCGGAACATCAATTATCCATACGCTCGCGATATCAACTTAATCGAGTTTAATTACCGTCGCGGCTAGCTAATGAAGCGATCGTGACATCACTTCCGATATCATAGTTTGCGCTCAGTTGTTTCGGTGTACGGGACCTCGATTAACCAGGGCAGCAACTGTCCACGAGATAACGCATCAAAAAATAATTTATTAACGTTTCACTGGACCTGTTCGATTTGTTTCTGGAAAACAGTCTATTGATATTGGACTTTATAAAATATTTTTATTCACCATATCATTTTTACTCACTGTGAAGAAAATTTCTTCTAGCACTTATGTATGCCATTAGTAGACTGCGGGTTTTATGCATTTCTAACCAAACTGACAAGACATAAAAACAATTTAAGGATACTATTATATTATTTTCGATTTTTCGAGATAATCAATAGAAAAAATACATTTTTATTAATCTTCCGTTTCTTATGATTGAATTGGACAATTTTTATGATGCATAAAATTCGCAGTACAGAGGAAGTAAAGAGAAAGTGTCTTCACAAGTCTTATACTGAATTACTAACTATAAAACTATCATACAATCAAAATAATCTGACTATAGAAAGAAAAATGAATTTTTAAGTCTAGACAGTCATAAAGAAGAAGAACAGTCAAAAATAATAATTTTAAGCAATTCTTGCCAAACTTAATTATAATTCAATTCACGTTATTAAGAGTCCCATGATTAATTGGAAAAATCCGCGGATATATTTCCAGCTAAATAAATAAGAAGCCAAGAAGTCAAAGATAAAGACGAACGTGAAAATGTTGAGTGTATCTTCCATCTCCTGTTAGTCTAGTTAGTCGAGGCCCAATTAAGAACGTGCCAATTTGGAAGTACGAATGGTCTCTAGGTGAAAGTGTACGTAAATGCAGAGTAATCTGGTTATAAACACAGTATTAGAAGCTTACATATCATCTCGCCGTCGGGGTCGCAGATGCTAGATAGTCGACTCCTTCGAGTCATCAGCAATTGTCCTGAAACGTCAAGGAGACAAGACACATCGGCGATAATGTTTGCTAGTTACATCGAGCTCAACTCTCTGAGTTCATCAGACCCCTTCAAATTAGCTAGCTCACTCTGGGATGCTGTGTTCTCGCTTCTATTCAACCCTAAAACAGTGATACCAGGGTCTGACGCCTGGATTTCCAGCCAGAAAGTTTGGAGAAACTGATCTGATTGCGTTTTTCTGACATAAATTGAACTTCTAAAAAACACTGTCTTTACAGTTTATCTTTATTTATCATTTCCCATTCATCAAATCCATTATGATAATTCCCAGTTAGAGTACAGTAGAATAATTTAATAATTATTTTATATTTGTTGCTTGTATCTTCAAATATGGAATCTGAATTTTATAAAAGCATGGCAGAACTATCAGTTTCTCTATCAATCGCACACACTGAGCTGGATCGAGAAATTTAGTGACATTTTACCATAGCTCTTAAATCAGAAGAGATATCGGGATGAAATTTCCATTATAATTAATTAAAAAATGATTCCTATCTACTGATAATTGTCGTAATAAATATATATATTTGCCCGAATTTCCCGTTCGAAACTTTTTTTATGATGTCATATCAAACTTAACAAGTAGTTAATACTCGACCTACCGAGCACTAAACGCAATTGGCATGCATTGCCTTATAATAATGACAACATTGCATTTATTTAGATTTCGTACCAGTTTTGTTCTTAAAAGAACGTATTTATAATTGTAATATTTCTAAAAGAAATATTAAAGTCACTTTGACTCATCCAGTAGTTCTAATGTTAAAAGTGACCGGGTTTCAGACGGAAAAGTCCTGGGTTCGCGATTTTATAGATGGCAACCCTATAAAATTCCTCATCCCAATGTTACCATAATAAAATCATGAACAGCTAAAGTAAACAGTTCCGCTTGAGTCTCTCCTACTTAAACCATCAAACTTCAATTCCATTCGAAGCTGCAGGATCAATTACGAGGAAAATGTTCTCGCGACGGTCTGTTTCGCGAGACTCACTATGTAAAGGTTACAATCTGCGGAAAGTATACCGCAAACCAGCCGATCGAGGTTAACAAGACAAAGTTCTCGAACATCTGGCAAGTCGTGGCGGCTTCAAAGTGAAAAGTATCGATCCCTAGACAGCTCGTGGACGGAGACAAGCTTGGAATAGAATGCATCCGGTGCATCGAACGTGCGCGAGCTTTCGGTCACCGTTGACAGACACCGAATGAACGCGGTAAACACGCACGAGATCGATCGTTCATCCCCCGGCAAAGCTGAATACGGAGGCTGGGAAGCTTCGAAGTTCGTTCGCGAAGTCGAGCGGATCAGTTTCGACTGTTTCAAGAGATCGACTCGGTGGTTTTCGCATTGCTTGTGGTGTTTCTGCCGTTCTCGGTCCAATGACGTGGAATTGATCGTTCGGCAGTCATTCGCCTACCGGAGATGTTATTTTCTAGTGCGGGACTATTGTGGATCGTTGGAGATTCTTTGGTGCGAATTCATATTGAATTCATACATGACTGATTAGACTGCTAAGTTTTATGCAAAATAAAAATTGTCTGCGTTAATCGCAAGATATAGGAGTCAGATAGACATTTATTTCTTTATTAGATATTTATCATGCAAATCACCCACTATCCACAAGTGCAAGTGCAATGAAATTTTCTGTGGTACACAGCGATGTTCATGCTTCATGAGCTTGGCAATTTATCATCTTTTTTAAATAATTTTACTGAGCTGAAAATCACACAACAGTATTTTCAATTCCTTTAACTATGTCTACTGTTTCCAATTTGATCTACTCAGTTTTGTTATAAGTGCATAAAATCCGTAATGACCTAGTTAAAATATAAATTTTTTTTATTTTGCATAAAAATGCGAACTCGATATTATACAGAGCAAAGAGTGAAAGAGTAAAGACGTTATTCTTGAGGGTCTGACCGCAGAGAAGAGAATACGAGGGTGCCTTCTGATAGAATCACTATGATTGCTATCGTTTATCCGAGAATCATGAAGGCGCGATTACGAAGCATGAAGGATTCAAGTATTCGAAAGGTAACTGACAGAGATTTGTAGAAAGAAAGAGAGTGGCAACGTTCTGTGACAGTGGAATCCTCGCAGTATCCTAAGTGGGTTTAAAAATGCTAATGTCCAAGAGTCAAGGGATCCGCGGTAGAGAGGGGGAAAGGGAGACCCTCGGCGAGATATCGGTCACCAACTTGTACCCGGTGTGCCAGAAGTAGGGTGAACAACCGGGCAAGTCCTGACAAGTGGTTGGCTCGGTGCCACGCATCGCTCGATACAGCCGCAAAGTGCAACACACTGTGCATTACTGTGCAACGTGCAACGTGCGACGTCCAATATTCGCAGCCGGTGGGTATACCCGTATACCCCCTTCGATGAACGCGCTAATGGGAACGACAAGGCAAAGGAGAGACACAGTCGTTTTCATCGCGAGCATCACAATCTCTCCCGTCCATCGTCGTTGGGTTCGTACGTATCTCGTTTTCCCTTGCGATGTTCGCCGTCGTTTCGGGACGGATAGCAACCCAGTTCCTCGGCCTGTACAGCCTACAGTGTTCCCACAATGGCCGACGGGGAGGGTAAAAGCCTTACCGAGGGCGTGGGCGATCAGAAAAATTGCTGTTGGCTTAGAATCGGTTCATTTGGCTGGAGTGCACCACTGAAAAGAATTATTCTTTCCGCTTTTTAGGTAAATGGATTATCTGAAGCTGTTAGATAGCCCTGGCTGCATTGCCTTTGCTGTATTCGGCACCTCGATAGATCATCAGAAAGTTGTCCGGCTAGGAAACCGACGCAGAGATTTTCTGGTCAGGGAATTTTTCTGGCTGAATAGCAATTTCTGAAGCTCTCCGGACTTCAGTTTATGTTTGCAACAAGAAAGTTGTTTTAACCAGAAATTCGCTCATTTGGCTGCAGTACTAAAATAAATTCGACTCATCCATCTGGGAAATAATTGTCTCTTCAGAATGCCTCAGTTCATTTTCTGGATTTATCAGAAGGAACTATGCTACCCCTATTGTGAAATTCAACCTCATTTCAGATTGAATAGCGGTTTACACAGTAGCCCTCAGGCTCTATAGATTATGTTTCCAACAGTAAATGGCTGTGGTAAAGACTGATACAGTCAGACTGCTGAAACAAAGATTTTTTTGACAGCAAAGAATTTTTCTCTTGGATATTTCGATTATCTGAACCCATCGGAAGGACCTGTATTTCCATCGCAGAATTTAGCTTGATCCTGGCTTGAATAGCACTTTGCGGAGCACCTCAGGCTCTAGATTATGTCTCCAATAAGAAATGAATAGGGTCGAAGTACTGCCAGGGGCGGACGAACAAAAAAATTGCTCTGACGGCTTAAGATCGGTTCATTCGACCCTCCCCAGTACTTCTGCTGAGGCAGAGATATTTTTTGATTGAGGAGAATTTTTCTTTAGGACACTTCTTCATTAAATGGGTCATTCGAACTTGTTAATAGCTCTACGATCCCTTAGCACCGCCAGATGATCATGTTACTCATTATTTGATAGCGAAAAGAAGAATGAAATCTTTCTAACACTGTACGTTGCTGAAGCAGAGACGTTTTTCGACAGAAAAGAATTTTTCTTTCAGTTAGTTCTTCATTGAATGGGTTAACTGAGCTCGTCAATTTATAATCCTTTAGAGTTGTAATCCTTTAGAGGATAATGTTACTCATTATTTGATAATAAACGGAACCAACTTTCTAATATTTTTGCCGAACCAGATTTTTCGACAGGAAAGAATTTTTCCTTTGGATACCTTTCAATTAAATGAGTTGTTACGGTACTTGCAATTCTTTAGCGACATCACGGGATCACGTTACCCATTACTTTGGAGCGGATGGAAGATTCAACATTTTTATCACGTTTCGAATCCGTATTCTTTCGCCTCGCAGCTCGGATTAGAAGACACTTTGCCACAGTGTATGTCCCCTTGGATAGTAGCACAAAGCGTCTCCGAGCGACGACGTCACGACGACGTCGCGACGCCGATTAACTTCTATTCGAAACCTCGAAAACTCGTGACCTACAAAAGATGTTCACAGTCTCCCCTGTCTATTCGTGGATGGCAATCGATTCGCGATGAACGTCCCGTCGTCGTTCAGAAATGCTGCGTTCCCCGAATGAACGAACTTTCGCGTGTCTGATCTACATAGAATCGATCGTTCGAAAAAATTTATGACAGCTTTTACGCCAGAAATATAGAAGTTATCTCCGGAATTCCTCGAACCTAGCGTTTCGAATTCCTACGGTAATAATTCACCAATCATCTCTCCGAAGGTGCTGCTTGAAATTTTTATTGGACGACCTTTTGGTATATTCGGATTTCGCTGGAATATTCAGTTATTCTATTCAATAATAAGTTGAAAGCTGTGGTTCATAAGTTAATGGCTGAAATAGCTGATTCGGTAACTAATTTTGCGACAGGCATTCTTATCTAGTTTTAAGTGGTAGTTGTCAAGATTTGAGAATTTGTTTTGCGATCATTTAAGTTGTGCTGGATATTTTAATGTACACTCAAGTATTAACACTTGATTACATTTATTAATAACAGTTATTAAGACACTTATTAATAATAAAACAGTAACATTGCGGATCTTTATGCATTTGCTGCAACAATCCTCCAATTAACGAATAAGAATTTTCTCGAATTTTTACAAGGTTGAAACTAGTATAATTTTATGCATTCATGACAAAAATGAATAGATCAAATTCAACATTTTGAAGACTTCGGAAGAACTTGGAAATGTTGTTACGCTTATTAATACTGTTAAAGAGGAAACACATTTTTATTTCATTTCTGTTTCTCACGACCTAGAAAAACTTTATTTATTTTACATAAAGATGCGCAGACTGGTAATGTCAAATATAAACCACATAAAAGTCAGCGTTACAAGTTCGTGTTTTCAGGAAGGACTGTAGAAACAGGACTTCAGCTGGGTGAAAAGTGCTTTCGAAGCAAGAAGTGGAGGGCTGAGTTCGATAAGGGATCCTAAAGAATGGTGATGGAGGGTTGCGAGACGATGGGGGAAGACCAGGGGGCTAGAGGGAATGTCATCGCGAAGCGGTATGGAAGATCGAACGAAGCAAGAGAAAAAATCGTGGTGACCATCAAGAGAAGCTGAATATGAGAGAAAATCGAAAGAATAGCGAATGAGGAGGACATATCACGAAGACTATAAGGAAAATCGAGGTCGGGTAAATATGATCAAGGATGTGAAGAATATGGAAGCACAAAAGAGGAAGAAAAAATCGGGCTGTGAAGAAAATCAATAACAGGAATGGAGAGAAATTTCTTCTAGATTGGATGAGGAAGATCGAAGAACAAAATACAAGCAAAACTAATCGAAACTTTGAAGAATGAATGTCAAGTTGAAGAAGAATGTCAAGAAACAAAAAAGGAAAACGTATAAAATCTGAATGAAATTAGGTGAAGTTTCCTTAAAAATTGTGAAGGAGACCGATGAACTGTAGTAAGAAAAGTCATCGAGACCATGAAGAAGACGACGAAGAAAATCCGAGGAACAGTGATCAAGACTGCAAAGAAGAACGATGGCTATAATGAAGATGGAGGAACAAAGCACACAAACATAAACAATCTGAACTTTTAAGAAAATCAATGGAAAGAAGAGGAAGACATGAAAAGAACTGTGAATGAAAGAGGATGTCTGATTAAAATGATGAAGGAAGATCAATGAGCAAAATAGAAAGAAAATTGAGGAAGGAGACCATGAGGAAAATCTGAGGAACTGTGATGAAGACTATAATGAAGATGGAGGATCAATGCACAAAAGCAAAAATAATCTAAACTTTGAAGAAAATCAATGAAAAAAGTCGAAGGAAAAGTAAGTGATCACACGGAGGACCAAGAAGTAAAGTATGAAGATAGATGATGAAGGTTACAAAGGAAACTGATCAGAACGTCGAAGACTACAAAGAGGACAGATCAAAATGTTGAAGACCGTTAGTCAGAGAAGAACTTACTGGGCCTCTCGTCGACATTCTCCTTATCGGCGTTGTACGACTGTCGTTGGGAATGATGATGCTTGTGATGACGACGGTGTCTCCTCTCGCCAGGCAGATGCACGCCCACGTACACGGTGTGCGCCCTGTGACCTGGAAACAGATGAAAGAGGGCTCGCGTGAGTGACTCAAAGTTCCATCGGTTCCTACGATCCTCGATAATAGGAATCCTTTCACGGCGGATCGCTAAGCCACGATTTTCCGGCCGTTAATCTAGAACTCTAGGCGGGCGTTTTCCGGTGTTTCATCGTCAAACAGGACGTTGAGCGATTGCGGTGCTAATTTCGTAATTATTCGTAGATATTACAGGGCAAAATGGGACCTCGTTAATACCTTGGTCGCGAGAATTGGCAACCGAGATGCGATAACAAACGTGGACAGTGGTGAACAATATTCGCACACCCTTTGACGCTTTGATGACAAGATGATGAACAGACTGCGGATTTTAACAGGAGAAACGACAGCGAAATAAAAATGTATTTGTCGGTCTAATAATTCTAATAAGTTGAGAATCCTTTTAATCTTTCTTACGTTCTACATTTCATCTACCGATTTTCGTCAAGAATCCATCAAATCCGCAGTCTAAGATCAATGAAATGAAAAGACGTATGATACCGACACTATTCTTTCACCCTTCTAACATTTTGTAGGTTGTAACTAATCTGCTACAGGCGATACATTAATGCAGAAATTCATTTACAAGCCTGGACAAATGAGTCTTTCAATGTTGAGAGACGTGGCACTCAAAAGTATTAAAAAAGGATAGCTTCTTCAAAATTGAATCCAAACCGTTTCAAGTTCTTTGTGATATTAGAAGAGTCAGTTGACTAAATGTTGCGTAAACAAATTTTTAAAAAATTGCTACTGACAGAAATTGCGAATTCAGAAAAATTTGAGTTGTTTGATACAGTTTCAAAGAAGTTATTCCTTTTTAAGGGGTGTGCGAATGCTATGGCCGACCACTATAGATTTTAAAGGGTCTCTTCAGAGGTAAACGAAGGTAACCGACTTGCATTGAGATCACTTTCCGATCTACCTGGCGCTCAGGTGGAATCGATTCGCTTCGCTGGGCGGTTTTCAAGATCGCGGCGGGACAGGTGACCTCGGGACCAGCTCGGCCGAGACGAGAATCATCGCGACTTCGACGGAATAATGATTTCCGAAGCACCGGCGCGGTGCGGACCGATCGCCTACCTTCTGTGAGCAAACATTGAAGCCCGATCCGTGTTCCCATCCGATTGACCTACACGCGCACAAGCATTAAGGGGTTAGACCAGACGGCGTAAAAGTAGCTACAATTTTTCTCGAGAGAGAGTCACAGGAAATTGGACCTTGTCGGGCGAACCTCGAAGAGCGTGCAAATAAAGTAAAACCTGCATTCTGTATTGTCTGAATCCACAAAGAAATAGTATCGACATATTTCTGACATTTTTCTGATCGAATATATTGCTTGATATAAGCCCAAATATGACATAATTCGGAGCACATTTA
>CM052271.1:420536-438999 GCA_028455795.1 Lasioglossum marginatum | reverse complement strand
AGCGCGCGTGATTCAAGATGTTGCGCCGATCGTCATTTGGTATTTATCGTTATTCACTACTTCATTCTTCTGTGTTGTGTCGAAGTGATCGTTCTTTGTGTCGCGTGTCTTCTGTTTAATTTGATTATTGCCGACTAAATACCGCCACAAGTAAATATCAAATTTTGATAATGTACAAAGTGGTGGAATTTTATTCAACACACGACAAACGTAGTGGAGGCATCAGTGTTGTGCGAACAGAATGGTTAACACCTCGTAAAAAAGGATGTGGTCGCCTTATAAACTGATGTCTAAATTTAATAGAGCCCTACAAGGAGGAATAATACCTGATGGAAATTGGACATTGTATGGTATTGGACGAGTATTTTATGAGACTGAGGAAGTGGGCTGTTTTATAACATAAAATTACATAAAATTACGTAAAATTTATCTGAAGCGGATCACTCCTTTTTGTACTATGTGTCTCAGAATTTGCTGTAATTGAAATATGTATGTTATAGTCCATATGATAATTGAAAGGTTTATATGTCATCACTTTGTTATCTTCGAAATTGTTTAAAAGATATACAAACCATAAAAATTTGCAAGTTTTACCTATTTTTACGACAACTTCTTTCACAAAAAAGTTTATATCTCGGTTATCATTAAAGATAAAAATATTTTTCTTTTTTAATCATCATTTCAAAAGACTGTCCTATTGAAATAACTTATAATTTTATACACAAATAGATCTATATATATTTAAATCCAATTTATTAAAAAATTACATTTGTGTATATATATATATATATATATATATATATTTATTGATTATATAAGATAAATGATTTTTATATACTGCGATCACAATATAATGCACTATTGGCAAGAGTATAAACGCAATATTTCTTTTCAGATGATTTGACGAAAGCCTGTGAAAAATGTAAGAATACTGAAAGTGAGTCAGAAGTAGCAACTGAATGGGAAGAAGAGCAAGGAGAATCAAGAAGAAAGAGGAAAATTAGAAAAATTATTTATGATAGCGATGAGTCTGAATCTAACGACGAACAACATAGTAAGTCATATGCGTGCATTTAATTGCAATTCAAAATTTTGTTTTCTATTGTTTTTCTTGTTGTAATGTAAGAAATTTTACTATTATAATATGTTGTATGTTGTACTAACTGTTGTTACCTCACAAATTGTTACCTCACAAAATGTCTTAAATGTAAAAATAAAATAATCTTATAATACATATATATGTATATAATTAATTGACCGTACAGAAAGAATCCTCTCGTTGGCTTTTCGTATTATAGTGATGTAGGCCCTACGTTGGGTATTACCGTTGGCTCGACGTTGGACGTGAACGTTGGCTCTACGTTGGGTGTGATCGTTGGTCCTACGTTGGCCCAAATAAATGGCGAATAAAGGGCGACATTTCTAACGGTTGCCCAACCGATACCGCCAATGTAGGCCCAACAAAACGCCAACCATAAATGCTACTAGGGTAACATCGAAAAATCCGGACTCTTAAAGAAAATCTCCCGGACATTGCCGGACGCACTAAAAAGTAGGACAAATCCGGGGAAAACCGAATGGGATGATAATCCTAGCCCAGGATCATGTTCGGGTATATTGATATTTCAGTTCAGGCATGAAGATATTACAACACGCATGAAACTATACATGACGTTTCTGCTGGTTTTAGAATCTATCGGCAATGCTTCGAATAACCGCAAAATGTTAGGGGTCGTCGAGAACAGGATAATAAGAAACAAGAATAGGAGAAGAGAGCTCGCTGGAAAGAATTTAGTACCGCATCGTAAATAACAAGGATAGTAAATAGCAAAAAATTGCGCGTAGAGTTTAATTATAAGACTGTCTAGAGCTTGCGAACACCATGATGTGGCTCCAGTAGCCTTTTTATTCTCACTGCTGAACCGAAACAATTCTGAAGAACTAACTAGATTAAAAAATACAGGAAGCAGACATTTCCAAATTAAATCAGATATTTTATAAACGAGATTATATTAATTATATTTCAAAGGGAACATTGCCAACAGAGGAACTATGTTCCAAAAAGAAACTATATATTCCAGAAACGAGTCGTATTAATAAAAGGATTTAGATTCCAAACCAAATTCCAAAAATTGATTTAAAAAAAACACTTGGATCTCCCAGAGAAACATAATATTAAAAAGGATTCAGATTTTGAAATAGATTCCGAAAAGAGCCTAGAAAAAGAGAACTCGAAAAAGTATACTCACAAGATGTCACCCAGCTCGACCAGGTTCCCGCGACTCATGCTCGCCACGTCGCGTCGCGTCGTCGCGTCGTCGAATGCAATCGAATCGTTCGATTCGTCTCGAGGTAGCAAACCGTTCTGATGAGAGTCAACTCCGACTGGAGCTGCTCGGGAAAATCTTCGAGGGTTGTTTTCGTATTCCTCGAGATACGCGAAACGGACGGGCGATTATTTATCGCGGAACAACGGGGCCACGTGAAACCGTGCGACATCCGCAAGCACAAAGAAACGCTTATAGCCGAGTTGACGCCGCTAACGAGGAAACAATTAGCAAGGGAGCTGAACAACGCACGGCGTTCCGTCGAATTCAAAGCTAATTTATAATCGTTCCGAGCGCGGATCGACGCGAGAGGCCGCGATTTATATCGCCACGTGTGATCGACGAGCGAATTATTGGTGCTAGATTCGCGAGGTGTGCGCCACAGATGCGAGCAAAGCTCAGCGAGAGCTGCAGCTCGCAACGATCTCGCTCGAAAAACCTCGAAAACTCGGATCAATTTACGAGCGAATCGTACGCGAATACGCAGAGACCGGTTCCTCGATCCGGACGACAGTCTTCGAACTTGCAAAATTTTTGGCTTAGTTCTTTCTCAGTGATCTTTCAGTCGATTTTGCAACTCGATGAAAGAAATAATTTTCACGAGACCCTGCATCCGTCTCGCTCGATTTCGTAAGCTGATAAATTAATCTCCGCGCAAATAACACCGTGTCGAGCCCATTTTTCACCATCCAAAGGTAATTGGATGTCTATGCTTTTTATCTGGGAGTTTACCTGGCTGTAAACGCGGCAGATTATTTAACAAGCATTTTCTTATCTGATGCAAGCGCATGGGATTCATTGTGGAACGTGTTTACACATTTCACTGGGTTGTCGATATTCAGATTATCGTAGCTCCGTGAAAAAATTAGTAGGGCTACATACATAAGCCATTAGGCTCATTTAAAAGTCTGAAGACTCAGCTTTCACGAGTTTGAATTAATTTTTTTGCAAAAAAATATTTACACTGTGTAGCGTGTGCGAAAGCGGAGGTACCTCAGCACATGTTTGACGTTTAGCATGCTTCAGCAACGGGAAAGTATTTTGTTAAGAAATCCAGGTGTTATAAAAAAACAGTGAACGAAGGTCTGATCGTTGGAATGTCAAGATCGTGATATTACGTCGAACAGACTCGGCCGATGATTACCAGCCGTCAATTGGATAATTAACCGGCTATGATTATCCGTGTGCTCCCTACGTGAGCGGTTTTACATAATGAACGGTCCGCTTGTTAGCTGTCCACAAAGTGCAGTCTGGTGTAATAAGTGAGGGGAAGACGATAATTGTTTAATTGTCGGAGGTCACCGGGCGTCCGCCGATACGAAAAGATGCGGACAATAATGTTTTTTTGCGACGAACAACGGTGACAGCTGTATCCTCGTGAGAAACCTGTTATGCACTCGGTGATCTCATATATTTGCATCCAGGCCCCGAGATTTAATAATTCACGTTTCAATAATCTTAGAAGACGATTAAAAGATCCCCGACTTAGGGGATTACTTCATTGTATTATTTTCACCTTTTATGTAGAATGTCTTTCCAAATCCTGAGATTATAAAAATATGGAAATAATTGGCAATTTTGTTTGCCTCGCCAACGAAAATACATTCTCATTGAATTGTATAGATTTATTCACACAGCAAAATATTTATTTTTACGTATTTTAGTCTCATTGGGAGAAAATACCGCAATAATAGATACATACATTTACCCTACTGGACGTGAGCGTTCCAAATTTTAAAAGAATTTAAGAAACCTTATATATTATTTCCAACTTTTTAAGAGTATTCAAGGGAGAAAGAAAATTGTTATATTATTTTCAATGTTATACAGGGTGTTTCAAGATTCCTTCAACATCCGGAAATGGGAGGTTCCTGTGAGATCATTTGAAGGAACATTTTTCTTTGCGAAAATGGCGTCCGCGGCTTTATTAAAGAGTTATTAAAGAAAAACACGGACCAATCAGAGCGCGACCTAGACGCGTGTTGGCACAGTCGGCCCGGCGCGGCACGTCAACTGTCAACTGGCCGCTCTGATTGGTCCGTGTTTTTCGTCAATAACTCCTTAACAAAGCCGCGGACACCATTTTCGCAAAGGAAAATGTTGCTTCAAATGATCTCACAGGAAGCTCCCATTTCCGGATGTTAAAGGAATGTTGAGACACCCTATATATTACTTCCAACTTATTAAGAGTATTGAAGGCAGAAAGAATCTTCTATTGATTTTGCATAATCCTGAGTCTAGTTGGGAGTATTCTGGAGCATAAACTCTTCTGGCCAAAGCAACCAAATCGGAAACTCTCCTTCTCTTCCATAACTGTATCCGGGTGCATGAAGTTCTTCAGATGAACCAGCGAATTTCCATGGCGAAATTCGACATCAACGATGTCCGAAGGTCAGCCAACGTGGTTTAACGAGCGACAACAACGTGCAATGAAAAAGTCCTTGTGATACTGAATTTTTTGCAGTTCGTCCGACTGCCCCTCGGACATCGACGCAGCGCGCAGCGCTGCTAATTGAAACGTAAAAGTATAATGAATGAAACGACCACTGCGCGTCCCCGTGTTCCATTGTGGCATTAGTCTCTCGTTGCATAGCGTCCAACGATGATCGATGACTGTTCTGTTTCCAACTCGAAAAATCTCGTTCGTTCTGTTTAGGATAGACAATTTTGCGGCGCGGCGCGGCGGCGGCTGATAGCGGCGGCTGATGATGAAGATCTGCGAGGTTTCCACAAGGACGGAAGATCGGCGAGTTAACCGTAATCGGCCGCTGCAGGACTATCTAGCTAGCTTTAGGTTACTTAACATAATTTCGCAAACGACATTCTCGAGGAAAAGCGGACGCCAGCGATGGAATTATTCTCGCGTTGGCGAGCCGCGAGTGGAATTTCGCAACCGGTTACGCAAATCGTTCCCCACGGTGCTGGAATCCGCGATTTTAAAATTGGACGCGAGCACGCCGTATCGGGCCATGTTGGGTCGTATCGGATCGAGTTCAAATTTTTATCTTGGTAATCGATCGATTAGCAATTATAAAGATTAATCGTCGGAGATTGGTAATTTATTGGTTTAATCGGTGATACTAGGGCTTTATCGGTTTTTGATGATTTATCGGTTTCGATAATTCATCGAGAATATGTTTGCACAAGACTCCTGCAAAATGATATTTTTACTAGGCACAGAGATTGTTAAAAATCAGAGATCGTAAATGTTTCAACTGTAATGAAAGAAGTTGTAGAATCAGAATTATTTGTCTGATTCAAGCGGTTGTTATTCATCATTATACATATGTAGACTGTAGATTTTATACACTTACATATAACAGAAATTAGTAGGTGATTAAATATGTGGCTCTCACAATCAATCAGTAATAACATCATTTTAGATCAAAATCTTTTTTATCCATCACATTGAAGCTTCGTATAATTGTACACTATAATTGTACACAAGCGTTAAATTGCAGATTTATAATAGAAATATTTTTGCTTGAATATTAACGTATTAGTTACCGCCCATTCAAATCACTAAAACGAGAAAAGAATTTCTGGTTCCTCTTGCTTGTAATTTTATATTTTCCAGAGATAATTACAATAAAATCTATCTACGTAATAAACCCAGAGATGAATTGCTCGAGATTTTGTGTTTGATAATCACCGGCGCGTATAATGACTGATCGCTATTAACTGGAAATTCAATCGTCAATCAAATTTTTGTCGGTGGATCAAGTTTCGCGAACCCCGCGGAATCGAGCCGACCTCGACGGCTTCCGGTGTTCACTTGTCCAGGAGGATCCATCGATCCTCCAGTTGATTAGGTTCTCGGATGCTCTGGATTATGCTTCACGGCCGCGGCCACGCTTAATCTCCTTTGCGTGTTCGATCGAGAACGTCTAGAAGAATGATTCCCCAGGGTCTAGATATGCTAAGAGCCGTGGCAGCTCTCAGTCAGCTGCGGCCAGGGAATCGCATTAGCATACTTATCAACGCACGCGTAATTGCGGCGCGTGATTCATGGCGGAATTAATCGATGGATCAATTGTTTCGATGCGCGCGAGGCTGCCGGTTTCGTAATGATCCATGAATCCGTTGAAAATTTCTGTGTGGCACGAGAACAGCCCGCGGCGATCATTATTCGGGACCAGTGTGCTCATGCCTCTCCATGTTTCCATGTCTATGGATATTATAACCAGTTTCCCGGGTTTTCCTGGCTGATCGTGCTTGCTTGGAGAAAATTCCGCATAAAATCTGGGCATCTGTTAATGATGGGTCATTACGATTTTTATGCGGAGTATGGTCATTACAGGAAACATAAAACAACAGCAAAATGCAAATAATTTATCTCGTGAAGAAGAGAGATTTTTTTAGAGAGATGCAACTGAATATTGTACAGCTAATGCATTAAAAATTAATTTGCCCAATGTAAACAATTAGAATACTATAATACTTCATATATCGTTCGTCCATAAGAAAAGTGACACAACTCAAAATATATTTTTAAAACAAGTATCATAATAAATATATAGATTGTGGTGTGCTTTATAACTAATGTACATGACAATTAATCCAGTATCTAAACAACAACAAATTATTTTACATTTCTATGTTGGTTATACACAATAAAAAAATTGGCAATTTTAGATAATTTTCAAATGGCTCTCTTGTAAACATTATTTTTTTCCACTTATGTCAATTTTCTTCTGAATGAACGATATATGTAAAATAAATACTATGATACATCATAAGTCATCAGTAAATAAATCTTTTGTGTTTAATCTAATCGCCATTAAATAAAATAATTAGATACAATGTAATATTAGCGTGGCCTAAATAACACAAACGCGACATCTTTCGACTACTATCGCGTTTTGTAGAACTTTTACTTTTCTCATTGTCCAACATTCAACTGTTTCGACTCGCAGCATTTTTGCATCGAGTGGCTAAATCGTGACTGCAGTCAGGTGTAATCGTATTTGTTATCAAATGATCTCTCAACTCGAGCAAACGAAGTGTAATTAGATTTAGACGCAAAGGAAATAACTTAATGCACGGCTACTCTTATCAGCTTGTAATAGCGTCCGAGGTTTAGGCATTATCTGCTCTGGTAATTTAAAAATTATTCGACATTTTCGAAAGCTATAGTTTCTTCTGTCTAACTTTACACTGAATATCGCCAGAGAAAATCCAAGAGAAATATTCTAGTGAAGATCTGCTGAGCACTTAATTGTTTTCTCTGCTGGGTAACATCGTTTATCGAGGTAGCTTCTGAACAATTTCCGGTCTCATCGGTAATTCCTTAGAAACGTAAATATGCATAAGGATGCAATGTAGTCGCAATTATCGTACTCTTCAGTCTTGGCTTACTAACAACGAGAGATAAACGAGTAATACATAATATTTTGCTGATCAACGAAATGGTGAATGCCGTACGTTATCACCGAGGACATCCATGTTTTAATGGACAAATACCAAACTCTACTAAATTCAAAAATCTGAAACATTATTTTATGAAAATTATACATTATACATTATTTTATTAAACTCCATTTTAATGAATTAGAATTTATTCTAATATCTAAATCTTCTTTTCTACACTATTTGCAAGAATAAAAATTTATTTCAATACTTTCAATAAATTGAAAATAATATAATAGTGTTTCTCAATTCTCCTCGCAGTTTTGTTCAAATATGATTCTCTACGACTATGACACATATAAAATAAATTCTGCACTATTTATGGGAATAAAAATTTGGCTTATTTTTTAATACTTTCAGTAAGTTGAAAATATAGCAGTTTTACTGTCTCGCGTTTTACTGTCTGTATTTCCTTTCTCCATTTTTTCCACAAATGCACAGAATCGACTACTCGATGAAAATTTCTAATTCAACACAGAGATTATAGAAAATGAGGTAAATTCTGCACTTTCAGAATTTCAAGTAGAACTCGAGCGTTCTTCAACTTTGCAAACGCATCTTACCCTCATTACCATATTGTACATACAGTGGAGGACTAAAGTATTCGTACGCCCTTTTTTAAAACAGAATAACTTTTTTATAATTGTACCAAACGTCCTGATGTTTTGTAAGCAATTAGAAGCATTGGTTTACTAAATGATCTGCAAAAAAGATTTTCCAAAAATTACAATCTACAAGGTTGCAGGCAAAAATAAAAACAGCATTTCTTGAAACTTTTTTATTTGGGCCCTTAATGAAAATTTAAAATATATGTTTTGTAGATCTATGTTAGTTATACGCGTACTGAAAATTTCATCGAAATCGGTTGACGCAGAAAAAAATGACACGCATCGTAAGATGTAAGAATCTGTCAATTTTAAGCAGAAACTGAAGTCGCAAAAGTCGCGAAAAACTATGACTTTCGCCACATTTAACCACTCGTAGCTCTTGGGTATGTTAATCGATTTTGATGAAATTTTCAGTATGTGTATAACTAACATAGATCTACAAAACATATATTTTAAATTTTCATTAAGGGCCCAAATAAAAAAGCTTTGATAAGTGCTCTGTTTTTATTTTTGCATGCAACCTTGTAGATTGTAGATTGTTTTTGGAAAATCTTTTTTGTAGATCATTTAGTAAACCAATGCTTCTAATTGCTTACAAAACATCAGGTCGTTTGGTACAATTATAAAAAAGTTATTCTGTTTTAAAGGGCGTACGGATACTTTGCTCCTCCACTGTATGTATATTAGGGTGCTTCTTAATTTCTGACCAACGAATAAAATGCACCTCACTCCCCAGAATTGTCTTTAGGTGAGAAAAAAATTTGTGCAAAGTTTGAGATCGATCGGAAAAAAAGGATCACGTGCCCCATTTCAATTGAAAATTTTGAAAATTTTGAAATTCATCGTAACTATGTCGTTGGATTTGTAATTTTTTTCTAAATAAGAATATGGAAAAATTATATGACCTTAATTAAAAAAAAATAATGACCTTGAAATTTCGAAAATATGATTTCCAAAAAATTTTTTTATTTTGCCATTATATTTACTTTATTGAACAGTACAAATTTCTCCTCTGACATTTTTTCGTATAATCACAAATAACAGAGATATTTAAGCATTTCCATATATTACATTTTATTTATACTTATACTGAAACAAGACTTTAAGAAGCCTAAAGTGACAGTTTAGCCACATTAGCATTGAACAATAAACAAAATCAACTTATACTTTGCATTACAAAGTACTTTTGTCAACTATCAAGTAAAATAAGTTAATAAGTAAAACTATTTCAGAGATAATTAGGATAAGAAGACGGGTCGACCGTGATTCCAAGTCAGTTGTCAACTAAGAGTCAGTCGAGACCCCGTCTAATATACGTGCTGTACACTTATAAATAAAAATTCTTACACAAAGATATCGTGTGTACGAAGTATCTACTAAGAACACTTAATCTTATACCGCCGAAATAGTAGAGAGCATTTTCCTTGCGAACTCAAGACTAGAAGGTTGTACTTTACCTCGCCACCGTGTACGTTACTTGAAAAAAAACTCTTCTCGATTTCTACAAAGTGTTGCATTCGATTTCGAAACCCGAAATCCAACAGTAGAAACATCAGAGAATCAGAAGCCCAATGGAGAGTAGAAGTCGCGAAAAACTGTTCTTATTACGATATGACGAAAGTCAGATTATAGGCGCTAAGTTGCCATCGCAAGGGCGAGTTTTAAGAGTTCTGTTTTATAATATGCGGAAAGTGAATTTGAACCTTGTACTTTGAATCTAGTGCACACCTTGTTGTGAAAGAAGTGGAAGTGATGTGGGAAAAGGCAAGAATTCCAGTCCGCCGAACCTGTCATTGCATCGAGAAATTGGAGTCCTTACACCAGGAATGGAAGCCCTTACAAAAGGGTTGTAAACGACGATCGCAGCTACAAGATCAACGGGAACATCTTTTCGATATCGCACATGCTGATGCCTTAAAGATGATCACGATCGATGAAGATAAACAATTTCTTTTGAACCAAAGAAAAAAAGGACGATCAGGATCGATGATTGGAGGAGATCGTCAAGCAAAAGAAGAATAACGTCAAGTTCGTTGTTATATCTTCCGTGCAGACACCATATTTACGAAATAGTTTTAAGATCGGTTTTTGAGAAAAAGATGTCGCAGTCTACGGGTCCAAACGTCCCAATTTTTAAACGCTTCCAGCAAGCATGGCCCAATATAAATAAATTAAACTTCCACTCTGGGGTAGAAGATCCATTTGTCAAACAAAAGATAAAAAATGTACCACAGCTGAGAGATTTTGCAAAACAGACTCTGCAAACGCATCATCCACAGGAAGACTATCGCGAATTTATTGAACTCGTGCTAGTATTTTTAGGTAATACCTCTTCAAAGTACCGTTTTCGAGCTCCCGGAGCTTTCCATCATGCTCGGTGGATGGCGAAGGGCATTTATTGTTTAAAAATATTTTTGTTTCGCGAAGAATTCGAGTTAAGCGAAGAGCGCGATATATGTATATTTATTGCAAATTTATATTTAAAAGCATGGGTAGAAGCTCTTCTCCCGACGAGGGCTCCGCAGCAGGATTTTACTTTCATTAAATCCTTATATGAATATAAGAAAATAGATAAAGACATTAGTCATGTAACGTTAGAGAAATTTTGCAGACACTTGTGGTATTTGACACCAGAAAATGCTGCGCTATCGTTCTTCGATAATGACATTTCAATAGAAACCAAGAAAGGAATGGTGGAGGCGTTAAATAACGCTAATAGTGGCGGCGGTGATTATTATAAAAAGTTTGTCCTCCTACCAAGTAATGTAGCCGACCATATAAAGAAGGATATTTCATATTTTATATCAAACGAAACTCGGAAGTTTTTTAGTAGATTTGGCATATCGGCAGAATTTTTAGAAAAAGATCCTATAGTTTGGCAAGACGAACCATCATAAAATAGGTTTAGATATAGTTAAAGCTTTACCGGTGGTTAACGATAAAGCAGAAAGAGCTGTTAAGTTAATGCAGGACTTTAATCAAATTTTAGCGCGTAGTGAGGAAGAAAAACAGATGATACTACAAATTGTAAAAGATTACCGCCAGCAATATTCTGATGTAAATAAAATTACCTTAGCGAAAAATATGTAAATATTACATATAACTTCTTTAGAATATAAGAAATATTTCCTTATTACTATCCTGTAGAACATATTCATTTACAACTGTAATATGTTATTTTACTTATACAGGATGATACATATGTCCCACCATCAGTCAAAATATGCTACATTTTGATGTATATATTTAAATATCTCTGTCATTTGTGATTATACGAAAAAATGTCAGAGGAGAAATTTGTACTGTTCAATAAAGTAAATATAATGGCAAAATAAAAAAATTTTTTGGAAATCATATTTTCGAAATTTCAAGGTCATCGTTATTTTTTTTTAATTAAGATCATATAATTTTTCCATATTCTTATTTAGAAAAAAATTACAAATCCAACGATATATAATACTTCATAGTTACGATGAATTCCAAAATTTTCGATTGAAATGGGGCACGTGATCCTTTTCTCCGATTTGCACAAATTTTTTTCTCACCTAAAGGAACAATTCTGGGGGTGAGGTGCATTGTATCTCGATAAAAAATTTTCACAGGTATAGCTTAGAAGCACCCTAATGTATATGGGTCACTCAACCGTATCACTCCAGTGCCAACAATCTCATCGCCATTCATTAATCAACATATTTTCTTCGCCAGAAAAACATTTCAACTCTGCATTGTGTTTCGTTCCTTATACTCGTATCTCTTGCAATTTTTCACTTTGTCCTGTATTTTCAATTTCCATTGTGCATCCCGAAGAATCGGGCAAATTCTCGCGAAATTCAAACGACGAGAAGATTGCAGATGCACCGAAGAACTTCCGGTTGTGCGTAGAGCAAAAGGGAGCACAAGTTCCATAGCTGATACAGCGACGACAAAGATAAGACGCGGACGAATGCCGATAAGAAGTTTTATGTACTGCGTGTTGTGCAACAGAATAAAGTTCACCGATAGCATGAACCGTATCGCCAACAAATCAATTTTATCGATTCTCTGTTTGTAATCCGTTTGCCTAACCGAGTCGTATCTGGTTTCCTTCTTTCGGCGACGAAGACGTTCCGTGGAATAAGTTTGGATCTTTCGCATAGTGGGATTTTTCTGAACGGATGAAAAATCGAGGGAAGGAGAGGTAAACCGCATGTGCACGTCAGGGTCGCAGAAAATTTGCATCGCACTTATGCGTGTCGCGTTCTATGCAAATCGCGGGCAGCCTGCGATGTGTCACGCTGCTCGATTTCTGCTCCGCTTGTCTCTAATCAAAATGGTATTCCAATTATAATTAATACGTTCGCTGCTCGTTACATACGCGCGACGATCATAATGCTGCTTTTACGCTAGGTACATCAAATTAATTTTGCGCTCGATGTTATGTGAATTGCAACATACATGTCCGAGGAATTTCTGATTTTTCTGTGGTTGTGTTTTGTTAATACTTCGTGAGGAAATGCATTACAAAAGGTAACGGTTGTATTAGACTGATAGTTTCCATGTTGGGACTCCAATTTTTCTATTAGAGTGAATAAAATATTTTACGTCGGCGAATGAAAGTATTTTCACGCTAGGCCTTATATGAAAGGGCCTAGCCGAATAAGGTGATCAAAACTGCCCTTAGAGGTTTTTCAATGGCTATTGAACCATTCGAAAGCTGATCAAGAAAAATCCTTCTGAGTAAAATTTCAGGCCCCTAGCTTGCCCGTGAGGGTAGTTACAGGGTAAATTGGATTTTGCACTTTTCTGCGCATTTTCCGGTCTCAAAGGCGTTCTAAAATTCCGAAAAAATGTGACATATTTTGGATCCTAGGGCGCATTTTTGAGAATTTTTTCAGATTTTTTTGTTGCAAATTGTGGTCGTAAAAAATGGAAAACCCCCAAAAAATCGGAAAAATATTTTTTTCTCGAAAATATGAAAACATCCCATTCTACTGTTTGGTTCCCTGATAAAGTACTATAACAGGCAGTGTTGTCAATTTTTTTCAGATTTTTTTCTGTGGGACATCATTGTCAAAGACAATAAAAACCGAATTTTTTTGACGTTTCTGCTGTGAGGAGGAAAATTACACTTGATTTTACCGCGGTTGTATACAGGGTGGGGCAATAACTATGTCCACTTTGAATATTGCCGTTATTTGTAATAATATGAAAAAATGTTGTATACAAAATGTACACGGTATAGAGGGGGGCATATTGTGACACAAACATTTTCTGCGTGGGTAGAGGTATAGAGGAGATCTCAAGATTTGATTTTTTTAAATGGAAAGACCTATTTTCTGTGTCATGAATCGATAGACTATCGAATTCTGAGTAAAAATATATTGACCTCCACATGTCCTAAATCTAATAGTTAACGAGATATTATCGAAATAATTTTCTTTCTTCTTTGGATAATATCTCGTTAACTATTAGGTTTAGGACATATGAAGATCAACACTTTTATACTCAGAATTTGATACTCTATCGATCTATGATGTAAAAAAATAAGACATTCCATTTAAAAAAATCAAGGTGATCTTGAAATCTCCTCTATGCCTCTAGCCACGAAGAAAATCTTTGTGTCACAATATGTCCCCCTCTATACCGTGTAAGTTTTGTATACAACATTTTTTCATATTATTACAAATAACGGCAATATTCAAAGTGGACATAGTTATTGCCCCACCCTGTATTAAGTAATTTTTAAAGTTATTACATTGAAAAAAGCAATTGTTTGACCTCCGAAATGCGATTTAAGAAAAAAAAATTGTATTTTACGCGATATATACCAGAATGTTCGTTACGCTTACAACATCGCTGGTTGGCAAAGCGGTTAATGCGTTGGGCTACAAAGCAGATAGACTAGGGTTCGAAACCTGATGGTGGAAAAGTTTTTTTCCATTCATCATACTTTATTTTTCCAATTTCTTATTATACAGGGTGGTCCGCTTAAATAAGGCCACCTAAATATCTCTTCAGGTTATCGTGATGCAAAAAATATTTGTTACGTAATGTGCATGGTGTCGATAGACCAAATATCTGGCAAGAATATTTTTTTCCAGTGGTCATTTTTTTCGGAGTTATCAAGGTCATCAATGTTTTTTTTATAAATAAGGTCATTTCAAGGTCATGTTATCATACATATCTGAATGTATTTTTCGATCAATTACACGACGCAATACAAAAAAAATGTAGTTATTTATCAATAAAACATTGATGATCTTGATAACTCCGAAAAAAATGACCTCCGGAAAAAAATATTCTTGCCAGATATTTGGTCCATCGACACCATGCACATTATGTAACAAATATTTTTTGCAACACAATAACCTGAAGAGATATTTAGGTGGCCTTATTTAAGCGGACCACCCTGTATAATTTATTCATATGATTTTAACAATATTTTTTTAATGTTTTAAAAACATTTAAAAGTAACATTTTTAAGTAAAATACATACAAAAATAGTTTTGAAGTATCTATTACTTCCTCGATTCACTAATTCTATAAGTTGATCATTGCGGTCCTGTTTAACATTCTTAACTTTAAAATTCATTAAAATATAATACAATAGTATGAAGGTATCGAACATGGAACAAGTAATAAATAATAGCTGCTACGTGTGGAAAACACCTAATAGTACGATTACTGTTTGGCACATTCGCAATAATAGCGTTTTTCTTAGAAACTGGATTAATGAATTTTAAAGTTAAGAATGTTAAACAGGACCGCAATGATGAACTTATAGAACTAGAGAATCGAGGAACTAATAGATACTTCAAAACTATTTTTGTTATTAAAAAAATATTGTTAAAATCATATAAGAAATTGGAAAAATAAAGTTGATGAATGAAAAAAAGCTTTTCCACCATCAGGTTTCGAACCCTAGTCTATCTGCTTTGTAGCCCAACGCATTACCCGTTTTGCCAACCAGCGATGTTGTAAGCGTAACGAACATTCTGGTATATATCGCGTAAAATACAATATTTTTTTCTTAAATCGCATTTTGTAGGTCAAACAATTGCTTTTTTCAATATAATAACGTTAAAAATTATTTAATATACAACCGCGGTAAAATCAACAAGTATAACTTTCCTCCTCACAGCAGAAACGTCGAAAAAATTCGGTTTTTATTGTTTTTGGCAATGATGTCCCACAGAAAAAAATCTGAAAAAATTGACAACACTACCTGTTATAGTACTTTATCAGGGAACCAAACAATAGAATGGCATGTTTTCATATTTTCGAGAAAAAAATATTTTTCCGATTTTTTTGGGGTTTTTCATTTTTCATGACCACAATTTGCAACAAAAAAATCTGAAAAAATTCTCAAAAATGCGCCTTAGGATCCAAAATATGTCACATTTTTTTCAGAATTTTAAAATGCCTTTGAGACCGAAAAATGCGCAGAAAAGTGCAAAATCCAATTCACCCTTTAACTACCCTCACGGGCAAGCTAGAGGGCTGAAATTTTACTCAGAAGGGTTTTTCTTGGTCAGCTTTCGAATGGTTTAATAGCCATTGAAAAACCTCTAAGGGCAGTTTTGACCATCTTATTCGGCTAGGCCGTTTATGACATTTATATTCCATCGATTTGTAAGTTTTTAAATGGAAGCATCTCTGAAATGTACCACAAAAAATCATAACACAAATATCTGAAATCGATGAAACGAAAGAAGAATTTGTTTTGCCGATTTCTAGTCAAAGTGAAGCCTGATAGCTATACATTAATTTGCGCGTGCACGGAGCGTGTACAGAAGCATCTCTGCAATTCTGAGATCAACAATCGTGAAATAAAAATATGAAAATCGTTGATGCAACGTGCATATCTAGCTTTGAAACGAGTCGGACGTTTTGAAGAGTTATCGGTAGTTGACGATTTACGTCAAGATTTTACTGTAGTATGACGTCTGCAATCTACGGAAAAATGTGGCAACTGTGAATCATAGCTGCAGCTAGGGACCCGTGTGTTTGCATTAATTATCTGTACCCCGCGTTTCAATAACCTTAAACGACAACTAGATGCTGAACTTGTACGCATTACCAGTCTATGACTATCGCTGTAACCACGAGTGTTCTTTTATCTTTGAAGATCGTGGGTGTAAAGAAAATAGGTCTTCTGTATTTACCGGCGATATCGATTTAATCGGTGACTACAAATCGTTTGAGCACCGTATATACCGTGACTCACTTGAGTATTTACTGTCTTTATGAGTTACAGTTCAGTAATAATTGTTGGATAATTAATAATTGTCGATTTTTCTGTATATTTTCTGTAAAGAAAACTAAGAATATTAGTAGATCACATTAATCAGACGAATAAAAAGAGATTGATTTGTTGTTAATTTCGACGCAAACTTACAATTGTTCGAATCTGTTTTATGAAGCAGACGGTGAGTTGAATTTTCCGGCCTAAAAATTCTACCAGTTGACATTTAAACAATTTTTATTTTCGTAATTATGAAGCGCGTTCTTTGATCTTTCTGAGAATCCCACTGTTTCATATTTCATCCACTCGTCTCTGAATATATAAAATCCACAGTCCTGTTGTGAATTCATTCAGTAATGAAAACAATATAATCTGTCTCCTTTCTACGAGTTTATACAAAGAAAAACCCACTCCCTGGTTATAAATAAAAACATTTCAAAATCGTTGCATCCATTTTCTAAAGACTTCCACCTTCCATCTCTATCCTAAATTCATCGCCATTTATCAAAGTGCGAATAACCATTATTATAACTTTCAACACTGGAACTACAGAACTCGTCGAAATGATGAGCATAGTATTTTTCAATCTACAACTACTGAAATTATAAGAATGCATTTCTGCAGAATAAGTCAATTTTCTTTCAAGAAAATTTCCAAATTTTCAGACAGAAAAGTTCTTAAAAATGTGAATAAACACAGTCTCATTCCTCTCATGAAACAACATAAAATTTAGATTCACTTTAGACTTCCGTAAACAAGCATCAAAACCCACTAAGCCCATTAGATCAACATATCCGAAAATCGATGAAAGCCTGGTGTCCAGCCGAGATCACAATCGAACTTCGCACCTCGCACTGATACCAACAACAATTCAATAAAATGCTGAATAGAATATAGCTATCATACTTGATCATGTGGTCGTTCCTTGATCCCCGTGGTGAAAATCTCAACGTCAAAGCGCAGGGTAGTTTTCGTCGGCAAAGCTCTACGGAATGGTCCCCATGGTGAAACCAAGAGCCGTCTTCTAAACAATAACACTTGCAATCGTTGAGCTAACTGACAAGCAACTTGGCAGACACACGCGCAGCGCAAACACGGTCAGCGCAGCGCTGTCGTATCGAAGGTGACACGGGTCGCGCGGTTATTCGCGAACGTCTAAGCAGCGCGATGATCGCCGATCGACTGTTTACCACCGGCTGACACTGGCGTGTTTGCTATCCGAAGGTCTTCGTGATCGGTGGCAGTCGATCAGCGCTGCTGGACGCGCACGGTGCGCTCAGCGAGTCAAACGGCGCTGTCAAACGCTCAAAGCGCTGCGCACCGAGTAAATGAAGGAAATCAAGCAAGCCGCCCGCGCCCCTCCGTATTTCGATGTTATAAATCTCAACGTGTTTAACAACTTTTTCTTTGCACGACAATGGCAGTCTCACAGTCTCAGAGATATTAGCGAGAAACTGTCGCTACCACTACAATGAATTCGGTCTATACTTGCGTGCCTGTCGCAGCGCGTGCGTTGGTATTGGTGGCCGCTTATCTTCTGTTTAGACATGGGGATCGACGGAGCTTAAAAGTTCCGTTCACAACTGCATATGCGCGACTGCAAGAAATGTCTCTTGTAAATATTTCATTATTGCCGAATTACTAAACCTTACCCGAACCAATCACTTTTAATTGTAACAGGCATTTTTTGCAGTTGTGCATGGCACCTTTATGCTCAATCAACTTCAATTTTAAGTCTTGCTTCTGTAAATCCAGAACAGAAATAGAGGAAAGGACAGCTTAACATGTTATCTGCTGGAATATTAGTAAAACCTGCTTTTCAATAATTGTGCTGTACCAAATGGAAGCTTAATACTAGGTTTACGGAGCTCTAGAAATAACTATTTCACATTATT
>CM052271.1:396579-420436 GCA_028455795.1 Lasioglossum marginatum | reverse complement strand
TGGAGGTGCCTCAGGTAGGGGGGTGGTAAAGTCCACACAAGGAATACAACGGTATTACGGATGGACTGAAAGATACGACGGTATCGACGTAGTGTCGCGCAATACGACGCGACGGTATTGTGTGTAGTAAAAAATTTTCTCTTTTGCATTGATTGTATAGAATCATTTTTTTTTGTACTTTCTTATGTATGTAAAGTCTGAGGACAGACTTGTTGTCAGTATGGCCGAATGTAAGAAATATCGAATAACGGAACGTCGAGTGTGGGCAGCGTGGGACTCGACAGTGCGACGCGCGTACCTATCCAGGTAAAACCCAGAGCACCTAGGGGGTGCAGGTAGCGACAACGCTGGCAACAAGGGGTCCTTAGGACTAGAGATTACCTGAGCGATCATTCTTTCAGTGACGCTCGAAGTGTTCGGTTCATTGACATCTTTAATAAATCGCACTCTTGGCGGACGGCTTCACCGTCAATAGTTGTTTTCATTCGAACGCCCATACCAATCATCCTGACATAGCATAGGCTACATTTATATATAGTCTCCTGCTAATTTCCTACAATAACGATAACGAGAAAGCTAACCGTAACGATAACGAATCTAATACTGACGAGATATAAAGATTCTCACGCGATGACGACAACTCTAGAGCGATGTGTACTCAACGAGTGCCATAAGCTTTCTGTCCACTGGTAAAAATCCTTTTTGGTGGGAGGATTAGCAGCTAGGAAAAACCGTTGGAAGTAGAGGAGGAATTCTCCTTTCCTCAAGTGTAAGGAGAAAGTTTCCTTCCCCAAAACGATTAAAAATCTTCGCCGTCAAGGACCGTGCAACGGTTGAGTCAGTGTTCTGGCAATCGTCACTTTTACGACCGAACCCTCGACGCAACCATAAAAAATGTGCACTTGAGAAGGATAGAATTTCCGCGTCCGGAAAGTCGCTCCCTCCCATGCACATGTCCACTACAACACCCCCTTACCAGTGAAAACGCCAATCAGAACGAAGAAGAAAAAAAAATAAACTAACTGATAATATCTACAAAGCGAGAGCGTGTCGCTATACACTAGCTCGCGCATAGTCGTAAGCACTAACTCCGCTCATTTAACTGTAACGCGCGACTTAAACCTACAACAAAAAATAAGGTACGTCTAGGACACTAAAATTACTATACAGAGCCTTACATCAAGAATTAATATTACTATGTACAACCTTAAAAAAAAATGCTACTATATATATTGCTATTATATACAAGATCTTAAAACAACTAGACGTATCATTATTATCGCGAAGAAAAAAAAAGAAAGAAAAGAGAAAAGAATACATATATACGTACGAATACAAATATACCCGCACCAATACAAATATACACGCATAGCTATTAACATAGGTCAACGAAGACCAGCCTGAAAACGATCGGGGAATCGAACTCTTCTACCTGATCGTCGTAAAACAGGCCCTGGCCCGTCTCCGGTATGATTTGTTGCAGTCGTGTCGGTCGTACTGTGCGTTGTCGTTGTATCGTCAGTCCATGTGCAAACAATAGTTTGCGAAGGGTTTACGTCAATGTCATCGTTCAAAATGAAAGCCGGTTTCAACCTATCTATCAAGACCCTGACTTCCTTACCTTTGATATCGATGACGAACGTTTTATCTCCTCGTTTAATAACCCGAAATGGCCCATCGTACGGCGGCTGTAACGGACTTTTAACCGCGTCGTGCCGTAGAAATACATAAGGGGACGTAGAAAGCTCCTTAAACACGAATGTCTTACGTGTACCATGGCGAGTGGCCGGCGATGGCTTTATATCCCGGAAATGTTGTCTGAGTCGATTCACAAAATCCGATTTCGAATCTTCCCGACCCGTGACAAAAAATTCCCCCGGAAGACGAATACCCGTACCGAAAACCAATTCCGCCGAAGATGTTTTCAAGTCCTCTTTATGGGCTGTGCGAATACCGAGTAGGACAATTGGTAACGTATCTACCCAATTATCCGTCTCGTGGCATTTAATCGCTGCTTTCATTTGTCGGTGTAATCTCTCGACCATCCCATTAGCTTGAGGATGATAAGAGATCGTATGGAGATGAGATGCACCGATCGTACGCGATAATTCATAAAATAACCGTGACTCGAATTGGCGTCCTTGATCAGTGGTTATTCTCAAAGGAACGCCAAAACGACTAATCCATGTGTTTATGAACGCTTTCGCGACCGTTTCCGCGTCGATCTCCACGATAGGTATAGCCTCCGGCCAGCGCGAGAACCGATCGATACACGTAAGACAATATCTAAATCCCTGAGACATCGGCATTGGTCCTACTATATCTATATGAACATGTTCAAATCTGCCGGAAGAATTGTCAAAGTTGCCGACGGGGCCTGCGACGTGTCGAGTGACCTTCGATCGCTGGCATGAAATGCAATGCCGTGCCCAGTCTCGACAATCTTTATTTATTGAAGGCCATATAAAACGTTCCGTAATTAATTTTTGTGTTGCCCGAATCTCAGGATGAGAGAGCCCATGCAACGAATTAAAAACTGCCCGTCGTAATGGCGTCGGAACAAAGGGTCTCACGGTTTCGTTCATCCAGTCGCAGTATAAACTAATATTGAAACCGGGAAAAAACGTCTTCTTCAAACAAAGAGCAGAAGAGTTCGATTCCAAAATCCCTCTCAGTTCCGGATCACTTTCCTATGCTTGTGCCAGTGTGGTATGATCGGGGGCTACGGCTACTACCTCGACACGCGACAATGCATCGGCCACTGTGTTTTCTGAACCCTTAACGTGCCTAATATCAGTCGTAAATTGACTAATATAGTCCAAATGACGAAATTGACGAGGCGAACATTTATCAAGCTTTTGCTTGAAAGCAAAAGTTAAAGGTTTGTGGTCGGTGAAAACTATAAAATTCCGACCTTCTACCAAGTGCCGAAAACGTTTAATTGCCATGTAAATAGCCAGTAACTCGCGATCATATGCACTGTATTTACACTGCGCGGCAGAGAGGGCCTTCGTGAAAAATGCCAAAGGTTGCCAATCCTCATCTATGTGCTGTTGCAGCGCTGCCCCGATAGCGTAATCGGATGCATCGACCATGATACTAATCGGTGCGCCGGGTGCAGGATGTGCAAGCATAGTGGCGTTCGCAAGGCTATCCTTGACTTTAACAAAAGCCTCCTCTGCCGCTTCCGTGCAGTGTACCGGCGAATTTCCCTTCTTCGACCCTTTTAATAGATCGTGCAGTGGTTTCATGAGGCTAGCCGCGTCGGCAATAAAACGACGGTAAAAATTTACCATCCCCAGAAACCTGCGTAAAACCTTAATAGTGTCGGTCTGGGAAATTCCCTAATCGCGTCTACTTTCTCAGGTAAAGGCTTTACCCCCTCGCTATTGACGCTATACCCGAGAAACTCGATCTCGTTTACGCCAAAAACGCATTTCGCCGGATTTACAACGACCCCGTGTTGGTTCAAACGTTCGAATAATGTACGTAGATGCTCCCGGTGTTCCGATTCGTTCTCGGACGCGATGAAGAAATCGTCAATGTACGCGTACACGAAATCTAACCCCCGGGTAATCTGATCTACAAAACGCTGGCACGTCTGTGCAGCGTTCCTAAGACCGAATGGCGTAAATAAAAATTCGTATAAACCAAATTATCGCCGTCTTTTCAATGTCCGCAGGCGCCACGGGAATCTGGTTGTACGCCCGGACCAGATCCATTTTCGAAAATACCCGTTTGCCATATAAGGATTGCGCAAAGTCCTCAATATGAGGCGGCGTATACCTGTCAGGAACGGTATGAGCGTTAAGCGGGCGATAGTCCCCGCACGGTCGAGTTTTGCCATCCTTCTTGGATACCAGGTGCAGCGATGAGGCCCATACGCTTTTAGAGGGACGAATTATTCCCTGCCGCAACATCAGGTCAATCTCCGCCTTGGCCACCTGCAACCGGTCCGGAGCGAGCCGCCGTGGCTTGCTGAATACAGGTGGTCCTGGGGTCGTTTGAATATGGTGCACCACGTTATGTTTCACTGACTTCCGCCGAAATACCGTCGAGTCAAATCCGGAAACTCCGCTAAAAGACGATGGTACACCGTATCACTCCCTATTGTTTTTACTATCGGTAGGCCTTTGCTCGCCGCACAACCACTCACGAACAACTTCATCGTCGCGTCGACTAAACGTTTATTGCGCGCATCGACGAGTAGCTTGTAATGCGACAATAGGTCCATTCCGATTATAGGTCCATCCACATCGGCCACAATAAAATTCCACAGGAAACTGCGTCGTAACAAGTCCAAATGCACGGTCTTCGTGCCATACGTGGCGATGCGTGTGCCGTTTGCCGTGAAAAGTTCCGTATCGTCCTTCGGCAACCGGCCGCTGATACGCGATCGTGGGAACACGCACACATCCGCTCCCGTATCCACGAGAAATTCTGTTTTTGTCCTTTTGTCCGTTACAAAAATGCGGCCAGGATAAGGACCATCAAGAACTGCCGCGTTTACGCTCGATGGTTTTCCTCGTTTCCCGATTTCCACTTGCAAAATTCTTTGCATTTCGCAGCCTTTTCACCATACACACGATGGTACCAACACAAACGATCCGCCGTTGGTGCCTGTTTTTCGAAATGTCCATCGTCACTACGGTTCGAACTGCGCGATGACGACCGCGAATTAGGGTGCGACCTTCGTTGGCGTCCGCGTGACATTTGACGGACCTCTTCACGAAGCGAATCATTCTCCGAAGAACCACTCGCCTGTCCACAGCTGACCTCCGCGATTTTTCCTTTACCGCCCGGAATGTCATGGATCCGTCGGCGATCTCCGCCAACTTGGTTCCCTCCTTGATTGATGTGGCCGCCAAAATTTGTTGCGTCTTCACCGGAAAACGGTTCCGCCAAATCTCTATCAGGAATTCCACATTTACTGAAGGCCCAGCGCCGCTACAGAGCCGCCGCAAATGACGCAAAAATTGCGTTGGCGTACGGTCGCCGATTTCTTCCGTCTCCAACAGCTTTCGAATTCGCGTCGTGTCGGAATCCGAGAGACGTCTCACCAACTCTGCCTTAAGGGTCTCGTACCGGTTCCCCTGGGGCAGGTTGAGAATGATCTCCTCCACCTCTTCAATGCTGCGGTTGTCGAGTCGAGCCACAACCAGATCGTACCTCGCTTGGTCACCCGTGATTTTTCCGACGGCGAATTGCGACTCCACGTGCTTAAACCACAAAGCTGATTTCTGTGGCCAAAATGGAGGTACCTTCAAGGTGATGGTGGTGATATTGGTTCCATCTCGTTCCCGTCTTTTGAACTCATTGCCTCACACATACCAGCACTAATACCCCGTCGCCTACTTTACTAACGATCACGCCGGGGTCACGAGTTTTAGGATGACGGGTAAATAAATGACTATGGTCTGGTTGGTGTAACGGGTAACAAAATACTAAAGTTCATTAAAACAATAAAGAACCAAGCAAAACTGAACAAAATGTACTAACAATAACAATAACGATAACGAGAAAGCTAACCGTAACGATAACGAATCTAATACTAACGAGATATAAAGATTCTCACGCGGTGACGACAACTCTAGAGCGATGTGTACTCAACGAGTGCCATAAGCTTTCTGTCCACTGGTAAAAATCCTTTTTGGTGGGAGGATTAGCAGCTAGGAAAAACCGTTGGAAGTAGAGGAGGAATTCTCCTTTCCTCAAGTGTAAGGAGAAAGTTTCCTTCCCCAAAACGATTAAAAATCTTCGCCGTCAAGAACCGTGCAACGGTTGAGTCAGTGTTCTGGCAATCGTCACTTTTACGACCGAACCCTCGACACAACCGTCCAAAATGTGCACTTGAGAAGGATAGAATTTCCGCGTCCGGAAAGTCGCTCCCTCCCATGCACATGTCCACTACATTTCTAATTTAATTTCAGACCACGCCTCTCTAATCCCATTTTTCAATTCTGAAACAGTGCTATACTATTTTCCATTGTCATATACCTTTCGTGCTAATATTCCCCAAAGATTTTCAATCGGATTTAAGTCCGGACTCCTTGATGGCCAGGGTAAAACTTCAACTTTTACCCTCTCAAAGTAGTTTTTAATTGTTTTTGCACGATGTATTGCTGCATTATCATGTTGGAATATTAAATTAGGTCCACCAATCTAAGTCCAGTACGTATTCGAATAGTTCCTGATATTTTTCAGCATTGACTTTTGGGGGGAACCACATTATCGGAGTCTTACCGTTCCAGCCAAATGCAGCCCAAACCATTATACATCCTCCTCCATGGTCACTTTTACATTTTTTTATCACGTAGATCGTGCCAGTAATATTAAAACTCGTCTGGGCTGTCCAAATTAAATCTTTTTTCATCAGAAAAAATCATCATCTTCCACTTTTCGGTCCATGACATATGATATTCTGCAAACTTTAATTTCTCTTCCTTGTGGAATTTAGTTAGCGGAGGTTTTTTCGCTTTTTTAGAATATTTAAGTGTCCCACTCGATCTCAGAATTTGCTGTACACGTCGAACACCAACTGGCAAGTCTAATTCCATTTTTATTTTAGAGGCACTAAGCATATTTCGCCGTGCTTCTTGAAAAATTTTACCTTTTTCCCTACATGTTAATTTTTTTAGATAGCCTGTAGATTTTTTACTGCCGCATTTTTCTTTTAATTTTAAAGAATTGTTTATGACATTTAATGACCTTTTCAATGTTCTTGCAATTTCTCTGTTAGAGAGACTCATATTGTGGAAAGCAATAATTTGGCCCTTTTCGTTATCATTTTTAACGATTTCCCCGTGTTATCGTGCTTTAATAATATTAAACAAATATAAAATATTTTTTACAATTTTTGAACTTTATAAATCTGTGTACTTGCCATACAAAAACGTTCAAACGATTGCGATATCAATAGTAATTTTTAAATATTTCTCCGTGAACCTAAGATTATTTCGTATCTTGTACTCGATAATTTTCAAAGTATTTTTGAAACAGGTATGTCTTTGCACTAATACTGTTGAAAGTCGACTGATTGCTTACACAATGTGTAGAATATATTCTCGCGAAATAAAAACAAATGCCACAGTACACTTCCGAAAACGAAAATAAAATTAGAAGCAGCAAACCAGCCGACGCGGCAAGTGAACCTATCATTATTTCGACCACTGTATTTAAGTTAAATTCGTAAGTCTACTTAATGTCACAGGCATTATGACGACCAATAGAATAGTACACGCAAGCTAAAATAATATAAAAAAATTTCTTGACTTATTATTAACAAAATGTTTGATTTCAGGGAAACATTTGGCGAATAATGCGTAGTCGTATGCAGGGATATGTGTTACAACGTTCCTGGCGATATTAGTGGTGCTCAGATTACTCGCATAACCGACAGAAATATCAAATATTTTGTATAATACGGATTATTCTAATAAATTATTTTTCCATGAAAATATACCGAAGGTACAACGCGCGAAATCGAATTTGTACAGATTTGATAACATTTGTACTTTTACAAACGTCATTGAACAATCTGTTTCGAGCCATTTTGACAAATTGAGTACAAACGTGTATTTAAAAATTTTACTTTAGCAATAATTCCAGTTGCCTTCCCATATAAATTTCTGCTATTCTCAAAAATTTTCAAGTTTCTGATTTTGCATTTATAATTGACGTATTGCGTAGCACGTGAAACTTTGTGGGTCTCCTAGATTTATTAAGCATGTACGTCTATAATATTCCAAATACTGTTTTTTTGTGATATGTAATGTAAGCAGAAAATAAAAAATCACATAAAAGTATTTTTTATTATTTAATTAGAATTTTATAATTTTGTGATATTTTGTAGTTTATATATTCGTAGCATTCATCCTGTTTGTTCATATTTGTTACATGTATGTATTTACACAATTATGTTTGAAATTAAATGAAATATGATTTTTGTTCGTTTGTGTGTACCTAATAGAGTTTATTTATTTGAAGAAAGGTAAACTTGTCGAAATGTCACTTTCTCACGGATTTTGATTTTCAAACATACCATGACACCGTCCGGGTCCCCGAAAAATAATTTGAAGCCTCCAGCCCGGAAATTATGGCAGGGTGATGAACTACAAATTGGAGCAAAGCGAGAGCGCCGCAGAAGTCTAGAAATTGAGAGAGGGAGAGAGGAAGAGAGGGAGACATGGAGAGAGGGAGAGAGGGAGAGAGGGAGAGAGGGAGAGAGGGAGAGAGGGAAAGAGGGGGAGAGGAGGAGAGAGAGGGAGAGAGGGAGAGAGGGGAGAGGGAGAGAGGGGGAGAGGGAGAGGGGAGAGAGGGGGAGAGAGGGAGAGAGTTAATATGTCACATCTTATAAAAGTAAGCTAAAATTATGGGTATATAGGGTGTTTCGTAACTGGTCGAGAAAATCGACTTTGAATTTTCGCTGGGTACGCATGCTATGTGCAGGGTGTTTGGTAACTGGTGGTACAAGCGGAAAGGGGGTGATACTACATCAAAAAATAAGTCGAAAATATAGAATCAAATTAGATGAAACTTTCACAGTGCATGTAATTGACACAGATCTACAAAACGTATTTTTTAAATTTTCAATATAGGCCCACACACACACACAAGTTGCAAAATGTAACTTTTAGTATTTTTTCTACAATTCCGATCAATTGCAATTTTTGAAAAAATTTCTTTTCACATCCTGCAGTAAACTAATTGCTCTAGCTTCCCAAAAAAGTTCAAATCGTATAGTTAAATAATTAAAACCCAGATAGCACCGGACGTCCGTTGACATTATTCGGACATCCATCGGATGTCCGGGTGCTATTTGGGAAAAGTTATCGTCTTTTTTAGAACGTCCGAATATTAATTCGGGTCTTTTCCCATCTCTGTTCCTACAATAATATTATATTATATTAATTCATCCATGTGATTCTCTCTTAAGCTCTTATTTATTCGGAATAGTATGTCGAAAATAAACGTTACTCTGTCTTTCAACAAATTTCTGTTCCCACAGATCGATTCTTGGAACATTTATGTATAAAAAAATATGTAAGGATATAATGCTCGTTTGCGTGAAATAGTTTTAAATTACAAATTGAGGCATCTCATAAAATTTCCATTTGTGGAGTTCTTGATTTTTCTCAATTTTACGTACAATATCTTTAGGGATTTTTTGTCCTTGATATTAGTGTTACGAGCCAGGGCCGTGAAGTAGCACGAAGAGTTATTACCCTAGGATTAAGGTTTTAACTTGTTAGTAAGAGTGCAGACGAACCTGATGCGTAACCAGGGAGCTGCTAGGTAGCGGACGAACCTGATGCGATAATCAGGGAGCCACCAAGGATAATAGGTGATACTTGTGTTGGATCTGAATGCAGACGAACCTGATGTGTAACCAGAGAGCTGCTAGGTAGCGGACGAACCTGATGCGATAATCAGGGAGCCACCAAGGATAATAGGTGATACTTGTGTTGGATCTGAGTGCACTTCTTGAGATAGACTTGGAAGAGATCTGTTTCTGTAAATTATCGGTGAATGCTGTACCCTGCCAAGGGCGGGCTCTCCTATTTCATCCGAGCTGTCTGAGTTATGATATTTCGGCCGTTTTTCTCGGTCTCTGTGTAATTGCCTGATGCGGTGTCCAATTGAACCAGCATCGACGCCTGTTTTCGGTACCTGGACTTTAAAGTCAGGATCTACGAGTTCCTTCGGAATAAGTGGCAAACAGATGGAGGTAGGATTACGCGATAACGCGTCCGCGTTCTTATTTGTTTTTCCAGATTTATGGACAACCTGATAATCGTATTCCAAAAGTCGGAGTTTCCATTTCATGAGTCTTGATGTCGGATCCTTTACAGAATGCAACCAAACTAATGGTCGATGATCTGTGACTAGTGTGAATTTGGTTCCGTAAACATGCGGACAGAAGTATATGACGGCGTATACCATTGCCAAGCATTCCTTTTCCGTGGCAGAATAATTTCTTTCTGCTTTATTGAGGCTGCGCGATGCATAAGCAATTGGCAGATCATTACCTATTTCGCCTTGACTAAGCACGGCTCCGACAGCATATTCGGAGGCGTCCGTTGTAATGATGAATGGTTTACTGAAATCTGGGTATTGTAGAATAGGTTCTCGACAGAGTTCTTCACGTAACTGTTTAAAACTGTTCTCTTGCTCTTCAGCCCATTTGAATTTTTTACCTTTCCCTAAAAGGTCAATTAAAGACTTTGCTTTTGTAGTGAAATCTGATATAAACCTTCGGTAATATCCTACCAAGCCCAAAAATTGTTGTTCTTCTGCGAGATAGGCGTTGGAAAATCCTTGACAGCTTTTAATTTTCGGGGATCAGGTTTTACTCCTTGTCTTGAAATAATATGACCGAGGTATGCAACCTCCTTCCTTAAGAATTCGCATTTGTTGGTCTGAAGGGTTAAACCATGTTCTCGCAGGCGGTTTAGTAATTTCCTGACTTTAACATTGTGTTCATGTAATGATGAGGCGTAGACCACGATATCATCCAGGTAAACAAATACATCCGTTCCTTGAAGTCCAGTTAATACTAGATCCATGAAGCGTTGAAAAATAGGTGGAGCATTTTTTAATCCAAACGGCATTCGTGAAAATTCATAATGCCCGTTAGGAGTGGTAAAAGCCGTTTTCTGTCTGTCCTTCGGATCCATTTCTATCTGACCCGCTGGCGAGATCGAAAACAGAGAAGTATTTTGCTCCGCCGAGACGGTCCAATATTTCCGTGATCTGAGGCCGTGTATATTTATCGGAAATGGTTTTCTCGTTGAGCGCACGGAAATCTATTACCATACGCCAACGTTTGTTTCCTTGCGCATCTGGTTTTTTGGGTACAATCCACAAGGGTGAATTGTACAGAGATTTCGACGGAGTGATTATACCTTCGGATAATAGACCATTAATTTGCTTTTTGATTTCATCCTGGTGTACAGGAGGATAGCGATACTGTCTCGTGTTAATCGAAATCTCATCAGTTGTATGCAAGGAATGTTTGAAATCGGAGGCCTTCCCTAATTTATCTCCAGGGAGATAAAAGCGGTCGGGAAATTCCTTTACCAATGCGGTGATGCTAAACAGTTCCTCTTTGTTTAAGTGATTCAAGTTTAATGTTCTGGAGATTTCCTGTATCTTATCTTCTCTAGTTTTGAAATTAGGTGGTGTTGTACCTCCCCGTAAAGGTCTTCGTCTGAAGTGCTAAAAATGTCGTAGGGTTCTAGCACTTGTGTCTCCAATTCTATATCCAGAGCTTCTTCGCTGGTGTTCGTTGCCAGAACATGACACCTTGCTTTATCGTTTGTGACGGCGGCTTCTCCTATAAAAAGTTTCTCATGTGTCTTTATGCGCGGTAAATAGCCTTCCCTTATCTTTGGGTTAGCTATTCGTATGGCAATCTGTTGAGACGATCGGGCATCGATGCGGTGTTTAGTCGTCTTCTCTGATTCCTGCTGATAGTTCGAAAATCTAATAGGCCTGGTGGGTTTCCTTTTTAATACCATTGTCCCATAATATGAAATTTCTGCTTCTCCCTGTTTTAAAAATGGGCTTCCTATAAGTCCATCTGCTTCTAGTGCAAGATGCTTCACTACGTAGAAAAACGCAGGAGCTTCATGGATGTGGAGAATTGTGATCCCAAGGGTGCGAATTGGAGCTATGGTCAGTCCAGTTATTTCAATTTCTTCATGCGAAATGATTTCAGCTTCTTCTCCTAAAACTTAAGGACTAAAAGTTAAGGACTACTTCTCCTAAAAGTTAAGGACTACTAGATTTACTGATGCTCCACCGTCAATCAGAAATTCTCCCGTGTCTGATTCCAGTTCTGGGATTTTGATTTTGATTCGTGGAGCTGGACCTGAAGCTTCTTTAATGAGGGTTTTTCCTCGAAGCGGACAGTTCTTTGGCGACCATCTTTGTTTTCGCTCATCATGTCGCCTGTACGGTGAGCGCGTTCGAAGTTTAAAGATTTCCTCGATTCCGTGGACGAATCTCGTGAATCACGCGCATCACGTTGGAATCGCGGGCTACGTGGTCGATTCTTATAGAATTTTCCATCGTGCCCGGATGTTCCGCAATGCCAACAATACGATTTTGACATGCGATCCCTATCGGGATTTTTTAGAATTGTATACCGTTTCTCTCCGTCTCTCGTAGTTGACGAATCTGAGCGGTTGGAGGGGGAGTTGGAGGGACTCCTGTGGCGCAAGGTCCAGGCGGAGGCTCGTCCTTCTCTTTCTTCATCGAAACCAGATGGCTTCGTGCATCGTTCCCTTCGTGGGTCGTATCTGCTCGGAGATAGGGGATATGATACTTCACGATCGCGGTAACGCGAGTCCTGATTATATGAATCTCGGCGGGACCACCTTGAGGGTGACTCGTTCCGAGACGACTGTCGTCGATTCCTTAATCTTTTGTCTATCTGTAGTACGGTGTCGTAAGCATCCTCTAGATTTTTTATATCCATCAGGAATGCCGACACCTTCAGGGAAATGCGATCCGGTAATCCATCGATGAAGTTTTCCATAGCTTGATCAGCTTGATAAATTCTTCTGCACGGGCCTCGTATTTTTCCTTCATGGCTCCGCGCGTACAGTATACCAAATGGATTGTCCTATCGATGTACTGCCGTAGACTCTCTCCCTCGCGGATACGTAGCTTCGCGATTTTTACTTGATAGTGTGATAGGCTCTTCCCGGGAGCGAACCGTTTCTTCAGATGTTTTACCAACTCTTTTACGGTAGTGAACTTGTGGTCCAGTGTGCATCTACGTGCCGGTCTAACGAGCTTAGTAAGAACAATTGCCAGATACTCGGCTTCCGTACCCTCCGGAATCAAAGTTAACCCGTCCTCTAAAGTTTGCGTGAAACGAATTAAGGATGGGTCTTCCCCGTCAAAGATCGGAAGTAATATTCTGTATGCATGTCTTTTGCGTCAATAGCGACATAGAATTCGCAAGCGAAAGCGTCAAATTCATTATGTCGACGGAAGAAGTATTTGCAGCTGGATTCTGCATTTTTTTTTTAAATTTCTTAACTAGGAAAACTAGTATATTATTGATATAAAAGCGTGACTAGCGACAACTAGTATATTGCTAATAATAACGAGACGTAACTAGGAGAACTAGTATATTGTCAATACTCAGCTACGAGTAATTTAACGTAGTAAATCCAAAATTAAAGTGATCCTAAAATAATTGAACTATCTCACCGCTGTCACCAGTTCTGTTACGAGCCAGGGCCGTGAAGTAGCACGAGTGGCCGGCGAAGAGTTATTACCCTAGGATTAAGGTTTTAACTTGTTAGTAAGAGTGCAGACGAACCTGATGCGTAATCAAGAAGCTGCTAGGTAGCGGACGAACCTGATGCGATAATCAGGGAGCCACCAAGGATAATAGGTGATACTTGTGTTGGATCTGAGTGCAGACGAACCTGATACGTAACCAGGGAGCTGCTAGGTAGCGGACGAACCTGATGTGGTAATCAGGGAGCCGCCAAGGATAGTTAGTGGGCCTCGTAACTTGTATAATCTAATTGATACAACCTGAGCGGTAAGATTGCATCGTGTGGGAACGTTCAACTACTAGATTAGGATTGTGGAACGATAATTAAAGGTTTAGTGAATTGGTACGAAGTTATCATTAAATACCATTATATTCAAAATAAAAGAATGGTTTACATGTGTGTAAATGTCGCGAATGAAATGGATAAAATTAAGTGTAAACAGTTATTACCTAACTTGAAGTGCTCGGTTTTGACGCAATGCGGGGGTCTCGAAAACAACTTTAGAAAAGCCTAATAGATTTAATACCGGACTAGCGGAATCTATACGGTTATATTTGATGCGAAGGGGAACTTTAGCCCGATCTCACTGGAATTGACTTTCCGAAATACAGCACGACGTGACACGGTTCGAGTCTACGAAAGTACTAACCCGCGAGAGTGAGAATCGAAGGGTTTATATACCACTACAATGAATGAAATGCTCTGTCCATAATCTAATCGTGCTTAGGGCTTAGGGCCAGACTAATAACTCTAGTTTTTGTCACTTTCAATTAAATCGTGCCAGAGTTCGGTCTTCGTTAAAAGGTTCAACTATGATATGAAAGATTATCTAGAACGCTTCCTGCCAGAGACGATCTAGAAGAGATTCCTATGAGAAGACGAACGGAATATATTCTCTATCCGTAACATTAGTTTTGCTTCGAATATTTTAAACCTTAAAAACCAACACCAAAACATCGTCAGAAATATCTGTGTAACTCGCATACGTTCGTCGGAGAATGTAACATTTCATGCCTTCATTCGCCTTCTTACCGATGAGAATCTCCTCAGTGGCCTTCTGTTTCTTACTCCAGCCACAATACATCCTAGAGAGCGTAACCAAATTATTTGAGTGACACTATCTCCCGTAAGGCTGGTAGTCTTTAACAGTATTTGGTCGATGGTTCAAATATTTTTATTTCAAGGTTCCAGGTTCCACCGCTAAGTGGCAGCACCAATATCGATTTTATTTTGTTTGTTGGTAATTTTTGTTTACCAATTTGAGCGTTTTGCCACTACGTGGAATGGCGCTACTTTCGGATTTTAAAAAGCAAATAATTCCTAGCGATATTTACATTGCGAATTATGACAAAAATGGTAAGAATCAATCGTACTATACATAAAAATTGTATAGGAATTCCATGTGAATTAAATTATATTATTATATGATTATTTCAATCGACGCTTTTTCATCTTACAATACTACCATCTTTAGTAAAGGAAAGTTTCAACAGAAACCGAATCGTCAATCTCAAGATATACCTACAACATCTGTAATTTATTCTCTAACATCTTGTTACAATTTTTATACATAGCGTTCCCTATCAACTTTGCTAACAAAAAGTTCGCCGATTACATGAATTGTTTTAATATTACATACCCTCCGAGTACATAACAGAGAAACATAATTCTCCGGGAATGTAATGGGGGATTGTTTTCGCGATCGTAAATGGGTCAACGACCTATATATTCAACCCTAGAATCTCTCTCACTTCAGCCTTCAACCCCTTGTTGGAATTGAAACAATCTGAACTTTATAGCATCCCTCTCGGATATACTAACACACCCCAATAAATAAAATAGTATTCCCAAATAGTGTTTGCTTGTGGAAATGTCTCAGTTTTCGGTATTTCTTCCCAAAACTATTCCAAATTTTCCTCATTGCATATGAAATGTTCAATTCATCTGAAGATAGCTCTCTACCTTCAAATGATATATGCATAATAAACCTGTAGATAACAATATAGTATTTGCTTAAATTCACATTCGAAATTAGCTATCAAAGACTCCTACAAAAGCATCAGAGTACAATTCAGTCTCTCTCTCTCTCTCCAGCTAGATTTCTATTCAAATAAATAAAGCAAAGCTTGCTAGAAAACTTCTCATGGCAACGCGTGTTCTTTCAACAATTCCAATACAAGAAAAATTAGGAATAAATCGTTTAGACTGTCGGTAAAAGCCAGAGGTAAAATTATGAAATACAATACAAGGACACCGTTCGGTCCATTTAACTTGTACGTTTCCGATGTGTGTCTTTGCCAGAGAATTAGTTAAAATGATTAAAACAAGATGGATAAATCTGTATGCGCCGTCGGGGCTGTTCTCGGCGAGTGTGGTGCCGGCCACGTGGATCAATACCGAAGAGGGTGAAGGCAGCCGCCTCTACCGTCCGCGAGTAGCAGTATGCTCGCGCCGCGGGTACACGCCGCACGCTCTACGTCCGAGACCTCGTATTCAGTTCGCCAGGGAACAGGAATTCGAACGGAAGCGGCGATATCGTTCGCGCGTTCCTCCCTAGTTCGGCCTGATCTCCGGTTTTCGAGCGGTTGGTCCTCGTGCTCCTTCCGATTCGCCAGAACTCACCCTCCCCGATCACGAAAGGATGTCACCTGCCCGCGATCCGCACCGAATCTTCGAGGTCTCTCTCTCTCTCTTCCTCGCGCGTTCAACTTTCTCGGTATTTGACCCTCATTCACCACCACCCTCTAACCCCTTTTCCTCCTCCGACACCTGTCACGATGTTCCCAACGAGGAACGCACCGGGCCCTTCGCTCCCTGCTCTTCCCCACCTTATCTGTTGCTCCGGAGTTATGCTAATTCCTAGGCTGGGAACGTCTTAGCAACAGTGTCTTTCTCTCTCTCTCTCTCTCTCTCTCTCTCTCTCTCTCTCTCTCTCTCTGTTTACGATCTCTGATTTGCTTTCCGGCTCCATTCTTCGCTCGTTCGAGCAATGAGCGCAGGGGAATTGGCGTGTCTTGATTCAGACTCGTGCGGGATCGTCGGCTGTTTGATAACGCGACGCCTGAACGGCATCAGGATCGCGTCGGTCTGTTAGCATTGTTTTGCATTATGTGTATCCTAACATGTTCGCTGCCAGAGTCACGTACATGTGACGTCCACAATTTCATTTTTGAGATGGTCAAATTAATTTTATACTCTGTTTTAAATCATAGCAATAGAATATCTAAGGAGTTTGTGACTTTCTTAATACTAAATCGTGTTTCATAAAAGTGGTACGTTGCGTTTCATAAAAGATTTCATCACTGGAAATAATCAGTGGAACAAATGGCGGTAGCGAACCTATTAAATAGAAGATCTTGAACAGAAGATGCTCTTCTTGAACAGAGAACGTACTCCTCTTCTTTTTATCTTCTATTTTCGATGGTGGGAATGTGAGCCGCCAGAACGTAGAGGAAATTAATAAGATTGTTTACATTCGGTTTCAATTTTGTGTTATTGATAAGTGGAATTAAGGAAATTTATTTTGAATGTATGAAGTCGAGCATTAGTCAAGTGTACCGGTGTGAGAATATAACAAGGGTGATCAATCGTTTTGGATTCGTGTTGTTGAATGGGCGGCAACCTTTTTATTCTAAAAATTGGAAGGGTTGCCGTAATGAAAAGACAGCTCCACTTTCAGATGGTTTCCATACACCGACGAAAAACAATTGAAGATCAAGTACTACTTCAAACATGCCTGTATGGTCAACTAATTAGCCATGTTCGTAAATGGTTGCATCAAATATGGACCTTGAACCTCTCTCACTTTACCAATAATTACAATGTAAATATTGAAGTTGCTTCCTTTTTTTATACAGTACATAATATAAAATAAAAGAAAAAAGTAAGTACTCGTTAAAAAGGAGAAAATATTGCAATTAATACTAGTATAATGAATAATACATAGAAATAATAATATTGTAATAACATAAGGATGAGATACCTGCAGGGTCTTTATTGTATCAAACATATTAATCAGTTGTTGCAAAATCTCAAAACTGACTCCTTTTTACACCAAATGGAAGATCAGAATTTTTCAAATGAACTAAAATATATATGGTACAGTTGAAAAAGTGGAGCTGTCTTGTCACACATTACTCAAACTCAGTCTAAAATATCAGGAGCAGATCAGGATAAAAATCTCTGAGTTTATTCATCTGACCACGAGAGCGAGTTTCATCGCGTTTCACCAGAACCAACAAAATGGATCTCCCAACAGTTCCCAGTCCAAATTCCAACCCCCGAAACAAAGTCGAACAATTTTAGCTGCGAAAAAAGATCCCAGCCAGTCCTAGCCCCCTTGCCAGGTCTCGCATGCGTTTCAATCCTCTCGTTTCTTGTTGGTTTTCATGCAGCCGAGGATTCTGTGTTCGTGGGGAAGGTGAATGGTCGTTCGCGCGGCTTAGAACGTTGGAAGTCCCGGTGGTCAGTGATCAAGATTCGTCGCCGTTGTTTCGATCAGTGCGCCGATCCAGCGACAATGCAAGCCGCCTGATCGAGGATCGCGACTCCGAATTGCGAGAGCCATAGGAACGCGGCCGTGGGGCGTTCGAGTTTGACATTCTGTGAATCATAGGGTGAGTATCGGCCTTTTTATCCCGATCGACAAATTAGGCGAAATTCCGTCGGTCGTTGCGTTCAGCGACAAACAATTCCGCAGACCATGCGAGTCGTCGTTGACAATCGGTTTTTTAGCGGAACAACGCACAGTGGTCCGACTCGAGGAATTAGCTATTTATAACGATTTTAGCATTGTTTCAAGACTTAAATATATGGTAAAGTACGTCATTGGATTCGTCTTGACGTCAGCTATATCATTATGAAGTAAAAAATATATAGTGACAATTAAAAAATCAAGATGACTTTAATTTTTTATTTAATAAAATGAATTTTCTTAATTTTTTATATTGAACTTTATAGCAAAATGATTCCTGAACTTTTCTTTAATTTTTGTAGGAAACATTTTCTTGTCACACCATCGGAAATGCCTGAAACAGTGCGATAACATGTGAATAATAAATGATATTGGTAATACTTAAAATCTGTTTTCGCAGGTGTATTCCTTATAAAAAGACACACAACCTTGCCACATATACCATTCGTCTATCTATAGTGGTATCCAAGATATTCGTGAAAAATGTTTCTCCACGATATCAATAAGAAGACGAGTCATTTTCACGGTGAAAAATGGTGCTTATGAAATGTTTTGATGGTGCTTATGAGCTTTTTTTTACTACAATTTTTAAAAAGTTCAATTGATCTCATCGTTTTTAAAAGTGCTGAACATTTACAAAGTAATATACATTTGAAAAAAGTCGATATGACAAAGTTGATTTTTTAACAAATGTACAGCTAATTTTTCGATCGGGATCACTGTGCAACGTGCTTTTGAATTAAAGTATGCGAAGTTCGAAACGCAGAGTACATAAAGTTGTTTTATTTCCAATTGATGGAACTTGGAAGGTGATGAATCAATTTTCACTATCTTCCTGTTTTGTGGAGTCGCTTCGGACAATGTTGATTTTACAAAAAGATCCACGGTATTTATTCCCAATTAGTAAAACTCTGAAGGTAACGAATTAGTTTCTACTTACGTCTTCTTGTTCTTGAGTCTACTGGCCTGGGACCTTCTATTTTAGTTAAAAGTTTTCGAGTTTCTCGACTTGTTCCTTATTTGCGATCGTCGATTCGATTTGTCTGTGGATCTTCGCTTGTACTTCAGAAAAATTTGAAGAACAGTGAAAGTTCCTCGTAAAAGTTAAATTGAAAACACACAAGACTGAAGTCGCAGACTCTTGAGATGATAACAGTTGTACAGAAAAATGGAGCACTTGGGACCGCTTGTTAACGCGTTTTGCAGTTCCGTGTCTCGTATATGGGTCATGGAGTTCTTAAATTGAAAGTTAATAAGTTTCGCAAGGTCTACAAGTACAAGTAAAATGAACCTCGAAAGTTGCTTGAACCTGGTTGAATATCACGATGTAGATACTCGCTTTCATCTTATTCGAACGTGTTAAGGATGTTTATATCAGGTAAATGTTGCAGAGAAAAATGATGCTCTCAGAGAATGCTAATTAGTTCTGTATTATATATGGGTCATGGTGGCTTTTAATTGAAAGTTAATAAGTTATAACGGGAAGTATAATTAACCTGAAAAGTTGTTCAAAACTGTTGTAATTGTGGTCACCGTGTTGCTCCAAAATGTGGTCATAGTTCCATCATTGTTGATGATGCTTTCAAGCGGACGTGCTTGGTTAACAACCTGAAAACAATGAATTTTTCCTGAAAAAACTAATGGCTTTTAAACGAGTATCTTATTTGCGAGTACATATATTGCGCAACTCGTAGCAATTTTCTCGTTACAAAATCTTTAAAAATGACTGTTTCTCTCCAAGGAGTTGGTTTTCTAAAGGAGCCGCACGGTAAACACGATTTGTAAGAGATGGATTGTTTGGGTTACAAAATTCTATGTGAAAAAAAATATATTATCTAGTAAGTGGATGAGGACGAAGGGACCTTGGAAAAATTGATTTTTGCCAAGAAGGTAGTATTTAATGCAAAGGTACGGTCGTAGAAGTTGAAATCTTTCATATTCACCCACAACGCCTTTGTGAAGAAACAACTCCTGATGGAGAGCTTGTTGCTCAGACATTTTTCAGGATTTTGCAATTACAAAAAAAAATCACTGCAGGTCATGCGATATATGTACTTTCAAATAAGGTAGTTCGTCAAAAGAAAAGTCCATCAGTTTCTTCCGAAAAAATTCCTGAAGATCACGTTTTTGGTGGTTTTGGTTACCAGTTACTCCAGGGAAACAACTTCTGGAATAGAGGCTGTTGCTGAGACAATTTTCAACATCTTAATAAAATCGCAATAAAAAATCACTGCAAGTCGTGCGATGTTTTACTTTAAAATAAGGTAATTGTTGAAAAGAAAAGTCGATTAGTTTTGCAAATAAAAATTCGTAAAAGTCACTTGTCTTGAGACAGTAATCTTAGCAATTTGTCACGTTTCCGTGAAGACCACTGCATTGAAGGCCACTGGAGCTCGAGTTTAATGGATGCACAAAGTGGCATACTCTATTACTATGCGTGTATTTGAACGGAAGGCGTTAAGGGTAGGTGGACAGAGCGGGCGCTCGTCCACGAGAACACTCGAATTAACAAGATCAAATGATCCCATCGCGGCAGTTTGTCATAGTTGCGCATCGCGCTCCATGAATCGTGAATTACGCTGCTGCAGAGAAGGATCTCGACCGGCTACCTCGATCATGAAAAGAGGTCGCAACACCTTGCGAGAAATCGTCGGCGCGAGCGTTAATCGTGGCTCTTCCACACGTTCTCCCTGTGCTTCGACAACCGTGGGATAGCCGGTTGCCACCGGTTTCGAGCGGTTCCAACCCATTGTTTGGTATCTGATGATCGTCGCGCGAGTGTTTTCATCGATGAATCCAAGATTTTTCGCGACGTTCTCTGCGATTGCGACATCCCGTGACTTATGATCGTCCGCTGGCGATAACGCGTCGGCTCGCGGTCTGCGAGAACGTTGATAAAACGTAACTACAGAACGTTGGTTCAGGAAACGTAAGAGAACACAAACGGTATGCATATAAATATTTGCGGACTAACAATTAATCTATTTGCTTAGCACGCGTGTCGCTGTTTGCCGATTTCTTTCGCAAGACGCTAGAAGAGTTTGGAGGAATCTAGGGGCCCACTCTCGCGAGTTGTTCTGTATTTCTCGCGAGTGCACATTGTGTTGAAAGTCACTCTCAGCAAGCTTTAGTCTTCCAAATTCTTCTATCGTCCTGCGAAAGAAGTTAGGGGCAGTAAACTGTGACACGCGTGCTGGGCAAACAGTTTATTTAGTACCGATTACTGCAAAGGAAATTTAAAAGTCGAAAATAAGAGCCACCCTAAGTACATTTACCCTAGCTGAAGCTTGGAGAGTCTTTGACCTCTCGGATTTCTTAACCCAGAATTTGGCCACGTTTCGTCAAGCGAAATCAGCGATTCAGAGATCCGATCTCCGAGCCGTATAATGTATCGCAATTCCAAATGTTGCCGGGGTACGCGCAAAATCTACCACAGCCGCGAGCAACAAGCGCTCCTGGGCCCGAGAGTATTTTCGATTGCCCTTGGGAGCAATGATTCAGGGTGAGCGACGTTAAAATCGGACACGGTAAAATGAGGAGTTACCGGAGTTCTGCGACACGGACACTTAACTGCGTTCTTCGTATATGTGGGTATAATGTAGATAACAAACGTTCTCGTTCCTTTGGAATTGCTCCGAAGAGCAATGATTCGGGAAAGGGGACATCAAAGTTGTACGAAACAATGGAGAACTCTTTGAGTTCGGCAAAGACGTGGAGGTGGATACAGACATGGAAAACGAGGGCTCTTGGCTCGGGGAATACACGAAATTGCCCCTGAGAGCAACGGTTTAGCGAGTGGACAAAATGGTGACGACAGACGACTATGTAGAGCTCTCTTTTCGATTGTAGAGGGCTCTTTGTAGACTTAGTTCCATTTTTCCGGATTTTGGAGCTGGAACAATGCCCTGCAGGGCAATACTTGGCTTATGGTTCATCGTCCAGCTGGGGATAACAATAAAGTGTTTATTATCATTGTTATACACAAACTTGAATATGATCGATCAGGAAGAACTGACCAATGTTTTCAAAGAATGATACATGTGAACACTACATCATCCAGTTGCCTGCGATCATAAAAAGGTTAACAATAAAATACTTGTTCTGACTGATATAAAACACATTCTAAAATGATTGATTAGAAAAAACTGACAACTTTTTTAAAAAATAATGCAGCTAACATAACTGATTAGGAAGAATTGACTGCTCAACATTTAAAAAAAAAATAAAATTTTGCTGGCATCAATAAAATATTAATTGTATTTGGCGCAAAGCATATTGTAATGTGATTGATTAGGAAGAACTAAGGACTCGATGATTTCAAAAATAACGTAGCTGATGACAACGAGCTACATCGTCCAGCTAGATGCCCACAAAACGATCGGTTTCAATAATAAAATATACATATATTATATCGCTTATACATTCCGAATTAATTGCTTGCAAAGAATGGATCGCCCAACTTTGTCCAAAAACAAAAAAAATCCACCATGTCCAACTCACCTGTCACGACCACGGTCATAAATCAATCCCACCCATCAGATCCTCATTAGCAATTCCTAAACAAAACGCCGACGCGACGTAGCCTCCGTCAATTGTAAACGCAACAATTAGCCTGTCTCCCGCCATCAACGTAACCGTCTTTACACAATATTTATATTATGAGGTAACAGTACATCGAAGATCATCGAACAACAAACACAGTATGGCGATCGGCCGAGAGCCAGCTATCGTAGATAAACCATCACGTGTCCGGCGGATCTGTCAGCACGATAATGATAATACAGATCATCGATCATCGTTAACGCAACCACGCGATTATTGTGGAGTACATAACGCCGAAGCCACACGGTCGCCCGTTCTCCGAAATTTCCACTTGGAAAACTTTTCGGAGCGGTTCGACAGCGATTGGTGGGGGTCCAGGCCTGCAGAAGGCAAACAAATTAAATAAAAATAAATTTTTAAAAATACCACGTTTTTAAAACGGACTAAAAAGTATAAAATAATTTTTTCTAGCCCCATACAGATTCCTAACTCCGTACAGATAGTCCTGAAAATTTGTGATTGTGAATTTTTAATTTTAATAAAATATGAAAATACTTGTAAGATTTAAAACGAAAAACGTGGGGCGCATACAATAGTTCACTTAAGTCTTGCGCCCCACGTGTCAGTGAAGTGGGGATCAGTCAGAGTGGGAACCGAGTGGGTACTACCGATCGTCGCGTGGAACGGTTAAATTTTTAATAGTTTATATCTCCTAAACGCATAGGCTTTTTAAAATTTTAAAGAATTTTTTTTAAATATTGTATTGTCATCCAGTTCTGAGCTATGTTTAAAATTTCAAGTCTCTAACTCATCGGGAAGTTAGTTTAAAATCAGCTGTAATAAAATTTGTACCGAACAGACAAACAGACAAGAAAGCGAGCTAATAAAAACGTGATAACGTGGTAAAAAGAAGGAAACAAGTAAGAAATAGGAGAAACTCAAAAGTCGTTGCGGTACCCGTAGATACCCGGACCAGACGATACGAAGGTTAAAGATCCATTGACGAAAAAATAAGGAATTTCAATTTTTGAATTTACAGGACTGAGCTTGCACAAATCCTTTGATGTTTGCCGAACGCCTCGAACCCCGCTCCTTTTGTTTTCAATCGCTATGCTATACGTTCGGAACGCTGCAAAGAGTATAGCACCTCTTCTATAACTGTCACTCTTCGCAGTTACGGAGAGAAAACTGTATTTACCTGTCTACGGCTATTGTAAGATTTTTTGATAGTAAAAAGTAAACCATAACAATTCATTCTCAATAACGCTATTTAATCATTTTTAACACTAGGTTTACGGGACCCGTCAAAATGACGGCTTCTAAT
>CM052271.1:377079-389170 GCA_028455795.1 Lasioglossum marginatum | reverse complement strand
TCTGTCACAAAGATGTTCATTTCCCTTGTATAGCCGCACCATACAATATCCTCAAAACTCCAATTTTCTGCTTAAAACAGGATTTCACCTACAAGATTCCCCACATCCCAATGCAGAATTCAAAGACCACATTATGACTCATTATCCTAATCACTTATGCATCTTCACTGACGGATCCAAGATTAAAGGCGGGCTTTCAACAGGTGCAGCCATAGTCTGCCCCGAAAGAAAGATCGCAATCCCCATCAATATAAACCCCACAGCTTCGGTGTATACAGCAGAATGTGCTGCCATATCGTATGCTCTCGATCAGAGATGGGCAAAATTTGTAATTAACTACAAATTTCGAATAACGAATATAAGCTACAAAATTTGTAACCATTACTCGAAGGGTCGAATACAAAAGTAACTTTTATTCGAGAAGCTATTTAACTACTTTTGTATTCGCCGAAATTGTAATCGATGAATAATAGCTACAAATTGTAACCGAAGCGGATGTAGTTGAAGCTACAGCTACAATTTGTAGTTAGTATTTGTAGTTATTATTCGAAATACGAATACATCCAGGGTTACTTTCGGCCAGCTTGAGCCCTCAAAGAACACGTACCGAGGCCCGAGGGTCGAGCCACGAGGCCTGAGCCCAGAACACAATATCAGTGCAATAAACACGGCCGGGCAATCCGCCGGCCAGAAAGGTATATCGGTATGAGACCGCAGAAAATCCAATTGCTAAACTTGTTTATTTTTCATATTTTTTCATGGGAGTGATCCAGTTCCGTGGCATTCGTCCGATTAGAACAAGACCAAACTTGATGGAATTAGGACTGTGTAAAGTGATGTAGCTATTTAATTTAGTAGTTTAGCTACGGCTACCTTCGTCGCCTCGTCGCCCCAGCAGAAGATTATTTCGAGGGTTTCTTTTCGAAGACTCCGAATACATCCACGATTATATTTAGAAATTAAATAACTACATTACTCTACACAGTCCTAATTCCATCGAGTTTGGTCTTGTTCTAATCGGAAGAACGCCACGGAACTGAATCAAGTCACTCCCATGAAAAAATATGAAAAATAAACATGTTTAGCAATTGGATTTTCTGCGGTCTCATACCGATATACCTTTCTGGCCGGCGGATTGCCCGGCCGTGTTTATTGCACTGATATTGCGTTCTGGGCTCAGGCCTCGGGGCTCGACCCTTGAGCCTCGGTACGTGTTCTTTGGGGACTCAAGCTGGCCGAAAGTAACCCTGCATGTATTCGTACTTCGAATAATAGCTACAAATATTAACTACAAATTGTGTAGCTGTAGCTTCAACTACATCCGCTTCGGTTACAATTTGTAGCTATTATTCATCGACTACAATCTCGGCGAATACAAAAGTACAGTTAAATAACTTCTCGAATAAAAGTTATTTTTGTATTCGACCCTTCGAATAATGGTTACAACTTTTGTAGCTTATATTCGTATTCGTAATTAATTACAAAAGTAGTTAAATACTGCCCAACTCTGCTCTCGATCATTTCAACAACCCCGACAAACCCCTACTAATTTGCTCTGACTCTCTCAGTGCCCTCACTGCACTTAACAGTTCCACCATAAACACCCGAACCAATTTTCACATTATCGATATCAAAAGGAAAACATTTAACCTAGCAAGCATATCCCACAATCCAAATCAAGTCACATTCATATGGATCCCTGCCCACAGTGGCATACAAGGGAATGAACTAGCTGACAATCTCGCAAAAGAAGCCACAAGAAAAGATCCCCCCAATATAGAATTCCCTACACAGATTTTAAAGAGTCCTTCAAAGACGAATCGTGGAAAGAGTTCCAATCTCTCCTCGGAGCTCGGTTTTACAATAAAGGTAACAAATACCATCAACAATTCTTCAAGCCACGGAAAAAACCTTGGTACAGAGAGCATGATCGCCCCAGAGAACTCATTGTAAGATTTGGTAGGATGAGGACCAATCACGTCAACACACACGAATCCCTAGCCAGACTCAAGATAATTGAACACTCCACTTGTGAATGCAATCACCCCACACAAGACGTAGATCATTTACTTTGGCACTGTCTTCTCCGAGCTAAGAAAAGGATTAACAAAGTACTAAAAGACAAATGGAAACCTCCATTAAAAATAGATACATTCCTGAAAAACATTAACACCAGAGGCCTAAACACCATCAACTTCTGCACTGCAAACAACATGTTTTTCTAACAACCCAAATTCCCAAGTATATCCCATACTGCTATAGCAGACCATAGCAGACTAAATTAGACTGAATTAGAGATAGTCATAAGTATAAAAGTATGAATTAGTAAGACGATATTTTACAAGTGCAATAAATAGACTGAACAGATGTACAGAGAGGTCCGTTTAAATAAGAACACCTAAATATCTCTTCAGGTTATTGTGATGCAAAAAATATTTGTTACGTAATATGTATGGTGTCAATGGACCAAATATCTGGTACGAATATTTTTTTCCGAGGGTCATTTTTTTCGGAGTTGTCAAGGTCATCGATGTTTTTTGGTACATAACTACATTTTTTTTTTATTGCATCGTGTAATTGATGGAAAAATACATTCAGATATGTATGATAACATGACCTTGAAATGATCTTGATCTTCGAAAATTGGCCTTCCTTTGCGTGATTCGTTAAAGTAAGGCTACCTAAATGTATCTTCAGGTTATTGTGATGCAAAAAATATTTGTTATGTAATGTGCATGGTGTCAAATATCTGGCAAGAATATTTGTTTCCGAAGGTCATTTTTTCAGGAGTTATCAAGTTCATCCATGTTTTTTGATAAATAACTAATTTTTTTTTGTATTGCATCATGTAAATGGTCGAAAAATACATTCAGATATGTATAGTAACATGACCTTGAAATGACCTTGATCTTTTAGGTCAGGTGCTTCATCTCAAGATCATTTCAAGGTCAAGTTATTATACATATCTAAATGTATTTTTCGATCAGTTACACGATGCAATACAAAAAAAATGTAGTTATGTATCAAAAAACATCGATGACCTTGACAACTCCAAAAAAAATGACCCTCGGAAAAATATATTTGTGCCAGATATTTGGTCCATTGACATCATGCACATTACGTAACAAATATTTTTTGCATCACAATAACCTGAAAAGATATTTAGGTGTTCTTATTTAAACGGACCTCCCTGTATATAAGAGCTTAGATAATAAGAACAAATATCTAATAGTAAGTAAGATACAGTATGTGTGAAGTAAAGAACAAAATGTGATATGATTAAGCTATGTACCAAACCGAGAAAATGGATACCAAACATATAGGAAATAAGAGATATAGTTATATCTGGTTATATAAATAAATATATATTTGTATTAGTATATAGTTTATAGACAAATAGGTATAAGTACAATATATACTATGTTTAATATATACCTTATACAAGCTAGCTTATGGCCCAAGTTAGGCCAAAAGCTTAATAAAAAAGAAAAAGAGAGATATCCTGGCCGGCTCGAAAGAAAATATCCGTGAGAAATCCGGCCGGCATTTTCGATGGAGGGCACCCTATCCTAAAGCATTGATGGACTGGCCGGGTCTAGCTAAAAGAAATCGACCTTTATTTATCGGCTAGGCCCTTTTGCGACCAGATTTGAAATCAGCCTGACGAAATGTACAAGGAATGATGTATTGCATGTGAAGAAAAAAATCTATCCGGACATGGAATTGGATAAACCACAATTTTCTTGAAATTCTGCAAGTTTAGCAAAGATTTCTAAGGCTAAACAACGTTCGCATCATAATCTCTATTTTATTATTACCACGTTTTTATTAACTCGTTTTCTTGTCTATCTGTTGGTTTGTTTGTCTGTTCGGTACAAATTTTGGAATTGATTTTAAACTAACTTCCCGATGATCTAGAGACTTGGAACGTTAAACATTGCTCAGAACTGGGTAACAATGCTATATTAACTTGGTTTCTTGTCTGTCTGTTCGTCTAATAAGACGAAGATTTCGGCTCGGCCAATGCCAACGCCTGGCTCTCCGGGGCCTGTCCTCTGATTGGTCCATGTTGACGTCACACCTCGCCGCGCGACGGTCGCTGCAGGAAACATGTGATTGCCATAAATTCTACATAGTTTTACAGCTGTCCTTCGTATCCTTTCTTTTCCCGTGTAAAAATGCGTTACGCATACCCCGGTCCCCTGGGGAGAAGCCGGGGTTATGTGTGTGGGACTCCCTCACTAGGCGAAAGCTTAGCGATCCCCTCCCCCTCAGGACTACTGCACTAAAAACACACGCCTACCTAACCGGGAGCCAGGGTCAGCTCATCCCCCGACCCCCTCCATCCTGCGCCCCCCAGGACGGGGGCACACGGCGGCGCGAGCGGCGAACCCCCCGCACCGCTAAGGGAAGACCCTCCCCCCGCTAGGAGGCGGCATAAGTTGACGCGGCGAAGGGGGGGGGGGTCCTTCTCGTATCCTGTTTTTCGTCTAACCGTTCCGTCGTTTTCGCAAACGTACTATAGCGTGCATTTCGGATTTCGACATGCACATAATGCCCTTCCTAAATTCTTCAGAAAAATCTTGCGGAAAATCAGTGTCGTTCGAGCCGCGGTAGAGAGAACATCTCCAAAGACTTGTCAATTCAAAGGTAACGGTTGCTATTAGGTGTGTTTTTGATAATGGTATTTAAACTAATCACTAGACTGCGGATCTTTATGCAAAATGAAAGTTGGTTGCTGCTATTACAAGCAGTGTTCCGATTACAACCATCTTTTCTCGCGCATGCGCGATGATTTCAGCCTCAGTAGCGCATAAAATGGAGTACCTTGAGCACCCCGCAGAATTTTAAAAACTTATTAGTATATACATATGAAATATTGAAATTTAATATAATTCAAACTTATTCTTCTATGACTATCTATGACTATTACTCGTCCCGCCAATAATACCGGTACATTCCTGTCAATATAATTACCTCAGGACTCTGGCTGCTCTGCTACCTCATTATAGATACGTTACTGTTTTGGCCGCGCATGCGCGAGAAAAGATGGTTGTAATCGAAAAACAAATGCATGAAATCCGCAGTCTAGTGATCGCATTACCGGGGAGATTACGATTTCCGTGTCCCCTTGTTTAGAGGTTAAATTTATGTTCTTGGTCACAGGTATCGAATGGGCCTGGTTTAGCCGGTAAAGTAGATTTCCTGTTTTTATAAATCTGCAAATATCTAGGTAACTATATACGCGAAATAAGGCAAAATATCAAGATATCTTTTTTGTAGAAAATTAAATTTCCAACAATTTATGTCCTATGACATTTTTTTATCAGCTGCTCAGTTTCCGAGTATATTTATATTTCGGTGAAGTTGCAGAACAACTGTCTCTCCCCCGAAATGATGGTCGAGAGAACGTAAAGACTCCGTTCACAACTGTTTACACGAGACTCGAGACATGTCTATGTATTCAAACTCAATTAGCAGTAAATATTATTGACGTATTAGGTTAGGTTAGCTTAGGTTAGGTTTTAATGTTTTTCTTTTAAATTCAATTTCCTACAAAAAAGGTCTGTATATATTTTGCCATATCTCGCATAGTTTCCGAGATATTTGCAGGTTTATAAAAAACAGGAAATCTACTTTACCAGCTAAAGCAGGCCGATTTGGTACCTACAACATACAGTTTTTTTCTTAAAATGACCCGAAGAACACTTTAACCTTCAAAGTAGGGGCCACGGAAATCGTAATCGTCCCGCATTACCCGATTGTTGTGATTTGTGCTGCATTACAAGGGATATGGCAATTGTTATTAGTGCATACCTATCTGTTAATAAATGTAAACAGTGATCGTGAGTGTGGAAAAATTTCAAGGCATCTGTGTGAAATAAACATACGATTTATTTATCGATTCGAAAGTGAAAGTGAAAGTCTGGATCGTTGACTTGACCGCGCATCCCTTAGGCCTTAGGTTGTCTACCAGCAGCTGTGCAGTTCGTTGACCTGGCCGTACGTCCCTTAGCTTCCGGTACTGCCGTGTACCTGAAGACATCTGTACACACACCGAGTGATCCAGTGACTTGAATTTTTGGAGATGTTGCTGTGCAAGTGCTACCCGTTCGCGTTCGTTCGCGCCGAAATGCGCGCCGAAATGTTCGTCGAAATACGCGGCGAAATGCACGCATTCGTGCTCGCCGTCGTTCCCGAAGCTGATGAATCGACCGCGCGCACGAATGCGTGCATTTCGCCGTGCATTTCGACGAACATTTTGACGAACATTTCGGCGCGCACGAACGCGAACGGGTAGCACTTGCACAGCAACATCTCTAAAAATCCAAGTCATGTAGTCTCGAATCTGATGTCTTTAATGCTTCGTCCTGACCTGAACATTTCACTTATAAACTCTAATTCATTCAATAAACTGCCAACAGTTTCTGTATTTCTGTGTGTAGTATACACCGCTGCAGCTTCCATAGTTGTTCGGAAGAAATTCTGGAATAAGCAAAAACCCGTTCCGGTCGCTGTTCGGCGCGGTGAAATGTTTGTCGAAATGCGCGGTTTGGCGCGCGGTTCGTTGCGCGGTTCGTTGCGCGGTTCGTTGCGCGGTTCGGCACGCTGTTTAGCTCTGTACGAAGCCTAATAAAAGCTTTACTTGTAAATGCTGAGTTAGATTTGATCCCCTGACCTAATCCTAATCCAAACCTAAACCTGTCTGCGATGTTTCTGTCGCACGAAGTGCCCTGTATCAAGAACACCCATATGAATTTACAAGTAATGTTTTTTACAATTATCTCGTAAACTAAAGCCGGCCGACAAAAACTGTAAAGAGAAATATTGTTCAGAATAATGGTCTTGACAACATATCCAAATCTCATCGAAACCGGAGAGAATTCACATCATCGAGAAACTCTTGTTCATTGCGATGTCACTTCTGGTGCAGAGGCGGATTAAATGGTAAGCGGACTAAGCGGCCGCGTCGGGTCCCGGGTAGCAAAGGGCCCCGAGGTCTTAAAATATCTTAACTTAAAGATTTTGGAAATGATCGGAGAAGGTTGGAGAAGGTTCAAAAAACCCTCCATAAAATAATCGAACAAATCTAAAAACAAAATGTCAAATTTATGGCCTCTAAAATTAATTATAGCTATTTTAAAGAAAATTGATGTCAGAATTTAAGATATTTATTTGATCTTTATATTCAACCTCAACGCCACCTTTAGATTTTTGAGCTGAATCAGCTGTGACGGTTGGAGAACAGATTCCGTTCGACTTTCTCACGGGAATCTCTTCAAGATCGTCTCTGGCAGGAAGCGTCCTAGATAACCTTTCGTATCATAGTCGACCCTTTTAACGAAGACCGAGCTCTGGCCCGATTTAATTGGAAATGACAAAATACGAGATACTGGCCCATTGCGACCTCAGATTATGAACAGACCACCCCATTCATTCTAGGGATATATAAACCCTTACATTTTTACTCTCGGGGGCTAGTACTTTCGTAGTCACGAATCGTGTCGCGTCGTGCTGCATCTCGCAAAATCAACTTCCAGTAAGATCGAGCTAAAGTTCCCCTTCGCATCAATATTAACCGTATAGATTCCGCGAGTCAGGTATAAAATCTGTTAGGCAGGTTCGTCCTCGTTGTCTATAATCCTAGCGGCTCCCCAATTTCGCATTGGGTTCGTCCGCGTACCTTAACTAACAACTTGAGACCATATTCCCAGGGTAAGAACCCTTCGCCGGCCACTCGTGCTGCTCGCGGCCCTGGCTCGTAACACAGCACCCCAATTTTGGAACCAACAGATCAAAACCATAATCAGACCAACCAAAACAATAATGTAAATTATTTTCTCATATAATTTTATGGGTCGATTGTTAAGAATGTATTTAGATAATAATAATTTATGTCTGGTTAATAATAAAAAAAATATTATGCGGCTCTCTTTAAACCTTATAGAACACGAGAAATATATTTTAAAAAATATTCATTTTGGAATTAAAGGGGTATATACCAGTGGCGTGCGCCGCTTCCCTTATACTTTCTAAAATATAAATGATAAATACATATTGTGCGATTATTTTTGTCACAATATTTACATTGTTCTTGTGAACAAAATGTAATGCCTCGTATAGACCTGAACATTTCAACGAACTGCGCGCCGAACCGCGCATTTTGGCGCGCCTCGGCTAACGGCACACTTGAAACTCCCATTAACTATTTATTAGAATCGATGTACCGTAAAACGGGCAGACAAGGGCAGCTGAAACTTTATACACTATATTCAGAAATGTCTACAGTTTCTTATGCAAAAGGTTCTATTCTGCCCGATTTGAACCATTTTGTTAAAAACTTTCACAATTGTTTAAACTTGGCACTATTTGTTATTTTGCACAAATGCAATGTTTTCATAGCAAGGGCCTCTTTAATAATTTGAAACAAATTAGGAAGTAGAGACATAATTTTTCAGATAATTTAATGTTTATAAAATATATAATAATTTATATGATATTATAATGTTTATAAAATAAACAAAGACATCGGTGATTTAAATTATCTGAAAAAATTATGTCTCTACTTCCTAATTTGTTTCAAATTATTAAAGAGGTCTTTGTTTATAAAATAAACATTTGTCTTTGTTATTTTATAAACAAAGACATAGGTGATTTAAATTATCTGAAAAAATTATGTCTCTACTTCCTAATTTGTTTCAAATTATTAAAGAGGCCCTTGCTATGAAAACATTGCATTTGTGCAAAATAACAAATAGTGCCAAGTTTAAACAATGTAAACTTTGTGAAAGTTTTTAACAAAATGGTTCAAATCGGGCAGAATAGAACCTTTTGCATAAGAAAAAGTAGACATGTAGACATTTCTGAATATAGTGTATAAAGTTTTGCACTGTCCAACACCAAAAATGTTTCCATATAACTGTTAGGTGGATCTTATAGAGTTTTTTGCACTGATTCCGAATCTGTCCTTAATTTTTCTCCTACACGCACAGTTTTTGAGAAACATGTCTTTGAAAAGAAAAACGTATTTTTGAAATACGAATGTATGTATGTATTCGTTCACACGTGACAGCGCGGTTGAACAATTGAAAACAAAAATTGCGCGGTCGAAAACACGCGGTTTCCGCCGTGTCTGAACGGGCCCTCAATTGTGCACGCATTCGTGCGCGCGGTCGTTCCCTGAGATGATGGATCAACCGCGAAAAGAGAAAATTTTATAGTCAATTCATTTTATGTTATATGTGATAACACACACACCAAGGCAGAACTGTCTCGGAGAACTCAAGCGTATGAAGTTGTTGTAGAGTATTTTCGAATATTTTTTGATTTGAATTTATCAAAAAAAGAAAAAAAGATCGCGATGAATAAGTTGAAGGATATTTACAAAAATGACATTGATGTTTATACTATTGAAGATGAATTTGACCATTTTTTAATATTTCTAAAAGAAAACAAGGACACCATAAAAACCACACCAAACATCCATCGAGCAGCCAAAGAAATGTCTTGCACATTTCCGAATGTTGAAATATCATTGAAATTTTTTTTAACAATTCCCTTATATAATGCTTCAGGAGAAACAACATTTTCTGTTTTAAAGCGTGTAAAAAATTATTTAAGGAGTACTATTGGATTAAGAAAAGATAATAAAATTCATATAAAAAATATGAAAAATGTATGTTTTTTAATAAATTTATTTAATGTCTTATGGTAAGGAATTTCTGATTACTTTTCATTTTTGTTTATAACTAAATGAGTTGTCTTGAAATTTTTTTTCGGGGGGAGGGGCGAAATTTTTACCACTTAGTGCCCCCACTTGTCTTGATTCGCCTCTGTTCTTGGTGATATCTTATTTTTTTATTTTTATCACTAGGAGTTAAAATATTTGTTGATGAGAAGTAAGTTAAAAAGATTAAATACCTACCTTGTTTCCTGTGTAAATGAAAATATAATTAGATATCTAATTTAAATTACATTACAGTCACACATAGCTTACAAGGAGTACCAGCGCTAAAAGCAGCGATACATCAAGTGATCGTTCGTCAGGTGATATATGTACGTTTAGTAAACGTTCAAATACTTCATTATGATTATTTTTAATGTGTTTTATATATGAGAATACAATATACCTTAAAACTAGTGGGTTACCAATTCAACGAAAAAATGATTTCATTAGTTCTGTTCACAAAAATCGATTTCTTGCAAAATCCTGAGGTCGTAGACAAACTTTGAGACCAGATTTGAAATCAGCGTGAAAAAATCTACGGGAAATTATGTATAGTATATTGAAGAAAAAGTTTTTCCGCGCGTGGTACTGGAAAAACCAAAATTTGTTTGAAATTGTATTGAAATTGTATAATCTCCCTATTTTTCCCATATTCTACAAAGTTTCAGCTTTAATTTAAAAAAAATTTCGTCGCTCTATCTCTTTCCTATCGAAAAAAATTGGTTTGTCCCACTGTGGCGGCGCGGCACGCGGCGTACCACCAACGCTCGGCTGCCGGTGCACAGTGGGGTGACTTACGTAAAATTCTTTTTCCCAGTAAGAGAGCTCATAGGATCGTTTTCTAGGCTTTTTGCAAGTAAATGTGGGGACATTCCAGGACATATCAGTGATAACGCCATGTTTCCGGCGGCATATATATCTAAAATCGACAGCTCGGGACTTGAATTTTCATGAAACCATATCTTTTTATTTATCGTTTGTTGACTATGTATTCTTAATTCTGCTCTTATCGTTCAGTATCAGTTCTCAGCTTTCCGTATCCGTGTACAGCGAACAGTTTTTGAAATCGTTTTGTATTTTAAATTGGTTTATAAAATTAAACAAATCATACCAACAAAAAATTAAACAAAATTAAAAAATCAAACAAAAAATAAATTTTATTAATTCTTAAGTATATATTTAAGATAACATTAAATGTTTTATGTAAAAATTAAAAATTCATGATCATTGTTCTATGAATGTGCTGTAGCTTCTTTCGCATCATTTCTATCGCCAAACGGACTTCACCAATCGATTCAGCACTTAGAGCATATATATACCTATAGACCCGGCATAGGTATAGTATGTGCATACGATGCAGTGTTCCGAGATCCAAAATTATCTGGTGCCCACAAGTCACGGCACGAGATAATTCAAAATGGTAGATAGTGAAATAAAAGCGAGATATACAAGTATATTTATGTATTATTTCGTAAACATTTGGAAAAACGGTGCAAACTAGTTGCATAAAGAATTGTAAACAATGACAGAACCGTGATACAAATATATCTTTTTAAGTATTTAAGTATTTTATACTTAACATCGCATAACCTATAATAAACAAATTTATTTATAGATTTCCGAAAGATCGACAATTAAGAAAAAAATGGATGAAAGCAATTCATTGTGAAAATTTTGAGCCCTCTGCTCATTCAAATGTTTGTTCTAAACATTTTGGAAGTGATTGCTTTGTTGGAAATTCTTGGAATTCCAAACATAATTTGTCATGTATACAAACAATAGAAGTAATGAACGTCTCATGTATTAAAATAGAAAATGAAAGTGCAAGATATAAATCTCTTTATAATCAATACTTGAACTTAGTCTGTAATAAATTAAATTTGTATAATTTCCATATAATTTGTTTTCAGCTTAAATAATGAAATTGCTGATGAAGATGATAGTTTAGAATCTACTGCTTGTACTGATGAAAACAATTTATCATTTCAAGAGATACCTTTGAAAAGGAAGAGAACAGCTTACATTGGTGATGTTCTTAATTCTGATACGATAACTGACTAACAAAAGAACAAGCAAATTAAAGCATTACAACGAACAAACAGAAGACTGCTTAAAAAAGTTGAAGATTTAAATGAATTATTGAATGAATTACGCAAGAGTAGCATGGATGTATCACTAAAAGAACTTTAGCTGCAAAGAACAAGCACATTAAAACATTACAACAAACAAACAGAAGATTTAAATCTTTAATTTGTTTAAGCAGTCTTTTGTTTGTTTGTGGTAATGTTTTAATTTGTAATTGTTTTAATTTTGTAACCAATAATTAAGAATAAGTATTTATTGTATTATATGTATTATCCATAA
>CM052271.1:287530-376979 GCA_028455795.1 Lasioglossum marginatum | reverse complement strand
ATTAAAACATTACAACAAACAAACAGAAGATTTAAATCTTTAATTTGTTTAAGCAGTCTTTTGTTTGTTTGTGGTAATGTTTTTATTGCAGGACATAATAGGATAACATTTAAACTAACAAGAACTATTTTATTTTGTAACCAATAATTAAGAATAAGTATTTATTGTATTATATGTATTATCCATAAATAAATATTATTAATATTATTATTATTGTTTTATATTATATGTACTACATTAAATATAATATGTATTGTATTTTCGATATATTGGTGGCTGGAGCAATGTTGGATGTGAGATTTCCTTAAGATCTATTAGCTTTTATAGTTCTACCATCAAGTTTGCACATTGGATTGAAGTAAGTTGTGAGGAAATAAATACAGATTTTATATTATCAACTTCTACCACAGCCTACTCTAGTACTAGCCGTGCTGAACAACGTGGCAACACCGCTGTGTTTACAGTTCGAGAGTCCTATTTTCAATAATGGGAGTCTTGTGTTTAATGCTTTTTTCTTAGAAAATTATGTTAAAATACACAATTCATTGTTAATTATGTTTAAGCAATATGTAAATATTATAACTATGGTAAGTAGAAGTGATATTAAAGCATAATATTAATAAATACGGTGTATGTACATTTTGTGGACTCTCGGAATAGTTTGGTGTTGTGATACATAATATTTGAAATATTTACAGTAGTTTTAAGAAAATATAAGCATGAAGCAATGGGAAATCATCTTTGAACTAAAATGCAACATTTGAAAATGAATGAAGGGATATATAAGTCAATACAAGCCTGATATAGACGAAATTATTGTGACGAAGTCAAAGAGGTTAAGTGAATACGTGTATACGTCAAAGAGGTTGGGTAATTAGTTACCGAAGAGAAAAGTTGTGCAGGTAATATATTATATTTATTATAATATCGTCTTATAAAGGATAATTTTATAATTGTTGTAAATTTTTAGAAATGATATGTACATTCATTTCTAATTGACTATTGTTTATAGTTTTAACATAATCATTTAGTAAAATATTAGAAAAAATTGATAATAATTTAAACAAAATGCTGTGATAATCTTTACCACAAATGCATCTATCTAAAAATGCTAAATGATGTATATCTAATTGTATACTAATATATGTTAATTTACATAAAATGTGTTTATGATTTCCAGATTTTAAAAAATCTGATTCCAAATTAGGAACATTTATTACGGTTTCAATTATTGCACACATGTGAGTAAGTACAGTTGTTACATCTTCTGTAGATGATCAAAATATACATTATTTACAGTTGTACCTTTATCCTCCACAATTAATAATTTACATATATATATATTACAATTTAATTTTTTTGCAACAGAATGAGACCCGGATATAAAAATCTTAATGGAATCATCAACAATACAAGTGGATAAATAAGCAGTGTCAAAAATTTCTGAAAAACTGCTGACATCAACAGAAAGATTACGAAGATCATTACTATCATAATCGCAATTCATGAAATAATAATTCATTACCTTCTTGAAAAACTTGTAATTTCATGTCATTACTAATCACAATCTGTGTTTTAAGTAGCAAGGAATCAGAAGTATCACTACATACAAGCATGCAAAAATAAATTTTTGAATTTGTTATTTTAATACTCCAATGGTTCGAAATTATAAGCTTTTCTTTATAATTGTTTATTAAATTTAAGAAACCACTAATTAGATCAGAATCAATAAACTCTCTAACTAAATTTTCATGGTTTTCAATTATTCTTCCCCTGCGCTCTACAGGATCTTTTCTTTGTGGTAGCACGTTTTGACGGTGAATTGGAAAAAATGGAAGATATTGCATCTTCCATAAGTCTTGGACATCTCAACAAAACATTCTCCAGTACACCGTTAGGAGATAGAATATCCTGATACCTTTGGATATCAGTTTCTGCAAAATGCAGACTACAAACTGCAGAATATTTTGTCGGTGTCCAATTTTTACGGGGGAATATCAGCCACCCATTTTTCCGCAATTGCTCATCTTTGGGGAATAAAAATATAGAAATATAATTATTTTCTTTCAGAGTACTATCATAATTTCCCTTACGATACTAATAAATATAGTATGAAACTTGTGAAAAGAACTATGTAAAACAAATTTTCGAAAAACTCTGTATGTATACAATACAATACATATGATTTTGTAAAAATTTAGATGTGACCCTATTAAAATGTTCTAATAGTATAGTAATAAATGAAATAGATATAGATGAAATAAACTCTATTAAGTAAATGTGCTACACATAAAGATAAAGACCTAAAAAGTTAATAAATAATACTTATCTCCATTATTGCACTTTTTTATTTTCGAAAATTATCTGTACTACATAATAATAAGTACACAATGTGTACTACACATTGATGAGAATATTTGAAAACTAGGCGGGAAACTGAGAGGCCGGTAGGGGAGATTGAGAGTCTGGTTGAGTGGGTTGGGTTAGGTATATTGATATATATATATGACAACCGGACTCTCGGTTGTTGCCATTCGAATCGGTGTTGCCATTTTTACCTTCAGCACTAGGCTAGTACTAGAGTAGACTGTGGCTGTGGCCGAAGTCACCAGAGGCCACCGGAGGCATCGAAATTCTTGGCGTGAGCACTCTCGTATCCTCTTTGTCTGTGCATATATGTTTAATTCAGGTGTCCACCGGTAGATGCCTATAGTGTTTTCTGTGACCATCTGTGGTAATTTTCAAGAAAATCGTAATTAGTCGCAATTATAGTCGGCAATCTATGATATAGCTCAATGCACAGAATCATTGTGAACATTTTGTGGCCAATGACATTAATTTTAGCCCCGTAGTTTCCGAATTATGTAAGATTTTCTGTTATCGAATTTTCAAGTTTCACCGTCATGTGGCGCTTTGTGCTATTTTGATTAATGTATTTGTCAAGCACTGTGTAGCACTCATAACCTCAAAACAACAGATGTAGATAAACGAAAAACGGAGAAAGTGAATATTAGGCAGAATGGCCGACGTACGCGATATATTGGACATCGAAGTGCCCACAACCAGTGAGCTCACGAAAGAGTCGATTATCGGAGCCGAGAAAAAGAACCGGAAGAAATATGAGTACAAAGTACCCAAACGACCAGAAGGTATGCACCGTGAGGTATTTGCATTGTTGTGCAAGGACAACAACGATGTGCCACCGATATTTCCTACGGACACAGCGAAAGGATACAAACAGGTCAGAGCCAAGCTCGGTATGAAAAAGGTTAGACCATGGAAGTGGACACCTTTTACGAATCCTGCGAGGACCGATGGCGCAGTCTTCCACCATTGGAGACGAGTTGCAGACGCTGGAAAGGAATATCCCTTTGCTAAATTCAATAAAAAGGTTCCTATTCCTACTTACACTAACGCAGAATACGTTCAACATTTAGTAACAAATGGGTGGACCAGAGCAGAAACAGATCACCTCTTTGATCTATGCAGAAGATTCGATCTGAGGTTTATAATAATAAAGGACAGATGGGATCGTACCAAGTTTCCTGCTAGATCTGTGGAGGATTTAAAAGAGAGGTAAGGAAATATTCTATATCTTTTTTTATTTATGTTTGTTGTACACCTACTAATATATATATATATTTTTTCAATTGTTTAGGTATTATCAAGTATGTGCTGCTCTAACAAAAGCAAAGTCTCATAGTGATAAGGTGTATGTATTTGATGCAGAGCATGAGAAGCGTAGGAAAGAACAGTTAAAGAAATTGTTTGAAAGAACACCGGAACAAGTAGAAGAGGAACAAATGTTACTAGCTGAATTAAGGAAGATTGAGCAGCGAAAGAAGGAAAGGGACAGGAAAACACAAGATTTACAGAAGCTGATAACAGCTGCTGATCATCAAGCCGATCCAAGGAAGAATGAAAGGAAACCTACAAAGAAGAGCGGGGCTTCCTCTAGAAATAGACCAAACAAGACTGATACATCTCATGTAAATAATTTATTGCAAGAATGATTTACCACGGATAATACAACTTGTATCTTTATTTTCAGACTGTCGAATCGGCTGGCATCAAGTTCCCAGATTTTAAGAATAGCGGCGTTTCACTTCGTTCTCAGAGAATAAAGTTGCCAAGTAGCTTAGGTCAGAAGAAAATGAAGGGTATCGAGCAAATGCTCAATGAACTAAGATTAGGTAGTTTACAATTATTTTCTGTTTAATGTATCTTAATTATTTTTGATTGGATACTGATGCGGTTTCTCTTTTAGAATTGAATCCACCGCCCACGGAACAGATTTGCCAACAATTTAATGAACTTAGAAGCGACATTGTTTTACATTACGAGCTCAGAAGTGCTCTGTCAACTTGTGATTACGAGTTGCAATCATTGAGGCATCAGTACGAAGCTCTTGCTCCCGGGAAGGTAATATTTTAGAGCCGACAGTCGGTTTTACCGTCTATATAATACTGTAGGATTATATTTTTAAAATGAAATTCTAGTTCAAAATATATACAGTAAAATACAATTTTCAGACGCTGACGATACCTCCAGCGCTGCTACCAAAAACCGAACCGGAAGTGAAAGCGGATATAATAGACGTGGTCGGATCTCCGAGCATGCCAACGATTACTTCGCTCTGAAATGAACCAGTTTCTTCTCCTCGCTGTATATAATTATTTTATAAGCGTCGATGCGCGGTATTCGATATTTGGTAAGCTTGTTTCATGTGTTATACTTACTGTATCAGTTTTTATATTGTGTCGGACAATGATTAAACGCAATTTGACGGATGTTGAAGTTGTTGTTAGTCACCCGGAGATCGTCAGTCGACTAGCTTTATGAGAATATCAATAGCAAACTAATTTTTCATTTATTTTGTAATAGAAATGCTTGAGAAATATTTTGTCAATAAAATCAGTTGAATTGAAAACAATTTTAGACTTGCTGCTACCTTAAGGCGGTAGACTCGTTTCCAGGATTGCAAGGGTGCGGGATTCGCATTCTCATTTCTCGATAATACAAAAATGGGGTATTTCAGTAGTCGGAAACGCTAGATAAAAGATCGATCTAGGGCGCTACCGTCGTCAAAAGTCCTATTTTTTCGTTTACGAGTAATTTGCATTATTCGGCAGCATGTAGTTATGAAAATAGAAACATGCACAGTTGTATGCTTCCGAATAAAGCAAATTACGCCTCATAAACGAAAGAATAGGACTTTTGAGGGCGATAGCGCCCTAGATCGATCTTTTATCTAGCGTTTTTGACTACTGAAAAACCTCACTTTTGTATTATCGAGAAATGAGAACGCGAATCCCGCACCCTTGCAATCCTGGAAAAAGGAGTCTACTCCTTTAAGAAAGTTCTTGGACTTATTGAGATTCAATGGAAAAGACTACGGTAAGATATACAGGGTGTATCCGTTAAGTTATGTCACCATTTTTTAGGCATTTCCAGTAGTGCAATTAAAAAATGTTTTAGACAAAAGTTTCTCAGTACTTGGTGAGCTACATGTTCGCATATTCTTAAATCTGAAAAAATGTTTTTTACGTAAAAAAGTAAAGGTCACCTTGACTTTTTTAAATGGCACCATATGTTTTGGACATCATAGGATTGCTTCTGACGTCGAAACAAATTTAACAATGTATTACACTATGACCTTGAAATGACTTCAGACTCGGAAATTGTGTGCAAACGTAATTTTAATGAAAAATTATTTCTTACAATATAAATCAAGTTACATCAGATGTTCGAACTGCGATCCATCTTCTACGATACAGAGCTCCGTTCTTTGTATTAGACTTTTCGTTGTCGCCATAATTAGGGCGTCTCAGTTTATGTTATTACATGCAGTTGTTATGCGATTTCGAAGTTCTTGAACATTATTGATTGCTGTATCGTATACAACAGATTGCAGATATTCCCAAAGATAAAAATCCAACGGATACAGATCCGGAGGACGCGGTGGCCAACGAATTGGACCATACGTTCCTATCCAACGATTAAACTTGTTATTAAGATATCCCCTAATTATAATAGCTTTGTGGGCAGGATACCCGTCTTGTTGAAAGTACATATCGTTCCTAATGTTCAGTGAAATGTGGAAGTTTTTCTTCCAAAAAGTTAAGATATCGAGCAGCTGTCAAATTTTCTTCGAAGAAATATGGTCCGATTAAGTGACCATTTAAAATACCACACCAAACATTGACACTTACTTTAGTTTGAAAGTTGCGATCTCGTGTCCAGTGTGGATTCTCTGTTGACCAATAACGTTGATTTCGTCGATTGAAAATACCATTATTTGTAAATTTAGATTCGTCTGTCCACATAATTTTCATAAAAATTTCAAGATCCTCTTCATCAGCAGCAGTTAGCCACGCCAGAAATTCTAATCGCCGCTGTTCATCAGTAACACGCAATTCTTGAACTAATGTCATTTTAAATGGATGATATTTGTATCTTTTCGTAATTCTATTAATACTTTTGATCGACATATTCAATTCTTTTGCAACTTGTCGAATAGACACGTGCGGATTGGTTTCAAAATAACTTAGGACTAACGTAAAAGCAATGATTTTTGTATAATAACATAAACCGAGACGCCCTAATTATGGCGACAACGAAAAGTCTAATACAAAGAACGGAGCTCTGTATCGTAGAAGATGGATCGCAGTTCGAATATCTGATGTAACTTGATTTATATTGTAAGAAATAATTTTTCATTAAAATTACGTTTGCACACAATTTCCGAGTCTGAGGTCATTTCAAGGTCATAGTGTAATACACTGTTAAATTTGTCTCGACGTCAGAAGCAATCCTATGATGTCCAAAACATATGGTGCCATTTAAAAAAGGTCAAAGGTGCCATTTATGGTGCCATTTAAAAAAGTCAAGGTGACCTTTACTTTTTTACGTAAAAAACATTTTTTCAGATTTAAGAATATGCGATCATGTAGCTCACCAAGTACTGAGAAACTTTTGTCTAAAACATTTTTTAATTGCACTACTGGAAATGCCTAAAAAATGGTGACATAACTTAACGGATACACCCTGTATATTAATGACAAATGGTTGAGATCAAAAACAATGAAAGAGAGGAAATGACTTATTGTTAGATTGTTATTAGATTGAGCGAGGGGGGAGGGTGCAAACAACAAAGAGCCTTACTTATATATCTGTGTATTTTATATTGTCGACAAAAAGTAACAATGTACGGTTAAACCGTATAATTTATCTACAACAATCTACAATAGATTACAATATGTCTTGTTTCTTGTTGAGGGTTAGAGGGAGGCAGGTATTTTTTATTAGAATAACGGGGAAAAAACGGAAATTCTCGGTGTGGGGGAGGAGGGGATGGGAGGGAATCGGGGAGTTTAAAAGTTTGTGGAGAGGAAACATGGTCGATGCAGGCCTTTCTTCGTTCGTGCTCCGTTAATCGCGATACAGTTGACTGTTTTATAATTCTATATTAAATTACTCGGTAGCCTCTAGCCGTACTTGGTACGGAATAATGCATATATATGTGTCTTCTGCTTCTTAATGATCGATAAAACCCACCGCCCGACTTTTCCCATCTACGCCGTGCCGTGAGGACTCTCTCAGTCAAAGTTAACTTGTTAAGAGGAGGGCAGAAAAAAAATTGGGAAAGAAAGACAACGACGAAAAAAGGAAACACAACGTTGGGCATCGTTGACCCGTATATCCGATGTATTGTTTCCAAGATCGCGCATCCCCTCGTCTCCACCCCTTGCATCTCTTTCTACCCTTCGTGCAACACGCTGACGCTTCGATCGCGTTCTTCGGGAATCCAATTTTGAGGATTGCCTCAAAACTACCCCGGCCTCTTGAACCTTACATGACATGCGGCGATTTAATTAATTCTCGAGGCAACCGGAGAATAATTCGTTCCTCGACAGGATACTTTAAAACCCGTCAAAAGGAACGAATAAATGCTGTTTTACTTCGAGCGCGTGACTCGATCAATCGGAAAGAATTCGATTCTGCGCAACCGGAAGCTGTTCTGTCACGTTGCAACGCAAAATTCTTGTTGTATATTAGGTCAGTGCAAAAGTTCGTGTTCGATTCCTTATTGTAGTACTTTAATACAAAATCGGGCACGAACTTTTCCACTGATTTAATATAATCCGCGACACAAAGGGAAGAAATTGCTTTATTCGGGTAGCTTCAACCCCTTGTCACACGATTTATTTTACTAGAAGAATTAGGACTTCATTGGTGTTAATAATAAGAGAAAATTGAGACCGAGTATCTGCAACAGAGAAATAGAATATTCCTTTGTTTGAGATTCATCTGACTCGACATTATAAGGGGTTGAAGAGCCTCGTCTTCGAGAGATTTGCACAATTTCATTGACTAAGTCGATTTTCTGCAGGGATGCAAGTTAAGTTCGCAATCATCTGATTTATCGTTGATCCTCGCGTACAAATAGCCTTTTAATTTATTGCGGATTAAACTGCGGCCGGATCGGTTTATCTTTTAATAACGTTTGCGTGTCTTTTAGAGACTAGAATTCCGATTGACAAAGGTAACGAAAAATAGCATTCTCTTGTATCGGAATGGAGAGACAAATGGACTGTTTACAACAGTTTAGAAGGGAGACAAACAAGTCAGACAGGGGATGATGAACGATCGAGCATACCCATTGGTTTTTCAGGGGGATGACAGGTTTTGCCACAGACGAGGAGAGGCTTGATCGTTGATTCTGGCACAGCAAATGGGTGGCGGGGTGAAATGAAGGAAAGAAATTGAGCCACGAATAAAGGAACGCCGCTGCTGCCAAACATACGTGTCTATATGTACATACATACACACTACTATACATGTGTACATGTACACACATACCGATAGCAATAATAGTAACAATAATTAGAATGCTAGTAGCCGTAATAATAAGCGGTGGACCGGGGACATTCACGCTAATCGACGTCCTTGTGAAGTAATTTACTAGAATCTTTTCATTTTATATAGTTTCAACAAACAATTTATTAACCCTAGAAAGAGCCAGCAGTTTGTTTAGGGATATTTATTTTGATTCAATCCTCGTACGTTCTTCGGAAATAGTCACTCAAATGGTTTCCGCATTTTTTTCGTTTGTAAGTTAATTTAATTTAATCAATGATATTTCGTTTTAAAACCGTAGATGTAGATCGTAGAGAAAGATCAAAGATTTTACTGTATGCAGAAATAGAAAATAGGTGAACTTTTATGCGAAGAACGTATTGTGGTTGAAGATGATCGTTCAATCTTGAAGACACAAACAACGACGAATCATTTTTTACACACAAATATTGTAGACAATATAAAGAACATACTTTCAACACATTATCTAGCGGAGTGAATTTTACAATTTCTAAAAGTCTCTGGTTTCCAATTATGTACAGTAAAGTCTTGATCTAAGAAAACGGAAACCGTACTATCCATGAGAACCGAATATCCCCTCTCCACTGTGAACATGCCATGTAATCCGATACGGGGTCAGGTATATTGTTGTGAAACACTACTAATTCAATTACAAAACTTCTATATTTTTCATTATTTATTTATGGGAATTCAGCCAACTGAGCCAACCAATTTGAGGCATTTTTCTGATTAAAATTACACTAAACACGATACAATTTGAACTGTACTTAGTGGTTTAATTGACGGCATGTAGAAATTAGAATCACAGGATCTAAGAAACACCACGGACCCGAGAGTTTTTTTTAGATGCAGACTTTACTGTAAACCAATTAACAAGTGTATCCAAGAAGCGTACTAAGAAGTCACTCCCAGGAAGATAATCCAGTAACATCTTTAAGGATTATTATTTAAGGGTATACTTTTAGGCTTAAGCAGTTAGTTTTCCGGTAGGTAAAGTGCGAATATATCTTGGAATCGTCGAGCTTCCAAGAAGTTTCCTGCAGTCTTTCCAAGGTTAGTACAACGATCTCCCAGGTGAAACGATCGCGAAAAGATCCATGGTCCACCAACAAGTAACACGAACAACGTTGTAATGTACAGACCGAGCCGTATAGTCGATGGAAGAAACAGGATGGGAGACCGTCGGAGTTCTCGAGCTCTACCGCGAATCTATGAACACGAGAATAGACCGTAAACGCAAGCAAAAAATCACGAAATAAATCTCGCTCGACGGATATATTAACATTTGCGGCGTCGAATTTCGCGATTCTTCCACCGACGATACGCGTTCGTTTTAACAAAACACCTTTTCCCTTCGTCGTCTCGTGTGTCACGCCTTTCCCTTTTTCTTTCTCGTCTTCCCTCTATATATACGTGTATTATATTTTTGTCTCTTATTCTCCCCCGAAAACCATCCCCTCCCCCCCATCTCTCTCTCTCTCTCTCTCCACAGTTCGTTCGTTTCTTGTCTCCATTTTTGTTGCACAACGGGAATTTATTGATTCGACGACGTTTTGTGTAGCCATCCTGCAACTGACCGGAGAAGAGACTCGTCTCTCGTTTTATCATCTTATTTCTTCGTTTATAATACCATTAGTAGTTTTATTTATTTATTTTATTTTTTTTGTGTGTCGCTTTTGCTGCAAGTTTTTTTCTTCGTATAACATGTAACATGAGAAATCGTATTCTTATTCGTTAAAGACATTCCCTACACAACACGGCTACGGTAATGCGTCATGGATATGTGCGCAAGTGCGTGTGAAGAATATAGGGGAAGGGAGGAGGAAGAGGGAGAGAGAGAGATAGATGCATAAATAGATAGATAGATAGGTAGATAGATAGATTGATAGATTGATAGATCGATAGATCGATAGATCGATAGATCGATAGATTGATAGATTGATAGATTGATAGATTGATAGATAGACAGATAGTGAGATAAAGAGAGAAACAGCGAGAGGGGGGAAGAGAGAGAGAGAGAGAGAGAGAGAGAGAGAGAGAGAGAGAGAAAGGGACACAAATACGCAAGAAGATGAGGACACGGTAGTAGCGTTCAAGGGCTAGAAGAGAGAACATTGGGTTCCTCAGGAACAGGGCGGGTCGGAGTTTAGGGTCGGAACCAGGCGAATTCGGGACTGTCGAAGTGTGTCCGCACGTACGCGCGCGTACGCACGTGCGCACATAGGCACACACGTTTTTTTAAATAAACTTTATATGTATAGAATTCTGCATATAATTGTTAATCATTGATTTCTTCCCTTGTTTTTTTTCTGTTTTGCTGGTTGCTTCCAGTAATTAGCCTCCTCGATTATGTATATATATACACATAAGTATATGTACAATACATATATATGTGAATATATATAATCGCTATAATAATAACATATACGCTCGACAATTGCGCTGACTCCTTTCTCTCTCTCTCTCTCTCTCTCCCATTCTCCCTCTCGTTTGTATAGACATTCTTTCTCTCTCTCTCTCTCGCATAGGCACATACTCACGCACACACTCTCTTTTTCTCCCTCTCTCTTTTCTATCTCTTTTGTCTCTCTTTCTCTCTTTTTTTCTCTCTCTCTCGCTCTCTCCGTTTGTCTCTCGCACACGCTTCAGCTTGCCTATAGTTAATGATCTATCTTGTAATTGTATATAACTACAACGCGCGCGCGCGCGCGCGCTATGGTAGACAACAACAAGTAATGTTATCCTAAACTTGTTCTCATCTGCTTGTTTTTTTTCTCTACATCGTATTTCGTATATGTCGTAAAAATGTTGTATATAATGATATTAATATTGTTTATATATTCTGTATTATTGCACGCGGACGCGGACCGCGACGGCGCCGGTCGACGTCGATTTCGTCGACGTTCGATTTTTTAATTTCCCGCCGAGACTTCGTCGGGACGGGAATTCCGCCCGTCGCCGGTTTCGATTCACCGATTCCGTCGCGGCGAACGTTGTTCTCTTTTTTAAACATCAGCCTGTTACGTTTCCCACTTTTTCTGTTTTTTTTGCCTTTTTTTGTTGGTTTGTTTGTTTGTCACGAGACACTTGTTACTGTTCCACTACGATTCTTTATTCATGTTTTTGTTTGTTCAGCTATTTCCTCTCGCGCGTTTGTTTAATGCTCTCGCTTTGCTTCACGCGCGCAAATTTCAGCGATCTGGCCCTAAGGATAATTAAGCCCGAAAACTCATCCCGCGTGAGGCGTGAGTAAAACGCGTGGTCGTTGGTGCTGCAGCATGTAATAATGTTCGCCATTTTATCGCGACCCTTTCTCGTTTTTTCGCGGCCGAGGGTTCTTCGGTTTATCACGCTCTTTTTTGTTTGTTTGTTTTTTTCACACGGGCGTTGTTCTGTACGAAAGATTGTGTTCTTTTTTTTACTCCTTTGGTTAGTTTTCTCTTTTTCCCCTTACTAATCGTGATATATTGTTTTTTTTCCTTTTAAATGTATATCGAGACAAACGTAAAAGCGTGGTCGGTCGTCCGTCGAGAAGATCGATTTGCCGTTTACATATTTCGATGGGTATCACAAAAATCGTCAAATCGCTTGTCGAGACCTCTCGTTGTTTCGCGAGCAAATTGCACATGCACGCTGCAATCCGTAGTAAAATTCATAAATATTTTTATCATTTATGTATCGTTTATGTATAGTTAATAATGTACGTGCTACGCGGGTTCAATTTTTTCCACTCAGGCTAATCGCATGTACCCTAAATGTCCGCGAGAAACAGAATCGGCCGTCGCGCGGCTGGATTCAACCCTCTCATTGCCGTCCTTCAATAATGCTTTCCTTTCACAATAAATAATTTATGAAAAACCTGGATATAATCACTCTGATTAAAACAATTACTGAAATTTACCAGATTTTTCAAAAATATTTAACAGAAGCAATTTTGTATAAAATCATAGAAATTTTCATAATACTTGCAAATGAGATCGTTCTACAAGTGGAATGTGGCTAATTGAGGGTTAAAGTCGCGAACATTTAATTTATTTAATATTTGCCTCTGATAAATCAAAATCAATTTTGCCTTGCAGCATTAAAACGAAGCGGGACAATAGAGGATTAATTTTAATCTACTGTTTGCACAGTGATATCGCCACACAATAAATAATTAACAACCCAACCATCCGCAATAGTCCATCCGAGGGTCGAAATATCGTATAACTTGTCCTCTGCGAGATGAATAGTTACAATATTTTCGGACAATTGACAATAAAAATCGACGTTAATCGTGTACCATTTCAAACGACAATTTAATAGTTGAAAAATCGCAAAATGTTTCCCTTTTTCAAAATACTGTAACACAAATGTCTCGATTGAAATCGACCGGTTTTCGATTCGCACCAAACAGTTTTCAAAGAATGAAGAAATTATTCATTATTGCACGCTTAAGATTGAGATCACTGGGTACTTGGTCAGAACGATGCAAGAAACTGGAGAATCCAATGGGACCACGAACCGGAAGCTTTTCTCAGATTTGGACTTGTTAAGGATCCACTTGTTTAGGGCGGTTATGAGCATTTCAAAAATTTCCAGAGCTGGTCAAAAAGAGGAACTAATCTCGAAAGAGGCTGCTTTGTCCAGCTAGCTCTGCCGCCACAATCCTCCCATTATACACCCTCTACTCACCCCCGTCCTGTTCCCATTAGAACCTCCGAAACTTCCAATAGCATTGTCTCCAACTCCCAAGTAGAAAATTCTTTGATCAATCACAAAGAGATACGAGAAACAATTAGAAACTGCAAAGTCAACAACAAAGAGGCGATCAGATACTGGATGGCATAGAAAGAGTTGAAACGTGGCCGGCAACGACGTATTTTTGTACGCACGAGCGAAAGAAAGCGTTTTACCGTAATAAAATCATCCTCGGACTCTCTCTCTCTCTCACACCCTCTCACCCCGAACATATACAATGTTAGAACCTTTACATATTTATATGCACTATTGCATTGTATATATGTATATGTATATATGTATATAATAGTGTATTATTTATAATATCCATCCTCTCTCTCGTTCTCTTTCTCTTTCCCTCCCTCCCTCCCTCCCTCCCTCTCTCCCTCCCTCTCTCACTCTCTCTATCTATCTATCTATCTCTCTCTCTCTCTCTCTCTCTCTCTCTCTCTCTATCTCTCTCTCTCTCTGTTAATATGTTTTGTTTCGCTTGCTCCGTGTCCGTTCCCGCTAAGATATCTGCGTAAACCTAGGTATCGTTTTTCTCTTTTTCTGTGTGTATGTATATACCTCGTAAAATCTGGATCTCTTTAACTACGATCGTATCTCCGGTATACGTCTACTACTGTGGCGATGGACGGGGGTAGAACCCTATGGTAATGCGACGAATTCAACAACGACAATCATAAAATATATGTATATATGTGTCCACGTGTGTTCCTGTGTGTCGTGTGCTGGTTTCGTGTCTGCATATACATATACGTGAAAAAAAGAATCGGAATAAACAAGATCGCACGTATATATGTATATGTGTAACCGTTCCTGCGCTCGCGCACTCCTCTGTACGTGGGTGCTTCTATCTTATCACGTTTCGAATGTGTTTGTGTTTTGTGTTCGTTTGTTTGTTTGTTTTATATTGTAACTAATCACAAGAAACAATGGCATACGCCGAAGATCGATAATTGCCCGGCCCCAGTTTGTTTATCACGCGTGCATTTGTTTGTCGCACGCGCGCACACACGTCCTTATTGTAATACAGTGGTGTGTGCGCGTCCAGTGTGTGTGCGCGCGCGCGTTCCTCAACAACGATTATTGCACGCGATCGGATCTCGTCTGAGGGTTCTGATCGAGATCCAACAACAGTAAATATATATATATATATATATATATATATGTATATATATATGTATATATATTATATATATACGTATTTAATATACATATATAATAATCTTTAATCATATATTATATTACTCTGAAACGCATTTGTATTCTCTGTTTTCTTTTCTCTCTTGTTCACCTAAGTACCTTACGAATTAACTAATAATACCGCTAAAGTGATCAGTTACCTCTATAATAGTCAACGTCTCTTTGTCTTTGATATGTGCGTTCGCGCCTTCTCGTTTACCAAGAGAATATGTTTAAGCCTTTAAGCGGAATTTCGTTTTCTCGTCGCTCTCTCTGCGTACCTTCTATTTCTTTCTTCTCTCGTTCTTTCTTTCTTACGCATACACGTTTACATACATTCACGCGCGCTGTTACACACCTGCTCACGCACACAGCACGCGCGTACACGACGCCACAGTTTCCTTCTTCGTGGCTGGTTTATTTTGTTAATAAATAGAGATCATGTTGGATCACCAGACTGGTGAGTTTTATGCAATGTTTAATATATGCTTGTTGCAGAGGTTTTCCAAAATTAAGGAAACGTTCGTGTTGTTGAAAATTTATGTTAGCTTTTAAACAATTAGTAAAATAATTTGTGAATGTTGGTGTGACCAATTGGTTATACAATTCAAGGCAACATATCTTGAACAAATTTTTAGTGAATTCTGATTTTCGTACAATGGTTCACGAAAATTGGCGAATTGTTTAAAGCACAAAGAAACATGTATATTGATAATATTTTTACTGCATTATTCTACAGGGAATCATTCAATCGTCAAAAACAAATGTTCTCTGACTCTGTTTTTCCTAAGGTAAGCCATGAATACAAAAATTTGCATAAAATTTCACAGTCTAATGTTCATGAAACAATGATAGAATGTTTCACTCGGTCCATTGGAAAACCAATACTGCTGATCGATAAATATTTGTGTATTGTATGCACACAATCGACCGAAAGTTTACAATCTTTCTGCGAATGAGTAAAAATAGAAATAGACGACGTTGCGTACTACTAGACTAGTAGACTAAAAATTAAAATGCCGATGCGTTCCACATCATAAAATCTAAACATTACAACAGTTCATCCCACAAATACGGAAATGAGAAAACAACCTATTCCTCCAGGTCTATTCCTCTCAGAAAAATTGATTGCTTTATAATTGAATTAAAAATCATGCAATTTTACACTTTCGGTCAATGATGCTACAAAGATACAACGCAACTAACGAATCAACTGGTTTTATCCCTGCTGCAATCTTGAATTATAAAATTCGAAATAATGTTACGAAACCATTATATTATTAATAGATTGTGGAGTTCATTTATGCATCGCAAATGAATAATTCTCTTTTATTTCAAAACTGGCTTTAACATTTATTTTATTCCCATATGTCGTTTTGGTAGCAAAATAATTGAGAAATAAATTGTCACATATAATTAAATCGTGGTATTATTAATTAACACAGTTAATTAGCCGAATCAGTGTTGGTGCAAAAGTTAACCCGTAGCACCCGAGTAATAAAATATTGTTTAGATTATTGAATATGTTGGTATCTAATCAATTACTAAACATTTAAGTATTGTATGAGGTATTATTAAAAAAATCATCTACGATGGTATTATTCTAGGTCGGAAAAAATGTTTAATTTTCGAGTTAAAGTAGCTCCGACTACAAAGGACTAATATCGGACTCGACGTAGGCCCAGAAAGGATTAAGATTATTAAAAGAAAAAGTATCTTTCCATTTTAATTTCTGTTCGTTACAGTGTGTCTAGAAAATTTTAATTCTGCTTAGAGATCTGCAATATATTTTTGTAAAAAACCAAAAGAATGCAGCAGAGTTAAGCATGATCCCATAAAGCGAATCGAGAACTGAAACTAAATGAAACGTTCGACTAAAAACAGACCAATTCTATGCGCGTAAGATCGCACAATCGAAGTGAAAACTTCTATGGCGATTGCACATCTGTTTATTTTTCGCTCGCTCGGCTAACCTCGGGGGAACCGAATAAGCGTTTCACTTCGGAGTGTGACGGATCAGATTCATTCACTGCGCAGAAATTATGTACGCGGTGCGCCTAAAGAAGTTTTCACTTCAAAAATTTAGGGATTGACGCGCAATGCATAAAGTTGACGAATCAGCCTCCCGAAGCAGCAAAGCTGCGCTTATGGTTGCATATCGGATCATGTCGGATCGCATGTAAACGGTCCGCCACCCGCGCGATTATTATGTATAAAAATGATTCTGGAGCCGCTGGCCACAAGTCTACGGCCAGCGTCGCGAACAGAATCGTAACTCGATGTGTCCCCGTGTTCGGCCTCGGCGATGTATATCCTAAAGTATTATAAAGTAGAAATTATGAGGCGCGATACCGCCTAAACTTTTCTCGCGGCCGCCGAACCTTTTCTCTCGGCCGACCTTCGGCTTATCACGCGATCCCTCGTTCATCCGTGCCTGCCTGCCGGCTTATCATTTCCGTGCGTCACCTTCCCAACGAGAACAACGTAACAAAATCTATTGTTGGTCTCTTCGTTCGTATCTCGTTAGAATTTCTATGGCTCCAGGGGAGGCCGCCCCTTCTCTTCCCGCGATTGCTATCGAGCGAAAACCTGAACACTCCGAGAGGCCGAGAGGCAATTTTCGAGGCTCGAAGGGTTGCTCGCGACCCTAAATTCGCTAAACACGGGCTATGGATCTCGTTTTACTCGAAGCGACCCGCTCCAAACTATATACCTATGAACGACACCTAAGGCCAATTTGCCAACTCGTACTTCGTGCTTTTCAGTATTGCAAAATTAAAACCGTTCCCCATCGACTCCATCGATTTTTCTTCGCAATGTTTGCCAATAGAAATTTCCCATTTTTTAATAGAATGACAGTATGGCAATTGATATGTTTGTAAAATTTTCAAAAAACACATTTCATGTGGCTTTGGTCGAGACCCTTCTGTAGACAACAAGCTACCTGGACATCTAGCTCTATGCTTTTTCTAATCATTTTTACCTATACTTGTAAAACTGTAACAAAATTGCACGAGGTCCCTGTTTTCGAACCCTGCTACGTCGACTCACGTCTTCAAAATTTTATAATTTATGTAAAACTGTTTAATTACTACAGCTTTGCATTTGTTTATACAGTTTCGTTGCCTACACGAGGAACAATAGACCTACATTCCATTTTGCGAAGAATTTCCAGGTATAAATGTGAATCTACATAAACGTCTACAGAGAGAGAGAGACTTGTTACAAAATAAATGAAATTATAAACCTTTTAGTGTTGAAGGTGGCTATTATACTATTTTTAACCCATTAACCACATCAAGAATGAAAATCAATTTTTAATTCACTGTATTTCGTTGCAATTCAGATGTAAAATTTTCATGGCGCATAAAAATCCGCAGTCTAATTTTTTTCTTATTTTTGATGATCTTCAATAGCCAATCACTGCCAAGTGAATTAAAAATAGGAACACCTCGAATAACTCTCGGTCGCGGGAGTCGATTAGGATCGCGGGTCGATCAAATTCGCCACGACGAATGTTTCGCAGAACAGGCTGGCATCGGACACACGCGCGCACGCACACACACACACACACACACACATTGACTCAATGCTTGTTCCGTTCCCATCCCCGGCGCGGCGTGGTGCTAAAAACCGCCTAAGGATCGCAAGAAATGGCGCTGCAATTTCGAATTCTCTTGTCTGCTCTCGTTCGAACGATTTGTTGATCGGTGATCGATACCTCGGGAAGATCGTATTGTGCATCATTCGCTACTTGCTTCACAGTTTTATCATTTACAAGAACTATTAAGAAACGCTACATCCTATTGGCTACGTCCCGCTAAATGCTTTCTTCCCTTCGCACTTTGGTTCATTATGCGTATCCGCACGTACTGCATTTTCGTCGTACCTGTTCGGGACCAATCCGCGTCTGTTTTATCTTTCTGATTCTTCGGTCTCAATCGTTCTACGTTGAACGAACGCGAGCTAGCCTGAAGAACAGTGTCGCTGTTGAATGGTCGTAGTCATCGCGGATGACTGGATTTGACATGAGCATAGAGCGCCTTGAATTGCTGTTGGAGCAACGCCAATAACATCCGAGAGAGCAGAAACTGCGAATCTTGCGGTTGAAGATTCTTGTTGTACTCTGCTTACGTTCTCTCCGTCTTTCTGTGTAAGTAGGCGTGGTCTGTCCCGAGCGGGCGTGGTCTTGTAGCTCTCCCAGGAGCCGGGACTGTGTCCCACAGAGCATTCTGCGCCCATGTCTGAGCTAGATCGATAGCAAGATAAGCCACGAACCAGTAAAACGAATCGGTAGATAATAAGGCTGACAGACGCGACGCGCACGATTTCTTCTCTTCCGTTCTCCTAAGTCAGGCATGAGCGATGAACACTCTCCATCTCGAGAGCACTCTGAATTGCCCCCGGGGTAAATTTTCAAGGCAAGCGATATCAGAGAAAGAAGAAATATTCAACCTTGCGATGGAAGATTACCTATCTTTCTCTATGTGTACGGTAGGCGTAGCCTGCTCCAAGAGGACGTGGTCTCGCTGCCCCGATTGAGCCAGGACAGTGCCCTACGGGGCAATTTCTGCCCACGACTGCTCTGAACGGTCTCTCGAGCAATCCATCTTTCTTGCTCAGCGAGTTTGTCGTTTCTCGTGCGAGTCAGCGACAGCAGTTCGGGGTGATATTATGGCTGTAATTACGGTGGTAAGAACGCGGTCGGTAAAGAGAGCCGGAGCGTGTTAGCAGCTGAATCGCGAGCCGGATGTTCGTTCGTTGCCGAGGATTGTTGGGTCTTGGTTGTTGCGTCTTGAAGCGAACATTGCCGTCGAATCAGCTCAGCCACGCTTTCCCTCTCTGTCATGTCTCGCGAGAGATTGCATTCTCGCTGTTTCACGTCGTCCTGTGTTCAACCCCAGCTGACATTGTCTTCTTAGCCGTTCCCGGCGTCGGCTTTCCTCGCGTTCTCATTTTTTTGGCTGTTTTCTGTTTCTTCTTTAGTAAAAAGCTAGGCCGCTGTTAGGCGTTCAGGGCGGTTCCCGATACGTAACGCTCCTCCCACTCTCCCCCCCTCTCTCTTGTTCTTGCGCGCTCTTTCTTTCTCTCTCTCACTCTCACTCTCTTTGCATCGCTTCAAACAACGGTCACTCTCCGCAAAAAATCTTCGAACCGTATTCTTAAACTTAATCGATATCACGTTACAACTATCGTTAATTCTACGGCGTTTAAAACGTACTTTGAAACATTTCATATAATACAGAATCTGTTTAACGGTTAATTAAAAATCTTCATCCGAATATCTCTCTCTCTCACTCTCTCTCTCTCTCTCTCTCTCTTGCGCGCGCTCTCCTTCTCGCACTCACAACTCTTTCGCACTACATTTTTTAATCTGAACACCGTTCCCGTTCTCTCCCGCTCTCCCGTACTCTCTGTTTCTCTTCGCGTGTACATATAACAACAACGATGACAATGACGATGATGACGATGACGACGACAATGATGATCGTTCACGATGAGGATAATGATGATAAGGATGATGATCATGAAAGATGACAACGGTGAAAATGGTCGCGAGGATGACGATGCCGGTCGTCGTGATGGTAATCATAGTAACGGTAATAATCATCGTCGTAAGAATAATTCAACGTCGTCTAAACGGTATCACCATAGCGTGTCATAGCGTGACATCGAGAACTCGAAAGAATGCTAGCGAAAAAATAGCTCGGCGAGTAGCGGCGGCGAGTGGAGACCGTGGAACTATAACTTTAAAATTCGCGGTTAACGTTCTTTCATTATGTTGTTAATCTCGACGCTTATGGCGTTTCATAGTGACTTTATTTTTCCACGGTGTCCGCACGGCCGTGCTTTCTTAGTTCGAAGATACAACCTGTCTGCAGCGACTAGTCAATTTGTTCAGCTTCTCATTGTTTATTTGAAAACATTGTAGACTCTGAGTTGTTAAAATGTTGGAAAATTTATTAAAATGCGGTCGCGTCCAATACGGAGTTCCAAGAAAATTGACACGATCCAATTTATCCAAATGATAATACAGTAAAACTTCCTCAAACACGATCAAACAGCGTCCAAGCCGGAGTTTTTGAAGTCCACATTCACATTTTTCAGAAAAAATATCTTTTCGGTACGAGAGAAAATCGAATTTCGGGGACTTTTAGCCCAGTCGCTGGACAGATCACGTTTAGGTGTATCCGCGTGGAGGGCCGCGCAATTAGGCTCGGCAGAAATGCGATTTACCATCGGTAGGTGCAGAGCAAGCGTCGCGGTGCTCGATTTGAATGTCGCCGAGCTGCTCGCGCGGTCATCTTCTATGGGCATGCGATCCCTCGGGATCTATACGCGCTTTTTATAATAGAATAGTAGAGTATGTAATTGAGGTTTAAAAACGAGCGCGATCCGGACCGGAAGCGCACGATTCGATCGCTTTTCACGCTTTCGTAATCCGACGCCTCGGATCGGATCCGACGATTGAGGGCCGATTTGTTCGTACGGATCAGGATCAACTTGTTACGGTTATTACGGTTGTTACGGTTTCGGAACGCTGTTTGCCTCGAACGATTCTCTTCCATGGAAAATTGTTTTGAATCATCCTCGAAATGAAGAAGATTTCGTAGCTTCTGAACAATAATCTTTGTCAAATAATTTTGAATTGTTTCGGAACGAAGCTTCGTATGATGAAGTTCGATCGTAGCTGGTCGTTCCTTCAGATAGAGTTGCCATACTTTTAATCGTCCTCTGAATAAATGATGACGTTGACGAAAAACCGATTGCTCTACACTGTTCTCAACCATCTGCACTCGCAGTTGTTCTAACTCCAGAACTCTGAAGATTTATCATAGGTAGACATTTTATTCCAAAAAACATTGTATAAGTGACGGAAAGAAGATTTTTCATAACTTATTGAATACAAGCGATTTTATTAATGTAAAGATTGTATTGTGGTATGATAATTTTTAGTAGCACTTCTTTTTTAGAAACGCTATTCGAGTGCCAAAGTTTTAGAGTCGAAATTTGAGGTTTCAGGCCAGGTGTTCAGCGTTCCGTAAAAATTGAAAGTAAAGTCTTCGTAGGTTTCGATTGAATGGCTCCTTTTGTCGCATTTTGTGCTCGTGTGAACGCTATGAAAGCGCACATTCCGCCGTCTATTTCACGATGCAATTATAGGATCGCGAGTGGTGGATCGAATGGGTGAGCAACTAGTTATATTTTCGTTTTGAATAAAAGATAGAGACGTACGTGGACAAGAATGGCCGCCGTTCGATAATGGTGGAGGTAAAAGGATCTTCGTTTATAATAGTTATGTAAAACGGTGCAATTTGATTTGATCGGGAAATACGAACTGAGCTTCGCTCGGTGCTGGCGACATTAAATTGCGTCTTTTGTGAACTGTGAGCTACTGCTGTTCAAATGTTGAAAGTCGTCTTCCGGTAAAAAAGAATATTTCTTTTTGTAAAAGAGAATATTCTCTTTTTTTTTAAATCGAAGGTGGAAAGCCAGTACAATAATTTAGAAGAAATTCTGTGATAGAATTCTGCAGTAGAGCAAGAATTTGTGATTGAATGAAATCCATTTTGTTCATTCGTTTATTAATAAGCAGACTGCGGAAGCTTTTATAGTTAATGAAAAAGTTGTGAAATCTAATGCTTAAGACTATTTACGAATAAAATAGATTCTCATACAGAAGGAATATTATAATCAGAAACAACAACTTTGTTTCTGAACTGTTTGACACAATGAAATGAAACGAATACTGCTGAAGGAAAATTTTTCTCATTTTTCAGCTTCGGATATATGTAAACTAAGTAGTACTCGTAAGAAAAGATTAAACACTAAATTACCGTTAATACTTCGTGAAATCTTTCTTACTACAGGTCTCTATCATTGCGACAATACCGAATCGTTTATAAACGATTCGGCCGAGGCAAACAGTGGAATGTCAAAAGCAAATGCAACAAAACGGTCCAAAATTCACAAAACGTATAATTACTATTGGAAAAGCCGCCGTGTCTTTAATCTGAACAAAGCTGTTCAGCCGAGCAAGCAAATAAATAAATCGGAGGAAAATATTCCTCTCTGACGTTCCAATTAACCTGGAAACCGATTAAACCGTGCAAAGCGGTCGCGGAGAGTATCGTTCGAGGTGTGGACTGTATGGTAGTTTCCCTGAATCGTCGAGGATCGATCGTCGCAGCCGGTCCCAGTCCGATTAAAATGTCTAGACGCTACGTTTTACAGGCGAGAAGAGATTGTTGTCTTAGAGAGAGAAATCCAGCGAGCGGTCGGGCCCATCCATCGTCTAATGAGAGCGTCTATCGTGCCGGAACGATGGGATCGTGCCAAACAAGTAGAGGATCGATCGGGGCCGGACTGGTGATCGAAATGGGGCCAGCTCGGTCATCGAAACAGCTCTTCGTGGAACGCTTTAGCGAACCGGAGCCATAAATGAGAACGCTTTTCATCGAGAGATTCATTGTCCTTGTTGCGAGAGAATTTGGCAGTTCGACCGACGCGACGCCGCCTTAAACGAGATCGATGCGGAGATCGACGGATTTGGTCGGCCCCCGTTGAATAGTCAACGAACACAGGAACGATCGATCATTCCAATTGATCGTATCCTTGTTCGCCGGTGGCCAACGAGAGCCGTAAACGATCGATTCGTTCGAGTCGAGACTAGCTAGAGCTAGGACAAGTTTATCGTAGGAGATCGTAGAGGAAATCGTATATAAGTAGCCGAAGAAGAAGTAGTAATAGTAATAGTAGTAGAAGCAGAAGAAGAAGAGGTAGTTAGTAGATCAGAGAGGAAATCGAATTATAGAATACAACGAGAACAGTGAGAACAGTAGAGGAGATAAAAAGGGGGGCTTGGGACTGAGTAGGGGGTGTACCTCTCTGCCCCCTCACCCTTCTCCCAGATTCTACAAACAGTGTTAATAATTTCGTCGTTTATCGGTTTGATGGTTGCGCGCGCACGATCGTTGGCACGATCGGCTGGACCCGCTCGCTGCGGCTAAAGAAACAAATCGACGCCGTGCCGGTCACCGTCGTTCGGGAACGCGGCACCGCGCGGTTTCACGGTTCTTAAGGAGATGAGTATTTTGTTTCAGGTATTTCAAGGTTTATACAATATGTACAACGCGTGTGTATCCAGTCCCCGGAACTATTTAGGTCGAACGGAAAACGCAGAACGGTAAGCAAAAGGCGGGGTAACAACGCTGAAGGGGAAGCCGACGCTCGACGAGGCGCAATTTTGTTGTCGGTCACCGGCCCCGTGTCGCAGGGATCATCTCTGAGGGCTTTTTTTGTTGTTCTCTAGGGGATTTTCCTGCTCGGGTATCTAGGGGAACGAGGGGAGAGGGAGAGCGTAGGGGCTTGGGGATTGTGTCAACAGTTTCGAGAGTTGTATCTCGGGAAAGGCTGTGTCCGCTACGCACGTTCCTCTTCCGATCGATTCGAGGAGAGGAGACGACGCCGCCTCCGCGCGCGCGGTTAAAATCGCCGCCGACTACGACGATGACGATGACGTGATGACGAGACCCGTATGTGTGCGTCGTTCCGCGACCTCGCGGACCTGGCTCGCCTTCGTGTTCGTGTTTGATCGCGTGTGCCGCCCTGCGCTGCTGCTGCTGGTGCTCCTCTTCTTTCTTCTCCTCGGCTCTGGCTCAATCCTAAACCGGGCAGACCAAGATCTCGTACTCGAACATCAACGAGACCGCCACGAACACGAAGTACAGCAGGAACATCGTGAAACCGAGACCCTTGTTCATACGCCATTTGAAGCAGGCGATGCTCATGATCACGAACAAGAGCATGCAGAACAGGATCGCTATGCTGCACACCATCCCCACCGAGTTCACCTCTACCGGCTTGCCGTAGATCAGTCCGTACAGTAGCCAGGGTACCGGAAGCCTGAAACAGAAATGTTATGAGTTCGTTGGTGTTTTGCATTGGTACGGCTATATTAGTGTTAGGAACGCTTCTTTTCACACTCTCTGTGCAACATCACATAACGTGTGCACCACGAATGGTGCACGAAGTTTATGCAGACTGTGCAAATTCACCCTTATGTAGAATATCCTACCATAGTAGCATTTATGGTTGGCCAACGGTTGGAAGTTGGTTGGGATATGGTTGGTGATTTTGTCTACAAATGGAGCCAACATAGGGCCCACGACGAAAATTTATGACAATCTGCCAACGAATATCCATCGTTGGACCTACAATTATTATTATATACTTGGTTAATTAACAATAAATTTACGCATGATAATACTACATTGGCCCAACCAATGTTTACCAACTCCCAACCGTCGGCCAACCATAAATGCCACTGAGGTTAAAGAATGATTAAATAAATCAGTATGACCCTATAGAATCTCCGATGTTGTCAGTCAAAGTGACACAAAATAAGAACCTAAATTCCCTTCCTCGGAAACATGTGACGCTCTCAATTTAGTTCTCTTCTCTCGGCAAAATCATCAGAAAGCACAGTCCGCATTTCTCTTCGTATTTCATCCCCCACAATCGGCCAAGTCTTCAGCTTGTGGATTTCCCGTGATTCACCAGGAGAATTGGGACGAGGTTGGCGAATCGGATCCTATAAATCGCATTCGGCGGACATGGTCATTGCGTTATTGCCGTCCATCGCGCGTTATTTTCCTCTCGGACGCATTCTAATCGCAATCTCCGAGGTGCAATCGCGTCTTATGCGGAAATGTATGCGGTTATTTTGTCTCGGCTGGTAGCCGCAGAGCCGCGAGAAGTCATGGCAGAGGGTGGATGTAGAGAGGGTTTGAGGGTGGGTTCGAAGTGCCGGTTTTCTTTCTGGGCAGGCTGCCAGCTGGCAGCCGGACAAGGGATGCGTGGAACCGAATCGATCTTGGATCGAGTCGATTGCCGAATACGGAGATGCTTCGGGAAATCGTGCGTGTGCATGCATGCGCACAGACGTATGCGTTCTAGCAAGAAGGTGATCCCGATTCGACGAACAAACTGGCGAAAGTCGCGGCCGCAAACACGCCCGGTCGTTGCAAACACTGCGGCCCTGGAAAACCAGGCTACGCTATTTTATTGGCACAGGAACATTTTTCTAGAGATATGTTACAATTAGACTGCGGATGTTTATGCAATCTTCAAGTTTTATAGAAAGTTTGTAGACACTTTGTAGAAAGTGTTCAAATTTTAAGAAAGTGGGACTGTGGCGGTCTTGGCGCTGCCACGGGTTTGGTCAGTCCTGGTTCACGTTTGGCGACCAGATCCACGCAGGCCTAACTCTCTCTTTTGTCTTCTCCAGGTCTCGCTTGGGCCTGTTCAAGGTCTACGGCCAGGCCCTGGCGAACCTTTCCTTCTTACGGCATCCTTTCCTGATTGCCTTTCTTCGCTCTTTCCGTTTTATAGCATCCTTCCGCGATTGCGTCTTTCCGCGTGTCCTTACCTGACCTTTCGCTGCTCCAGGGTTTTGCCTTACCTTCCTCTCCTTACTCCCCACTCCTTACTTTCCTCTACTCCATTTTTTACCTCTTCCAGGGAACTTTTCTAGACGTTGACGAGACACGGAGTTACAAACCGCTGTAGAGACAAGGTGAGTCTTGTGAAATTGTGTGGAGCTCCGCTCCACAGGACCAAATAAAATCCTATTTTCATTGGTAATAGCTTTTGTAATTTGAAACACTATTTGAAAATTTTCAGATGCCTTAAATGCATAAACCCAGATAGCACCGGACGTCCGTTGGACGTCCGTTTTTTGTCCAATTTACGTCCATACGTCCGATGTCCGTTACGGATGTCCCTGGGATGTCCGTTGGACTTGAATTTCAAACGTCTCAGGGACATTCGATTTTTTCGTCCAAGGGACGACGGTGGGACCTGAATTTCGGAGCCGTGCTCAGGACTTTCGTACGTACAAGGATGCTCACTTCTCATGCACAAGACATATTTATATATTACAATATATATATTATTAATATTAATAAAATATTACTAACATTTTTATACATATGCATACTTATATATACAGGGTGTCCCACGTAACACTTTTTACGATTTTGCGATAATCTGACAAAAAAATATTTTAAACAAAAGTTGATCAGTTTTCAATTGGCTACACATTGCAATGAAAAAAGTTCGAAATTTCTTTTTTTAAAGTATTGTCAAGGCCACCTTCATTGTTTTAAATGGAATGTCCTATTTTTTATACCATAAATCAATAGAGTATCAAATTCTGCGTATAAAAGTGTTGACCTTCATATCTCCTAAACCTAATAGTTAACGAGATATTATCCACAGAAGAAAGAAAATTATTTCGGTAATATCTCGTTAACTATTAGATTTAGGACATATGGAGATCAATACATTTTTACTCAGAATTCGATAGGCTATCGATTCATGATACAGAAAGTAGGCCTTTCCATTTAAAAAAATCAAGGTGACCTTGAAATCTCCTCTATGCCTCCATCCACGCAGAAAAAATTTGTGTCACAATATGCTCCCCTCTATACTGTATAAGTTTTGTATACAACACAGTGGGGCACCCATTGGGGGGGGGGGGGGGGGGGGGTGGGGGGGGCGGGGGGCCAAGTCCCCCCCCCCAAGAAAAAGGAAACAAAACACTGGAAAATTAGCTAAACTGTAGAATAGCTGCTTCCTCTCCGATTTCGATGATTTTTAGATATGTTATATGTAAAACTAAACATTTTGAACAACTTTTCCCTATAAATATAAGGCATACACTCACTTAGGTTCCGACATATTTGCAAAAATTAATAACTATGGCATCGATTTATCTTATTTACGTGGGCAAGGTTATGACGGTGCCGCATCAATGAGCGGAAAGTTTAATGGTGTTCAAGCTCACATATCAGCTATATATCCACAAGCTTTATATGTTCATTGTGCATCACATAGTTTGAATTTGGCAATTGGAAATGCTGTATCTGTGATTGATATAAGAAATTGCATTGGTATAATTGGAAAGGTACACAATTTCTTCAATACACCTAAGAGACAGGAAGTCCTTATCGACAATATTGATAAACATGGATATTAAGAGACAGAAACTACACCAAGTTTGTCCCACTAGGTGGGTGGAACGTCATGAAGCCATCATGACCATGGTGGAATTATATGATGCAGTGATTCATAGTCTTGAAACAATCAGTTCTTGGGAAGACAGAGAATGGTCCTCCAATGCAAAACTGTTGAATAATTCGTTGTGTGAATTTAATTTTATAATATCTTTATTTAGCTTGCAAAATATATTTGCGTACACTTTACTACTGTCTAAAATCCTGCAAAAGTCTGATAATGATCTCTTAATTGCTCTAAATTTTGTTGATGATGTTGTGGCTCAATTAAATAAGGTTCGTAAAACACCAGATCCTCATTTTAAAGAAATTTTCGATGAAGCCTGCATAAAAGCTAATAATTTTAATATTGACATTAAAAAAAAAGAACTGCATCAAAACAAACATTAAGGTCCAATGTCCCAGCTGATTCTGTAGAAGAGTATTTTAGGAGAAATATTTTCATTCCATTCATTGACCAAATATTGAATCAACTTCATGAACGTTTCACTCGACACCGCAGTACCTTAAATCAGTTTTTTATTCTTTTACCAAATGGAAAAGATACTCCAACAGCAAGTCTAATGGATGATTTTCGTAAGTTGTGTGAATTTTATGCCCGTGATTTGATTTCAACAAATCCAGCAATTCTAAACGCGGAATTCAAATTGTGGCGTGCAAAATTTGAAAAAATGGTTGGAATAGCTCCATGCAAAAGTGCCAATGATGCGATTTTGAAATGTGATAAAATGATATATCCTAATATTTATAATTTATTAAAAATATTAGCAACGCTTCGGGTGACGATGTGCGTCAGTGAAAGATCATTTTCTACATTAAGAATTTTGAAAACATATTTAAGATCCACGATGACACAATCACGATTGAATGGGTTGGCTTCGTTATACATACACAAAGATATTTATGTAACTATAACCGAAGTAATTGAAGACCTGTGTAAAAAGAAAAGAAAACTAGATTTTATTCTGTAAATAAATTTGTATAATCATCTTAATGGCTTTTATTTAATGAGCATTAAAAATCATTCTGTGGCCCGGTACAAAGTCAGTACTTATGAAGTAAATATGTGTGGCTACCGTTGACAGATATTTTTACTAAAAAAAAGGTCATTTTGTTTAACTCGTCCCCCCCCAAGATTAAATCCTGGGTGCGCCACTGATACAACATTTTTTCATATTATTACAAGTAACGGCAATATTCGAAGTGGACATAGTTATTGCCGCACCCTGTATACATTCAGAGTCAACTCGACCGTAGCACGTGTTCCTTGTGCACGTGTTTGTAATATTCCAATTGATAAAAAGTGTGTTTGAGTGATTCGGTAACTTCAGCGACTTGTCACGATTGTGTTAGTGAAACTTGTCACTGCCATTTCAGGTAAGTTTTAATTTTATATTTATTTTCAGTCATTAAAACGTTACTGGCAAAAGGAAAATACAAAAATATTATTATATAGGTTGGAGGGAAAATTCTATCGTATGTTAATGAAAACATTTGAATAAATGAATACAAACAGGATGTATTAATTAAGTGTTGATTTAATTATATAAGAGATAGATACTTTTGAGAACATGTACGTTAGCGAGATCAAGTGACAGAGTAAAATTAGTCAAGTCAGTTCTGTAACCTATAAAAGACAATTATCATATGTACAAGGTTGTACATAGATATATGGTGTAATATGTGTAATATGTACATAGGTACCACTTAGCATCTTATTTCATATGTTAAGAAACCTATCAGTATTACAACAAATCAATTTATAAAAATACATGTTTAATATTGTTCAATGATATAATTTCCGTTATTTGTAACAATGTAATAATATGTTGCCATTTTTCAGATAACCTGTCTATTCCTGTTTTCCAATGACTCGCTATTGTGTTGGTAGAACTTGACAATGCCATTTGAAGTAAGTTTTTATTTTATATTTATTTTCAGTTATTGAAACGTTACTGGCAAAAGGAAAATACAAAATTATAATTAGGTTGGAGGGAAAATTCTATCGTATTTTAACACTAAACCTACCAACAGCGGTTAAAATGACTGATTCCAGGTTTTTTATTTTACAATTAGAAAAGTAATAAAACTGATTTCATAAGAAACGACTGCATAGATATTTTTAGTAGTGCACGTATTACAATAGGAGCCGCACAAAGTCGAAATAAAATCAATCTTGTCATTTTTATAAGGGAACATGTACCAGTTACTTTTGAGGCTCGGTAGATTTAGTGTTAAAGAAAACATTTGTATCAGTTTATAGAAATCCATGTTTAATATTATTCAATGATATAATTTCCATTATTTGTAACAATATGTTGCCATTTTTCAGATAACCTATCAATTCCTGTTTTCCAATGACTCGCTAGTTAACATATGTTTTTGATTTACAAGCAAAATTACTTGCTTATTTAAAATACGACATAGCTTTCTCTCCAACCTAATATATTCATGCTAAAATCTTCGCGTTTATTGAACAATGCTTCTTACCAAGAAATTCTAATTTTCAGATGCAGCGAAGATATCCCAAACATCTATTCATCAGAAAGAAACAAGTGTTTCCATATAGATGTGGCTTACATTAGCGGAGGACCGTGGAAAGAAACAAACAGTTTCAAAAGATTTTTAATAATAAAATTAAAAATTTATATTTTACAATTGTTATAAATATATATATTATGTTATAAATTACTGTATTGTATTGTACTATGTATTATTGTATTATACTATGTACCTAATCTATGTATGTGCTTGTAATATATGAAATTTTGTATAAATTATAATTAACCCTCATCCGTCCCTCGTGTCAATTTAACACAGTTTTCCCGAATTAAGTTATTCTGTTCTGTTATTTGTCGGTAAATTTGCCCGAAACTTTATGACTTTTATTTTTTTAATGCGAAACACATATGCTTAGCATTGTTCATAAGAAATAATTATATCAACACTGCAAGTCGAATTTAGTAACGAAAGAGTCTCTGTGTGTCAATATGACACATGTATTCATACATCGTGTTTACATTGCATCGACTTGACCATCAGTACGGTGAAAAAAGCAAAACAAACATATCTACAGATTCCTAGAAGTATAAACAGGTGTAAAAAGTACATGTGAGTAATACAAAGCACGGGACATGAAAATAAAGTCAGTCTGTTTCGAACAGGAGTTGAGAGTAGATCGAAAAGAACAGCAACTATATTACAAAAACAAAAGATAACGCTTGTAGGGACCATACGAAAAAATAGAAAAGAAATCCCACCAATTTTACTCGATATGAAGAAGAAGCCACTTTATCATTCGGAATTTGTTTTTGATCACAAACTAAAAGGTATAATGGTGTCTTATGTGACAAAAAGAAGACGATTTATTATTTTACTTAGTACATAGCATACGTCAAAATAAATAAATAGTGAAGTAGATAAAAAGCCGGAAATAATAAAATATTATAACGCTACAAAAGGAGGCGTCGATGTCCTCGATGAGATGGTGGCCAATGGCCATTTTTGCAAATATGTTAGACATATATCAGCATGCAATGTTTTTATAATATTTACATCGCTCAATGCAACGTGGAATGAAAATAAAAAATATCGTCGACGCCTTTTTTGATTGAAATTGGACATTCTCTGGTGCATTCCAATATTACGTCACGCATCTACCGCGAGGATCTAATGCGACTGCAATTGTTGCATAAATACAGGGTATACCACCAGTGATTTTACCGTCTTGTAATAATCTCCTCCAACATACTCCTCCAACAAAAAAACGAGCCCGATGTCACATGTGCGAGAAGAAATCTAAATCTAATATACTGAATATAATTAACCATGACACGCGTAAAAGTAGAAAGTAAACCCCAAATGGACCGGACCGCCCTCTGGCAGGTTAATTAAACAGCAGTAAGCGCTCTCACTGGGATGTTGAGGAAATTGTAAGAATTTTGGAACGTCGTGCCTATTGGCACGGCGCGAAATTATATGACAGTAGCGCGGGCTCAGGAAGCCCGGCTAATCGTTCGCAGTCAATAGGAATTGCCAATGCTGCCGACGCAAGGCCCGCCTCGTTTCACCGGACCATTAGAGAAAAACTTTCCAGAGGAAATTAAAGGGACCTCGAGCCCAGGCTAGACAACCTGGAGGCGCCGACGTGGGACCAGGGGACATGAAGCAACATCGGGAAATGGTCGACGTCTCGCCCCCGCCAAATTAACAGTCCCCTGCAGGAGCGACTCGAGCGGTCCTGGAAGGTCTCGCGACATTCCCGATGGCCGAAGGGCCATGGTTAAGGGAAAACAGGAAGATGGCTAGGTCCGGGCCGCTCCTGTTGAGTGGCCCTACTTATTTGCGACATCGCGAGCGACAGACATTGGCGGGTGTAAAACCGAAAGAGTGGGGGACGCCTCACTTCCGCATCCTCGAGCCACCGAAAATCCTCGGCGCTACTGCGTAGGCTTCCGTAAGAGCGAATCGAATTGCTGCCGAATCTTGTAAACGCGTGTGCGTAGTACATACTGTCAGTACATTGTATTAGTCGTTGCCGTAGTTAAACGAGAATCTCGCAGCTGCCGGTGATAAGTGCCAATCAGGTTCCTCGTTAATATTCGAAGATATTCTTTGGTGATCGAATATCAGTGGCTCGAGCAGCATTTCGTGAATAAACTCGGTTGTACGCGGCTCGTCCTTCAGACGACCGCGTATTTTGTGTGTGTCGCGATAACGACTGCCCGTTTGTGTTCCTTGAGCGAGTCCCCAATGAGAAGCGAAAAGCGAGAGATCCGTACGACCAACACGTGTTCGCGTATTATATTCGAAGCTGCCGCGCACAGTCAACTTTTGTTAATTCGTCAATTTCATCGTGACCCCCATGCCGGCCTAAATCTCGGATGGCTGCCGACGCGGGTTATTTTCATTATTCCGGGAAACGCGTATTCCATCGGGAACCGGTATTATTGTATCGCTGTTCGCCCGTCCAATCAACCGGCGTAATACCGATTCCGACGCGGCCATCTTGGACACAGCGAATTCGCGTACGTGTCGGCCTTCTGCCGAACGCGTAGTTTTCCACCGATGCACACTATTACTAAATTATTTGATTTCATTTAAAACCTGTTATATTTTCTGTTCACATTCTCCGCTGCCGGATATTCACTCGACAGCGTATATAGCACTATTGGCCAAAACAGCCAATTATTAAAATATCTAGTCTCAGTTAAAAGAGTTGAATTCATTCCGAGGTCCATTCCCGCCGTGGAGAACGTCCTGTCCGATTCCGCGTAGAATCCTGCGCCCATCCTGAGCTATTCTCTCTTTCGCTGCAGTGTTCTCCTATGCTTCCTTTGTTCGCGTGATTTCGTGTGACATCCTCCGATGTCTGGCGCCCGAAATATAAATCCTATTTAGATCTTTTGCGCATGTGTCGAAGCCTAGGAGATCACTGATTATCACGGATGGACTGTGTCCAACACGGCAGGACCCAGCCCGGCTATCTTGCCTGTAAAATCCCGAAGCTGCTTGTTTTCCGCCTCTCTATCAGAGACCCGGAAGGCAAACCGCGTGATAGTACATAGTGCCCCATGTGACAATGCAAACAAGCAGTATGTCCCGCACATCGCTTTATTTTATGTGAAAATTGTGCAGAAACTAAAATGTAGATGTTAAAGCATCGGTTTAAATAAAAAAACATCGAAAAATAACTGTTTATCTTGTTATTTCATCGATATTTTACCACTGTGTCAATTTGACACCGAGGGACTCAGATTCAGTTCGCGAAATGAGGGACGGATGAGGGTTAAAATTAAATTTTAATGTTCTATAAACGTCCTGTAAATGTCCTTTTAACGTTCTGAATATGTCCAGCTATACGTATATGCCCAGGGACGTCCAAATAATGTCCCAGATATGTCCCAGATACCAGATAGTTCTAGGTATGTCCCAGATACGTCCCAGATAGATCCGGTCCTATGTACGTTACACTTTGTAACACGGACCTCATTCGAACGTTTCTGGGACGTATCTCGGACATATCAGGAGCATATCTCGGACATACGGACATGATTCGGACGTCCCTGGGACATCCGAGTGCTATCTGGGAAGATGCGCAGTGTAGTTTTAATTACTGCGGATTTTTGTGGAAAATAAAAATTGTCTAGATATCAATCGTCAGAAACTGAAGTTAAATAAAAGTGTATCTTCTCTTTTCCTAAGGAATCAAAATTTAGTGAGCCAGAAATGACCCGGTGCGGATGTGTCAAGGTCAGATGAAAGAAATTGAGGATCTGATTATTCTCGTCATTTGCAACTAATAAAATGATGTGCAGACTTTTCATTCGTGAAAATGGTGTCAAATTGATAGGAACTGGCAAGCGTTCAAGAATCAATAAGAATGAACGTATTATAACAGTCTGGATTAGACCGTCGCACAGTTTCACCGTCGCCTTTTCATTGATCGATCTGGCCAATGTACAATGTACTAATATTTTTTATCATTCAGGCACTCATCAAGCGCTGTACTTTATAGAAAATTAGAGATTTTCGTAGTACGCGTTTTGCTCCTAAAATTCAACTTGAAACGTATTTCTTAAAACTTTCAAGTAAGTTGTACACATTTCATTTCTGTATGAAAGTTTTGTCAAGTATGGTCTATACTTTCAACAATTTTGTAACTTTTTGTTTTTGTATATCTTATGTAGGGTGATTATTTGCATTTAAACATGATTAGTATTTAAATAATATTTGTTACGATTGTAACACTTCACGAGTAATTATGTTATACTTCAGGGCGAGTCCCGGTATTTTTTAAAGCATTGTTGCAGTTGGCAAAGGTTTGTGCTTACAATGAAACAAAAATTAGGTGCTCCAATTTGCCCGCTTTTTTCACAGCGTTTCCAGACGTAAATATTTCATCTGAAACGATTACAGTATTCTTAAGTTTTATAAACACTAGACTAGATTTCGTTACATTCCGAATGCACTTTTGCCTTATTGTATCAGTCTCTTAGGAAGTATCCTAAGGGAATGATCTCGACTGAAACGTGTAGTGTGTGTTCTAGTGAATTTAACACTGAACCTACCACGAGGGGTCAAATTACCCATTTCAGATTTTTTATTTGATAATTATTGAAAGTGTAAAGGTGTTTTCATGGGAATTTATTGAATACATTTTTGACTCCAGTATATATTATAGTAAAAATCGCATAAAATATAAATAAACTTAATCTTGTTATTTTTATAATATCATACACATTAATCACTTTTGATGGTCGGTAGGTTTAGTGTTAAATTCTATTGAAAATTGGACTTGATCGACAATATTTGATGTACAAGTATTTACTGTACGCAGTTTACAATTATCACATTTTAATTTAGCGCGTACTGTAATATAAACTTACCTACATGAGGCCATTAAATATTATAAATAATTTTGGCCAGATAAATCAATGGAAAAGGCCACTGTGCGTCGTCGGAAGCCATGTCAAAATTACTTGTTCTCGAGAGACTGAAGCGAACGGATGAAAATTTTGATAAATTTTCGAACGGCTCGGTTCCGATTAAAAAGAAGGTTCGAAAGGAAAGAGTTAAGCATTTGGAGATCTCCCGAATGATTTCCAGCAGCTCCTCGACCCGAATATCGCCTCGGACCGTGGAAGTCGCGAGATGCGGGAGGGCCACCCGAATCAATCACTGGCCCGTCGCCAGTTATTGTACGTGTGTGAGATAGGAGGAGAGAAGGTCTGTAGAGAAGGGGTATTTGAGCTGCCATGGAACCTATAAATTGGAATTTCACCGACGATCGGGCGAAGCCGGCAGGAGATGCGCGCGGAATTGGTCTTTGCGCCAGCCCATTCAACTATTCTCGCTAGTCCCCCCTACCTCCCCCCCGTAATGGCGTCCTCCTTCCTGTGTTATTATATCATCGTCGCGCGAAATACCAGAAATACCGTGCCAGACGGGACTCGTTTATCCGCGATGATCGATCCCCGAGCCAAGAAACGTCGCGTGGATCCGGTCCGCACATCTCCGTATAGCTCTGCCACCGTTTTGCACAGTTTCATACAGTTTCGCGATGTCGGACGCGTCGCGTCGCGTCGCCTCGAAATATTGGCGAATCCCTACGGTCACGATTCCTCGTATAGGCGTCCCCGCCACCTCCACAACGGCGCAGAACGTTCACGAGACCGTGGAGTCCCGCAAGGAGGGTCCCCCGAGTGCTGCGCCGACGTTCTAACGAGCCCCTGACAGATTGCAACTCTCGTGCACACGAGCATGCTGCATGCTTCTTTCAGGGCCGAGTGGCTAATGCTAGATATTAACTCTTCGCACTTCAATGACGCTACAACGAAGACACACAGTCAGCAGAATCGCTCGTGGTCCCAGTGTACGAAACTCGGAAACAATATTGAACGTTCTACGTACTTTGATTTAATTCGTTGGAATTGGACGGGCTCTTGGGAGAATCACATTTTTCGGTATCGATTATTTTAGAAAATGGTCTCAACTCTTGTACACTCAGAAATACTTGCATCAAAGGTTTTTATCCATTTTTGAAAGGGGAACATTATTCAAATAAATATGTAGAAGAAAATGTAATGTTGCCTTGATCTCTTTGCACTTCAATGATGTTGCTGCGATGACCACGCTTGTTCTTGGATTTACCTGTCTTTGGATAAACTATCTTTAACCAAACAACGTCCTAGAAATGTACTAGAAAAGGTCCGCCAATTTTTCTCCGAAAAAATTCCCAAACGTTGCGCTTCCCCTAGATTGTTAATTAGACACGAGCCCTTATATAAGTTTCTCAGCACCCTCGGCCGTGGAACGCAGGAAAGTTCTAGACGGCGCGAATATATATCGGGTGTCTCGTAACTCACCTGCAAATATACGCGCCGCTTGACCTGATTCTCAAGTTCGAGCGAGTTTTATGGAACCAGCGATTTAAATGTATCTCCTCAATGCGGGATAGAACAAGTAGCGGGGACCCAGTCTCCCGGAAAAATCCGGACAGCCAGTAGAGACTCGGAAATCCAGCGAAACAGGGCGTACCATCTCGCGAATCTATTTAATCAACCGACGAAGTCAGTCGCCGTGCGCGGATTGCACGGAGTGCATGGGGCACTTTGCGTTTGATGGGAAACCCGAAATTTCACAAGGATACTTCAGCGAGTTACGGGGAAATCGCTAGGGATACTTCGATCGACTAGGATTCCCTTAGCTTTGATCAGTATTAGTCGACGATATTATTGAACGTGGCAAATTTTACTGACATTCCATTACTGTATTGATTTGTCCGTTATTAATTGCGCTTGCAAATTGCAGTACAACAGAAACTTTCACGCAGTGTATTTCCGAAATGCACGGCCCGATAGCGATTCTACATGCAGAGATAAGTAGAATTACCACCGCTTGTACCGCGATATTGGAAACACCCTGTATTAGCACAGAAACTCATTTCTAGATCTGGATAAATAATCGCGCTCGTATATTAAACAGACATGACAGTGAACGTGTTACTTTCTGATAATTTAACAGGACATTCGTACACCATTTATGAAATCTCGTTTGCAACGAGGATTCCGGAACGATCTAGGAAAATGTTCATAAAGTCCTGGAACGCGGTAATGACGGTCAGGTTTCGCAACAACATCCGGTCGTCTGTGCGTGAGTCTTTCATTGCTGGATTCAGTGTACATCGTTACGTCTCCTACACAGCGAATAATAAAGACGTTAACGGTGTTCGTAATAATATCCCCATCGTCGTTCTGTGTTCCATCAAGCTCTTATCTTCGTCCTTGCTTGCGTTCGCTTCACGATATCGAGTGTCGCGCGCGCGCGTGCTCATTAGCTGCGAATTCATCGTGCGTCACTTCTGAATCACCTTCAATTTCGCATCGCAATAATCCCACGGACATCTTTCTCTCCCTCCCGCTGTTGCACAACTTTCGCGAGTCACTTTTTTCATATTTTTACAGGAGCCACGATTACCGGCCGGAGAGTTTACTGTCGTCCCATTTCCAAACGAGCCTCCGCGCCGTTCTCCTCCGCCGGCGGCTGCAAGATTTATCGAGACGTCACACGGAATAGGAAGCCGATTAAATTAATTAAGTCAATTAGCCTAATTACTGGCAACGAACTAGCTCCGCAAGGCCTTTGCGGGCATCCCGCGGGCCAAGCTTCATTTTTCTTCAGGCGTTTCGGGACGTTTCGGACCGAAACTTCATTCCGTGTCCCAGATTCTGCGAGATTCCAGATCTGTATTTGACCGATCAGCCTACGAACTCCCGGAGAGTGCTAACTTTTTAATGAGCCCGCCGATCAATTGCGGTTCTTGCCGGTATCGCCGTTTAGGGGCCTAGAGAGCCAATAGCGCACGATACATTAACTATTGAAATTCTGGGGTAGCTGGATGCGTCCGCTGATTCGATAGTTTACTGTTTCGCTATTTTGCTGAACTGGTTTTTGGTTCACTCCTTCCGATATTCTGATTTTTTGGTAATCTCTTTCCTTAAAAGTGTTTTTATTGTTAGATAGACAGCTATGTGTTTGTAATTCGTATCAATAATTTTGTTTGATTTTCACTGTGCGTGGTCACCCATCTTCGTCGAGTACGTAGGCTGACGTCGCATCACCTGAACGATCGTAGTCTCTGGGTTGCTTCCACGGCGACAGTTTCTTCTTGTTACGTTGTTGCAATGTTTTATTTTCGAATGCGAAGGCTACAAACGTAGGAATTCAAAAATACAGTTACATTGAAGAAAACTAGGTTAACCTTCAAATCTCCTAAGCACCTTCAACTGACAAAAAGTTATGTACACCGCGTAGTGGGTTCCTCAAAACCAAATAACTTTTGTCTGAAACATTTCTTCCTGTCTCAACAAATGTCGGAGTTATTCAGGTGAATTGTCTTGGGTGACTCATCCTGTATATCTAGGGTTAAATAGGCAACTCCTGTGAAGGATACTTTAATGAATTTCTTTAGGAGAAATTCCGGAAGGTCTTAGGTCTTTGGACGGTTTTCTAGCAAAAAGCAGGAGTGGAATGAGTCCGGGAAAAGAGAAAGTCAGAAGCAGGACCCTGACTGTCCTCAAGGACATAAGAGAGCGAGAAAAGAGCTCTCAGTCCTAGACATGTGGTTTTTTTAGTCGGTATATATTGGGGAAACCGAAGACCTGTTTCCCTCGAGCCCCACACTACCCTCTCCTAGGGGTGTACGTATAGGTATTTTTTCCACACGTCTTTAAACTAAAAAAATAGGGGTAATTATATAGAAGTTGGTCCTCCACACCGATTTTGATCAACACAAAATAAATAACAGTATACCGTATACGGTATACCGTATACAACATATACAGGGTGACCCGGATTTAAATGGCAAATCTTCAGGAGCGTGTAGAGGACCTAAAAACTAAGAAAAAAAGTCTTTCAGAGATTTGCTCGTTTTTGCTTCGTTTTGGAGAAAATCGCAAAAAAGAAACGGAACAAGTTTTCTTCTTCAAGCTTCCCCATACGAAGAAATTCATGGGTGTCATATCAGGTGATCGGGGTGGCCAAGGTACTACTCCTCCACGTGCAAGTCTTCGTATGAGGAACCTTAAAGGAGAAAGTTTATTCGATGCCAATCAATTCAAGAGAGCAATTAAGAGACCGAGTCATAGATGCAGTCCACCAAATATCACCAAAACAATGTTTAGCTGCAATTTATCAAGTCAGTGCTAGATGTAATGCTTGCATTGCTGCAAAAAGGGCAACATTTTGAACAATATCTACATTAAATAGATGATAACATAAATAAAATGTAAATAAATAAGTACAAAAATGAAAACTTGTTCCGTTTCTTTTTTTGCGATTTTCTCCAATACGAAGCAAAAACGAGCAAATCTCTAAAAGACTTTTTGTCTTAGCTTTTCGGTTCCCTACACGCTCCTGAAGTTTTGCCATTTAAATTCGGGACACCCTGTATATAAAAAGGGAAAGAAAGAGTGATTGTATCGTTGCGGCGCGGCGTCTGTTTACTTTTTTTTTGTAAACACGCTGTGAAGATGAGAGAGAATACAGGGTTTCACTCTAGTCATACATATAATATAAGGTGAGCTTTCAATTTTGGAAGACTCTTGGATTTTTGTATGCGTGGTCGGGCCGGCCAGACGGCCGGCCCTCTTCGCCCCCACCCGCAATCTGACCACAACTCATTCTATTCGCATGATTTTTCCATTACTAGATCAAATTCTGGATGACAGCTACAATGCAAAGATTATGTGAATAGAATCAGTTGTGGTTAGGTCGTGGAGGAGCGGAGATGCGAGGAGGTGACCACGCATACGAAAATCGAGAAAAGTAAACAGATGCCGCGCCGGAATAGGCTTACATTGCCACGGAGCGTGCAAGAATACGGAAAATTCAATACAGTATTAGCTTTTTTTGCAAATATCTCGGAAACTAAAATCGAGCGGTGGTAACATGTATATAGGGAAAAGTTGTTCAGAATGATGACCTTGACAATTTCAAGTGAGGAGGAGGACCAACTTCTATATGTATAATTACCAAAAAAGGTCTTTGGACGGTTAACTAAAAAAAAGGTCCGATCCGTTAAGCGGTTTTTATCCAACGAAATTCATTATGCCCGCGTATACACGTTCCGATATTTCTAATAGCGACCTACAGTCGGTCACGAAAATATTCGGACACTAGCTATAACTAACTTTAGGACTTGATAATTCGTTTGTTGATAAAGCAATCGTCCTGGGAATTGTTTCTAGCAATAATACATCTATTAATGTTGATAAATATAAATAATTTATTTGAAAAATATACATACATTTCATAGTAAAAATTATTAAAAGAAATAATGTACCATTTCTGGCTCACAAAAATATTCGGACAATATTAATTTTTCTATTTAGACAATGTAATTTAGCATTACAAAATTTGTTTAATACTTCGTGGCATAACCATTTTGTTTAAGAACATGTCTTAACCTGTTTGGCATATTATTTGTAATTTTTTTTAAATATTCAACAGTTATTCGACCATTCAGTTGCAAGTCTTTGTATTAATTCGGCTATCGATGTAATTGGGGTTTTTCGAGTTTTTTTATCCAATTCATCCCACAAATTCTCGATAGGATTAAGGTCCGGTGATTGGGGCGGAGGATGAAGAATTTTTGGGCAGCGGTATAATAAAAATTCTTGCACAATACGTGACTTGTGCTTGGGGTCGTTGCCTTGGTAAAACTTAAAATTATTATTAAGCCCCATTTTTTCAGCACTTTGAACTAAATTATTTTTAGATTTAAATGATTTAGATATTTAAATGATTTTTGTCCATGATACCGTCAATAAACATTAGATTACCGACTCCATATGACGAAATGCAACCCCAGATCATTACGCTGCCTCCGCCGTGTTTCACTGTACCTCTTGTATTTTCAAAATTAAACTCTTTATTCGCTTTCCGCCATAGTTCTTCCGTCGGAATTGTACAGATTGAATTTGCTTTCCTCAGCAAATATGACATCCTTCCACCATGTCTCATTCTTAGAAATTAGCTCTCTTGCAAAGATTTTTCGTTTATTCCTATTCTTTTCGTTAATAAATGATTTCTTTCTAACTACTCTTCCATTGTAACCAGCTTGCCTTAGCGTTCTCCGAACTGTTTCGGCTGACACATTCTTGGAGCTTTCTCCTAATAGCTCACTAACTAGTTTTGGAGCACTTAAACGCGGATTTTTTTTTCACTTTTCGAATAATTTTGCTTTTCTCCCTCGTACATAAGAGACTTGGTCTTCCAGTTTGCGGAATAGAATCAATGCGATTCTCAATATAAAATCGTCGACAGATATCTGCAACAGTACTCTTACTTATACGAAGCATTGTACTAATTTCGCGATAGGTTTTTCCTTTTTCTCGATGAAAAATTACAAGCTGCCGCACATCGAAACTCGTATTCTTCCCTTTGCGACCCATTTTGAACGAATTCACGTTTACTACTGTGTGTGTGTGTGTCATGGACATCTAATGGTCCACGAGATTCTGTTCGTAAACAAACGTTTTCGCGTTCTTGGAATATCGCGTTCCCAGAAGGCGATTGCCAGAGAAATATAATACGTGTCCGAATATTTTTGTGAGCCACAAATGGTCCATTATTTCGTTTAATAATTTTTTTTATGAAACGTATGTATATTTTACAAATAAATTATATATGTTTATCAACATTAATAAATGTTTTATTGCTAGAAACAATTCTCAGGGCGATTGCTTTATCAACAAACGAATTATCAAGTCATAATATACCTAGTGTCCGAATATTTTCATGACCGACTGTATGTATTTCGAATCTATCGTCGGGTAGATCGTTTCTTTAGTCTCTTTCAAGGAGTAATCGTTCTCGACGTCGAGCAATTTCCGTTCGACGAAGACAACCCCTTTCTCCGTTGCGCGTCGGATCGATCGATAACCTTAAGGAAACTTTGCGTGTTTTCCTGACACGCGAAAGGAAAAGTCTCGGAGAGCCGTGTATACGCGACGAGATTCTATCCAGGCAGGTAAACAACGGCCGACTATTTGTCTTTGCTTTGAGTTTTCATTAAACAGCAACAAACGCACTCGACCTTCTTTCCAAGTCGCGGTTTCTTTTGAACCAGCTCGCCGATATTAAGAATCGCATCTTAAAGCAGTCCCTTGAGCAATCCCGGGCTTGTCTCTGCGCACGATAACGTCCTATTGTTTCATTCTATGAACGATGGAAATCAGTAAATAGTATTGCTCTCAACAAAGTGTTGAAAAACGGGATTTTTACTGTTGTTTGAGGAGAGAAATCATTTTGGGACCGTAGGAAGCGATAATGATCGATTTGAACTACTCAAGTCCTTGCAATCTGTGTGATTCGATTACTGAACGCGACGATTACCATAGACCCAGAAGATCCTCTGATATATCGTTCATTCATAAGAAAAGTGACACAACTGAAAATATATTTCTAAGGCAAGTATAACAATAAATATATACGTAAATTGTGATGTACTTTATAACAAATATATATGACAATTAACACAGTGTCTAAATAACAACAAATTATTTTACATTTCTAAGTCGTTTATATGCAATAAAAAAAATTTTAAGGTAATTTTCAGTAACTTTCAAATGGCTCTCCTGTAAAATTTCCTTTTTTTGATTTGTTACTTTTCTTCTGAATATAGGATATTAATTGATCGGTTTTTTAAGAAGATTCTTACCATCGTTTGAGAAAAATAATTGTTTTGTAAATATTTTGGAAAAAGATAATCAGTAATTGTTGTGTCAACGAGGTTCTACACATATCCGAAGTTCTGAAAGAAAGTGGATCAAAGAAGCAGAATGATTATCCAGTGTCAAATGACTTTTACCCATCTCCAACCCTCTTTTTCTATCAAACTATGATTCTAGAAGCACCCCTGCGCCCTCTCATGATCGGAGCACATCTATCTCTCCTCTTCGGCAGAGACGGCCGAAACAAAAAGATCGTTTTAGGGGCGGAATCGATCTCGTTTCCCGGAGAAAAGCGGCTTTTTCCAAACGTATCTTATTTCGCGAGCATTAGCTAGGTCGCCGCGGCTCATGCACGTTGTTCGGGGGTGCAGGAGTACGATGGGTGTGGATTGTGTCTCGCGTGAAAATCGCCATAACCGATGCCCTCGATAACGCAGCGCGATGGCCGCTTATAACAGGAGCCGCGTAAATCCATACGCGACCTACATTCGACTGCGGAGAAAACAAATATCGATAAATTATCTCGCCTTCAGGGGCTGTGAGAGGAGGGGTCGTGGGTAGTTGGTGGATGAGACAGCGAACTCTCTTGCTTTTTATTGCGCGGAAAAAGTCCGATTGACGCGACGCAGCCCCACGTGTCCTGCTTTTACGCATTTTCGCTCCGCCCCGCCCCAGAGAGAGAGAGAGTGAGAGAGAGGGAGAGAGGGAGAGACGGAGAGAGGGAGAGAGCGAGAGAGCGAGAGAGCGAGAGATGGGGAGAGGGAGAGAGGAAGAGAGAGCGAGAGGGCGAGAGCGAGAGAGCGAGAGAGCGAGAGAGCGAGAGAGGGAGAGAGGGAGAGAGGGAGAGAGAGGGAGACTCTCGCAGCCTCTAGACACTTTTGCAATCATCCCCCACTAGAGAGCCACCCTCCATGTTACCAACCACTCTCTTCACCCGCCTACCCCCCTGTTCTGGTCTTTTTTCAGCCGAAAATCTAGATTCCGCGTAGCAGGTTATGCGGTGTCATTAACACGTTCGTGAACATTTTGACTGGCAACCCAGAAACCTCGAAAATGTCCACCTTTAATACAGTCGATATATTAGCATGAAAATTCATTTTTAAAGCTAAACTAATAATTCCCAGTTCTTTTTTTTAGATGATACTCATACAAAAATTATGCGAAAATAAAATAACTGTACTGCTGAATTAATGCTGTGTTTTCTGATTGAGTGCACAATAGGGTGGTCCTTATTTTTCAACTTTCGAATTTTATTGGTCCTACCCTCCTAAAATATAACACTTGGTGAAAAAATGATATGTGCAAAATTTCAGCTCGATCGGATAATGGGAACCCGTGCCGCAGAGCGCTTGAAAATTGTTTATTTTTGGAAATTGATTTTCTCCATTATAGTACATCGTAAATATACATTTCTATATATCGTTGAATTTGTCTTTCCATTCTCTATAACTATATGCAAATAAAGTACGAGGTCATCGTAAAAAAAGTTTCCGCAACTTTCAAATTTCGAAAATTGGATTTAAAAAAAAATTTTTCTTCAGCATTATATTTATTTCGTCTAACAAAACAACCTTTGTTTGACACATTTTTTCATATATTTATCAATAACAAAGATGTTTAAATATAATGTGGTCACCACACGCAGTTAGGGTACCATAATCTAATACCTTTTATTAATAATTGTATTATGACGCACAAAATATTATTAAAACTTAAGCTATACACGATACACGAAATTATTCGAAAAACACTTAATATAAATTAAAATAATATATGAAACTTGTTAGTATACGGCGTCTGAAAAGCTAGATTTATTTGTATCCGGATACCGTTGTCGGTACTCTTCTAAAATTTGTAAAATATTTTGAATATTTGCTTCGTCTCTTGTTAATATATTCCGATATCAACTTTACACCTCGTTCTGCAGTATCGTTAACTATTTTCAAAGTTTTTACTAATTCTAGACCCGTTTTAAAAGTTACCTCGTTTTCCCAGTCTGACGGGTCTTTCTGTAAAAAATCTGTAGATATATTAAATCTAGTAAAAAATTTTCGGCTTTCTACAGAAATGAAATTTTCTATGCCGATATTGGCAAGATTATGTATATGTGTCTGACAAACTTTTTTCGAAGAAGTTGTTGCTTCATCGTTCCCTAAACTTTCTACCATAAGCTTTTTTTTTGTTGACAAACCTTCGTCAAAAAAAGATAATGCTGCACATTCTGGTGTTAAGTACCACACATGCCCCTCAAATTTATGTAATCCTATTCGGCTTACGTTTACATCAAGTTTTTTATAGTCGTCAAGCTGTTTTAAAAATTCTAAATCTTGACGTGGAGCTATGGCTGGAATCGGAGCATTAAACCATGCTTCTATGTATAAATTTGCCAAAAATATACATATATCTCTAATTCCTACAATTTCTTCGCTGCTTATAGATACTTCTTCGCGGAATAAATATATTTTTAATACATATATGGCTTTAGCCATCCATCTAGCATGGTGGACAGCTCCAGGAATATGAAAACTGTTTCCTTTTGGACAAGTTCCACCAAGGAAAATAATCATCAATTCAAGGAATTTTACATAATCACCTCTTGGATGCTTCTGTTTTATGGTATTTAAACAGAAGTCCAATTTTGATTGTATCCCCTAGAACTTTCCACGGACATAATTATCTTCTAAACTCGACTGAAAATTTGTGTGATTAATTTTCGGCCGAGCTTCACGAAATTTTTTAAACATTCCTATATCAGGAGCTGAAGATTTCGATATCTTTTCTTCGAACACACTTTTTAAAACTAATTCATACATATGATGACGACACGGAAAATACAATAAATCCTGTTTAACCATTTGCTCTAAAATAACGCAAGCACCTTGGTGTCTCCCCATGTTTGTCGATGTTGTGTCACAGCAAATCGCTTGCACTGTATTCGTTAGTTCCCATTCTTCTAATAATTGTATTAATGCAAGTACATTTTGTAATTGCAGGAACTCCTAGAAGTTTTTCTTTTCCTTCGTATGTGATAATAACAGCTAATCTCTCTACACGTTCTTTGCCAGTTAAGCATGGTAACATTTTTCCATCCCAATGAATGGTGACAGTTTTCGGTGAATTTTGTTTAAATGCTTCTCGTAGATTTATGGCGCATCCTATACGAAGTTGACGGCGACAACGCCGCACAGTGGGGTATTTGGCCTGTCTAGCGCGCCAAAAGTCGAAATTTTTAGTTTGTTCAAAATGACTAAAACTTTTTACCCATGTACCTGAATATATATATGCGTGTAATTTACAATAATATTTTCCCATAAACAGTACTATTTAGTAACCTATAGATACTTGAAAGTAACATTCTCGTGACCGAGAGAAGCATGGAAAAACTTGTGTTAAAGAAATGATCTTTCTCACAAGTTTAGTGTATCAAATCGAGATAAAAACATACCTAGGATGTAAAGGAAGGTATATAGAGTAATTTTACTGCTTTTTGTTTTATACTCTTCGGTGGTTTTGATAGAATAAACAATCGAAAGTGATATAATTTTTTTTTCAGAAAATTAATATGTATCATGTAATAACTTTTTTTCTCCGCATAACACCTCTTTAATTTTTTGTCAGGTTAATCAGTAGACATTGCTTTATACAATCCTTAAAAGTTTATATGCAGAATGCTGCTGACACATACTTTTTTATGCGATATAGATCAATATGGCATGAACCGACCGTATATCATATGACTGATAATGATGAAATGTGACGAAAAAATGTTTCAAATAAAAGTTTAACAGTATTCACATAGGTATAAACTGCAATATATAAAACTTCGAAAAAATTTTGTTTAAAAGAGAAAAACAAGATCGCTTCGATTTTTTAAATATTCAATTGTATTTTTGATTTAATAATGTTGAAGCTAGTGTTAAGACGAATCCAACGATATATAATATTATGACCTTGACAGTATTAATAACGTTGCAATAGTTTGGACACTATTAATAACGTTGCAATAATAATTTCTCTTAATCTGACGAAAAAATGTTTCAAATAAAAGTTTAACAGTATTCACATAGGTATAAACTGCAATATATAAAACTTTGTAAAAATTTTATTGAAAAGAAAAAAACGAGATCGCTTCGATTTTTTAAACATTAAATTGTATTTTTGGTTTAATAATGTTGCAGCTGGTGTTAAGACGAATTCAACGATATATAATATTATGACCTTGATACTATTAATAACGTTGCAATAATTTTGGCGCGCTAAACTGGCCAAATATCTCACTATGCGTCGTATGGAAGATCGGTTAATTATAAAATCGTCTATCTTCGTCTATATCCTAATGCTTCGACAATAGCAGCTATGATACGAACTGCACATCACGGTCACTCACTTTACTCTTGGAGGCAATACAGAAATGTAACTATTATACATTTAAGAAATTCTAATTTTATTTACAAGCATTCAGTAATTCTTCCAAAATAACCAATCACAATCATATTCGAAATTTATGAGAAATCAAATCTTTGTTATTAATAAATATATGAAAAAATGTGTCAAACAAAGGTTGTTTTGTTAGACGAAATAAATATAATGCTGAAGAAAAATTTTTTTTTTTAAATCCGATTTTTGAAATTTGAAAGTTGCGGAAGCTTTTTTTACGATGACCTCGTACTTTATTTGCATATAGTTATAGAGAATGGAAAGACAAATTCAACGATGTACTATAATGGAGAAAATCAATTTCCAAAAATAAACAATCTTCAAGCGCTTTGCGGCACGGCTTCCCATTGTCCGATCGAGCTGAAATTTTTCACATATCATTTTTTCACCAAGTGTTATATTTTTAGGAGGGTAGCCTTGCAAGGGTTAATTTGACTTGATAGACGAACTTATAGACTATTCTGATAGCTGATGGTTCAAATGAATGTCCTGTATCTAGCTTTAGCCTGGATGTTCTTGCTCGAATATTTTCAATGGTTAGGGTAGTAATTGGCAAGCTTACCCGACGGTGACATCGAAAATGTTGCTTCCGACGGAGCTGGAGACTGCCATATCGCCGAATCCTTTCCTGGCGACGATCACGCTGGTGATCAGGTCGGGGATGCTGGTGCCGGCTGCGAGGAAAGTCAGGCCCATCACTTCCGGCGGTATGCGGACCGTGTCGCCGGCCACGTTCGCCCACCACACCATCAAGTACGAGTACGCCGCTATCCAGAAGATCGACCCGATGAACGTTACCGCGAACAGCTTCTTCCCTGGAAGACAAATGGATCGGATCTCTCAATGTCCCCATCGCAAACGCGTTTCTTTTGTCGGACAACAGGACCGAAGTGGCGCGGTGGCGCAACGCGGAAAGGTCTTCGACCAGGATTTTCTTTGAATTCGATTGCCCTAGACTACACCACGGAATTGTTCATCTTTTTCGCGTTTTCCGAGGGGCGAAGAGGATCAGTGTTTGCCTGGGGACCCGTGAATTCTCGATGAGGACGAAGAGGACCGAAATTCGATGCATTCGAATTTCCGAGATATATAATTTCCGAAGATATATTATATATATAGATATATATATATATAATATTTCCAAATGATAGTTTTGCTATCCGGGAGAATGAAAGGTAAGACGGATACGCGGACGCTGGGTGATTAAACAGGACACCCACCCATAACATTTCTATTCTTTCCTCTCTCTTTCTTACCCTGTTTCGATCTTTCTCTTTTCCTCGAGCTTTTTATGTTGTCATGCTTATCTTCTCTTGGAGAGTGTGTAATAAGAAGGGTTCATGCATACGGGATGTCTCCATAGAAATTTCTGTCTCTGTTTGTGGATTCCTTTTATGTATTCCTAAATCTACCCGCACCAGTTAAATGACCGGTTCCAGATTTTTTTTAATTATTAAAAATCGAGCAAAATCAGAGCACCTTCAAACACGATTCAGCTCCGAAAAATCGTGCTGAATGTGCGATGTATTTGGGAAATCGATTTCAGGGTAGAGGGTGTCACTTATACAATTATTATGATTGTGCAACGAAAAAATTCCTAGGTCGTCCAATATATGCAATTTTCGAGTACTTCGCAGTGCAGAATTTCGCAGACTCTAATTCAAAAGGTCGAGTATCTGCGATTATACGTCTCGATAAGGATATGAGCTGTGCTATCGGCCCGATATCGAGGTCCACGGTTTCGCAGACAAAGCGGGAAGGCCTTCCTTTCGATCGCGACGCAGGTCGTTATTTCAAGAGCGATTTCCGGGGCCGAGAATACGATCAAAAGGGATGGGAAGAGCGGAGAAACAGGGATAGAAAAAAATGAACGAACGATCAGGGAAAAAAATGATCGGCGACCCAGCTGGCTCGCGGAACCGCGAGAGATGTACTATTGCAAAGAATAGAGCCCGCGATTGTCGCGAAATTCTTTCTCAATCGCCGTGCTTCTCGTTCGGTCTGCTTTAATTCTCTCCCTTCCGACTGGGGAAGAAAGAAATTTGCCTCTAGGAATAGCCCGTGAAACGCCCGTCAATAACCGTGCTGAAGGCATATCGGAAGGCCGATTAATCATTTGCTTCTCTCATGCGCGCCGCTCCCGCAAAAATATGAATCATGACGGCGGAGGATAAAAATTTCTTGGGGTCTTTTCCCAAGACTTGTGGAGAATTATATCAGTGATGTGATTTATTAGCAGTTAGATTCTTAATAAGTAACTCTAAACGTTATGTTCTTTTCTTAATCATTTCAAAAAGTCTAAATTCCTTAAATGTTTGTACAGATTTGCGACTCGAGTGGTGACTCAGAGAGCGAGAGAGAGAGAGAGAGAGAGAGAGAGAGAGAGAGAGGAAAAACAGAGACAGAAGGGTCGGGTTACAAGAGAGTGAGAGAGAATGCGGGAGAGAGTGAGGCCGCATCGCAATTTTCTGTAACAATGAAAAGCGGCGGGCAAGCTGTGAATGCCTCGCTGCGGCAGCCGGCAACAATCAGTCGTCGATTCGAAATTAGCGTGTCAATATCATCTTTCGTTGGCAGGCATTGTATTCGGTTGAAATACAGGCCCGTTAATAGGCCTAGATAATGCAACTCATAACATGATTGATGGCAACCGGGAATCAGTTTTGAATAACAGACATCGGCGCCGCCTGTGTGCCAGCCCATCTTAAAGTTGTTTTGCGACCAACGCGTCCCGATTTTTTACAATTTTTCACTATTTTGCGATAGCGTATTCCTGCTTAATCAAATTGTAGAATGTACAACATTATATACAACGGCGTATTTACCACACATTTACATATTTCTAGTTACAGGACTTTCTACTTCCGAAATCACTAAAATTGTAAAAATATTGCATTGAATTTTATTATTAGATAAAATTACTGCTGATTGATTGAGGAAGCAAATTTGTTGAAGGAATGCGAGCAATTCTCATTTATTTTAAAGAGTACAATACAATTCTTTAAGGGCACGACTAATGACAGGGAATGTCTGTAGTATAGATTCTGTACAATCTAGATCAGTGATTTTCAAAAAGAATTTGTAAAATCAGAAGAATCTTTTACTAACAACATCTCACTAAAAATCTATATTTTCTATTTATATAAACGTGAGTATATAAATTATAAGAGACCAACGACTGTATAATTTATTGCAAGAATAAATTCAGGGAAGATACAATGAAGCCTGTTCTCCCTCCCCCAGAGATTAATTTTCAATAAAAAAAATAAAAAGAAATTTTCATTTTCATTATTGAAAATAACTTGGGAGCCACTGATCTAGTGATATCGCCGGGATTCGAGAAGATGGCGGTTTAAAAACGCTTGGGAGCCACTGGTTTAGGTAATATCAGCGTTCGATGCAGCGATCACGCTAAATATTGCAGGACTCGTCCAAAAATAACCAGTCCCGATGATTCGTCGTCGATTACAGTGGTTGGTACACGAAAGGAGGGAAGGTTCAGAGAGGTTCACCGGCTTTTTACGGAAAATTTGATGGCGTTCGCGGAACGGTTCGCGTTCGACGTCCCTTGCGGACGCTTACTTGACAGGGAACACGGGAGCTCGGAAACGCGCGAACAAAAGGGATGGACCGTACGTTGACTGAATGCTTTTACCTTCCGCACGTCACCAATGATTTTCAGCGCAATTTGGCGAGCCTGTGCGGTGGCTCGACCGACGAACGTTTTCGTCTGCGAAGATTACGCTTCTATTGTATATTCTAATCATTTTAGTTTGCAGAATCTTGCAAATGCTGCAACACATCGTGTGGGACATGTTTGTAGAAATCGTGGTAATGAACGTAAATTACACTGTTCAACAGCCAAAAATTATTTCGATTCCCACTATGCAATTCTTATAGAGTTTCTCGCGCTGACTCCGAATCTGTCCTTAATTTTTCTCCTAGACGTACAGTTTCTGAGAAAATTGAGTTGAAAAAAGACATATTTTCCAACTTTGAACAAATATTGTGATGTTATTATAAAAGATATTGAATTGTTCTTTGCAGCAAAAGAATTTTAAGATAAACTAAAAAATATCCTCAAAAATGGATGCAGAAGTAGTGTCTCTCCATTTTTAATGATTGTTTAAACATGCTTAAACATTCATAATGTATTAATATTGGATATCACTGTATTCGGGAAAGTCTACAGATTCTTTTGCTGTAAAGAACAATTCAATATCTTTTATAATAAGATCACAATATTTGTTCAAAGTTGAAAAATATGTCTTTTTTTCAACTCAATTTTCTCAGAAACTGTACATCTAGGAGAAAAATTAAGGACAGATTCGGAATCAGCGCGAAAAACTCTAAAAAAAGTATCGCACAGTTATAATCGAAATAAAAAACGAAAGTTGAAATTTGTTGGACCGCGCGTGTTATTCGTATTCATTCTTTGAAGATTGACAAGGTTGATCGTCTTCGTCTTTCATTCTTTAACGCCGCGGATCTCATTTAAAATAAAAATTTGAAAAACAAGGATTTCTCTTGGGACATAAAATGACCTCGGTTGCTTTGGAGGGTTGATTTAGCTTTGAAGGTTAAGAAATGTTCGACGAGATTTTTCAGCTTACCTCTGGGTGTCCTCGTGTCTGGCAACGTGAGCCACAGAGGGAACAAAATAGGCGCGACCAGGATGTACGTTAGTCTCTTTCTGGGACTGCTGGGCCAGCCCATGTCCAATGCCTCCGGAGGTTCATCCTCCTCTCCCTGAAAAGCGGATCGTTCGTTAGCAAAAAGGTAAACGGTGCCGGCCACTGTTTTCTCTCTCTCGAGGTTTAACACGTCCGGGAAAATCCGTCCAACGAGCATGGTCGAATGGGATTAACTGCGGGCTCGTTTTATCATCCGCGACACACTCGTGTACTGTTGCCAAGTCGAATACAGAGCCTCGGCAAAGACATACCTCGAAAAACCACGAGCCCGCACGGCAAAGGCACAAAGCAAGTCCTTATTCATCCTCGGCTAACCGCGGCACAATGGCTCACGCCAGGTGTTCGGATTTTACAGCTGAAAGTCGCCTTGACGCCGTAATTATTGCCGACGAGTAATGCCTGACAAATGCACCGATGATATCTTGGCTGAGCCTACTCCAACTGGAGCCTAGAGGCTTGGGCCGAGAGGTTTGCTCGAGTGGATGACCATGCGTCGACTTTTCCACTGCGGAGGCAACTCGAGACGTTCGCGGTTTGTTTTTTGAACCGGGAAGTATTCGAAGAAATTTTTGCAGATTTATCAACATACTTGAAACCAAAAAGAGCCATCTACCGCGCAGGTAGATCGCAAATTTACTAAGCTTGTCTAACTTTTTGGACATTTAAATTCTACAGCCTTAAACTATGTTTCTGAAAGTATTCGAACAAATATTTGCAGATTTTTCCACATATCGTAACGCTGGGAGAACTATGTCAAACTAAAAAGAACAATTTACCTCGCAGTAGTACACGGCTTCTCCCTGCCATATTGCAGAATAAATGGCTCAATTTCTTCAATCTTTTCGAAGCATTCAAATTTATAGCCCTACACTACGAACTTACAGGACACAGTACAGGAACAAATATTTTTAGAATTTTCCGCCTATTCCGAACGTGGAAAAAAATACGCCAACCCAGAAGAAATCAGAGCATCTATTCCGACTGACTAAATCCAAAATTCCTCTCTTTAAAATGCCTGGCAGGAGTAAAAGCGATATTGTCGGCACTTTGAAAATTCCGAGGGACGAAGAACATCAAGATCAAGATCGCAGTTGAAGAACAGATAACCTTGGGAACGCAGAAGTGGGAAGCGCGTAGAGTAGAGGAACCGGGGGAATGATATCGGCTGGCGACTTTGCTTTGATTATCCGAGGCGGCGACGGAGGCTGGATTGAAATAGTCAATGCGCGCGGTGCACGCCGGGTGCAGGCAGAATTGACCCAGATTCGCGGCGTATTCAAAATGAAAAGGCCTTCTCACTCATTTAGGACAAAGCGGGGTTCGAGAATCCGCCGCTATCCGCGCGCGCGGCAGAGCGCGTTTTAAGCAGTGACGGCGGCTAATATCGGTCGGAAAAATGCCGAGGGTAATTCCAGCGTTTCCGAGGACCCGTCAGGCATCACGCGGACGTCCGTCGTGTTCCTTGAATCCATCGACGCCGATCCACGGTTGTGCCCTATCGAGAGTTCGTGTAAGTCGTCAGATTTCCCGGGACAAACGGCTCGAACAAAATCTTTTCTTTCGCGATATTTCAAGAACGCGCTCACTGTCACTGGCGAGGGCCAATACGAGACCAGAACGGCGAGACAGACAACTCCAATGGAAGATATTAAGGCGAAAGCTCTCCGACGACTATTCAAAAGCGAAAGTCCTATACCGAGCCACTCTTTCCGATTGCCTTGTTTCCAACCTGATATCTTTGCGGCTGGAGAACGACCCAATTTCCGATCGTCCTGTCATTATCGATCACAATGCCGGCTTGTCTGTTCCCGTCGAGTGGACAAGGCGTGTTTGCGATCCGATCATGCTTTGGTTTCAGAACGATTTCCGAAAAATTTAATAGTTTGCGCGAGCGATACAGAGGACGGATCGGAATTTTCAGTGTTTACAACCAGGATTTTCAACCGAGAAATTGGAAATAATTCTGTGATGTGCAACTCGATGACGGCTTTGTCCCAGATTTTTTTCAGAATTTTGCCGTTTATGGTTGAGGAAGGAGGATGAACTAACTACGTATGAGTAGCCTAACTGACTAGTAGTCTGCTGTCAGACTCCGCGCCTAAACGTACCAGCAGCTTCGTTAAAAGTATCTCGGCGGCGCGGAAACTTGCTAAGCCATGCTTCGGCCTGAAAGCCTCGCGCGAAGTAAATCCCGAGCTGGATCCGCTGAAAGCCCTAAAGTATTTCAATATCGACAGTGGCGATGAGTGGCGACTGTATTATAGTTAGTGGCGCTCAGCCAATAGTGTGTAGCCAGATGTCTCATCCTTCGTAGGAGCCGCAACGCGGCTGAAACGCGTCCGTGTGAATTTCGGCGTTGTCCCCAAAGCCTGGACCAGCGCCGAGAACAATAGTCAAGGAACTAAACGCGAACCGAATTCCACTGTTCCACGCTGATCCTATTTCAGGACCAAGGAGGACACTTCACCGATCGAGAACCTACTAACCCCTAACTGAAAGGGTGGCTCTCAATGCATTTCAATTTCTTCTCTCCAATTTCTCTTCTCCAACAGTCATAACTGTGCATTTCAAACTGAATTGGCCATTATGAGAACAAATATTTCTCAAGACAATCCATGGAATAAGATGTTCGAACGCTTATACATTTTATAACAGTTCGTAAAGAACAAACGTTTATCTTGATCAAGGGGATAGTTTCACAGGAACTATGATAATCCATTTTTCATTAATTTTCCTTGCCTAACTGTATAAGTAAAAATTCTGAAAAGAATCTGTCGCGAAGCTGTCATTGAGTTGTACACTACAGAATTTTTCCCAATGTTTTGCTTGAGAATTCTGAGTGCAAACAATCAAACGTACTCGGTCAAGTTGAGAGGGGGGGAGTTGAAACTTTACACAAGATGCTCTTACGAGTTGAGCTATTCACTGATTATGGTACTCAAAATTTTGAAAAAATTCTAGAATATAGCAGCTGTCCAGACAAACATTGTAGAATTTTTCCCCATTTCTTTACTGTAAATTCTGGTTATAAACAATGAATATAGTCCAAGCTCAAATAAATTATGCCACGATTTTTCTGACTCGTTCCTTTTCTTGACACATTGCTCATTCCGTCGAGGTTGTTGTATTAATTACAGAAGCCTAGACCATCGTCGAGGTCAATGGGGAAGGAACGAAACGCGAGCCGCATTCCAGCGTTCTCTGATCCTATTTTCGGCGAAGGGAGAACGTTGAGCAGCTCCTTCGAGCACGATCCCATGGCTCGCAATTTGAATTCGCTTCCTGTCACGAAGCCAGCCCTTCTCTTTCGTTTCCTCCTAAAATAACCACCGGCAGCTCGGCCATCGGCGCTCGCCGTACGCCCCGGCTCAATTATCGTCTATCGATCGCAACCAATCAACCTTATATCGCGCTTCCTCTGTTTCTTCCCTGATGCGATGGCGAATGGACACTGCTCGCGCCAAGTGTATTGTGCGCCGCGTCGGCGTAATTTCGAGAGCGAATCTCGACGCGTTGAAATAATGAAACTCTGCTCGAGATAACCGAGCTGCCTGATATGGGTCACTGTCGATAAAATGGGCGACTTAATGATCATTGGATTTCGATGATGGACGCCCCGGAGTTTTATTCGTCGAGTGCTCGTACAGAAATCTCTATTGGCGTTTCCCTTCGTTTCGATCGTGACTATGTTACGGATTTATGAGGGCAAACGTTACAAAATTTAAAAATTCTTCTCGGAAATGTTCTCAAGAGTTACATTTCTCATTCATCGATATATATGCAAAATAAAATTTGTATTCATTGCAAGCGGCAAGTATCATGCTTTCTCGAATAGTTTGAACAAACTGAATATAGTATATATGACTATTTAAATTCTTTCATTGTTTTAAAATACATTCGTTTTTGTCATAAATGTATAAAATACTCAGTCTACTCATTTATAATGATCAGTATACTAAAGAAAATTCTTTAAATGTCAAAATGGCACGAAATTCTTCGATTCACCATGCCCCATTGTTCCTATTTTCAGTGTGTTTCCGGCAGGAAGATGTGGAAGAATCGTTCGGTCACGGGCCAAAGAAAATTCTATTGGATTCCAGGCTTGGTGGGCGTGCAACTATTATCCACGGGCCATGGAGGAGCTGGGATCGATAAATTTTTCCGCGGAAATGTCGAAAACACCAAGCCCAGGCCGGTCTGTAAACGGTTCTTGCTGTGAGTCCCCGAGGAATCGTGACGAGACTCGTCGGGGTCGACTGGTTGTCGCTCAACGTGAAAATATAACGAGCCATATCGTCGTTTCCCCGGCGTGCGAAACGTGTCCTATCTGAAATTCCGTCCGTCTGCCCGCGGACAGAGACAGATATTTGATGATTCGTTTGGACGTGCCCCATCGATAGGAAAAACGGGCCAAGGAACTCCTTATTTCCCAGACGGTCGAACAATGACAAATGATCCGCCTCCATTTTCTCGCGGACTTCACGCTATTACTATCGTTCGAAAGTATGTATGTAGACTAGGGGAAAATCATCCGTTTTTTACGAGAAAAGTAATAGTACATAAAAGACGCAGTCTGTCCAGATCTACAGGTTTTGTTCAACATATTTGTCGACACAGTCAATAATTTAAAAGATACTCGAGGAAAACGATTTTATGAACATTTAGTTAATTATTTTAATGTTTAAGAGCCTTGAGGCAAACAATCCTGGGGGTGTTGTAAAAGGAATTCAAAAAATAAAAATAAGAGCCACCCTAATGTGACCACTTCATTGCACAATGTAAAGGTTAACTCTTTGCACTCGAAGTTATTTTACCTCCTAAACATTTCCTCCGACCAAGAATATTTTATAGAATACTTTATTATGGATATGAAACTGATGTAACAGCTCGTGCAGTACTTAAATGTTTATACAAATTCAAGATAAATGATATTTGCCAATTCTGATGAATGATGCTCAATTGCAATTACGTGGAAATACGAGGGTGAGTGAAAACTCGGCACTGTGCCTGTAGAATTTACATCAACGAACGTAGTAACTCGGAATTGTACACTTTTCATTAAACGTTCTTTATTCGTTCATTCTCGAAATCGATGTTTATTTATGAAGCAGTGTAAGTTCAATGGCTGTCGTCAGGGGCATGTACATTTTTGACGAAATCTCCTCAAAATGCCTCAAAATTGTTCGGATCAAAAATGGTTCGAAATTATTTAATTTTCATTAAACGTCTATATTCGTCTATATTCGTCCAACCTCGAAATCGATGTGTATTTATGACACAATGCAAGTTAAATGGGTGTCGATGTGGGAACGTGTTCATCTTTAGCAAGACATTCTATACGGACGCTCTGTAATGAAGAAAATTACCGGGTGGTAATTAGAAAATTAAACGCAACACGTGGTTAGAAGAGGTTAACCGAAACACGTGGCGAACCAACATTAGAACAGAGAAGAGGAACAATAATTGGAAAAATGGCTGGAAAAATTAAATTTCCGTTGATCAAATAGAGTAGTCAAACTATACCTATTTATAAGTCCAAGGTCAATTGGAGTTCATAGCGTACCATACCATTGAACTCGTCTTGACATCAGCTACTACAGTATGAAGTTAAAAATACAAGGTGTGTCTGAAAAGTTCGGTGAATGGTCTCAGAAAATAAAGGAAACAAGAGTTACAAACAAAATACCATTACTGGACTTCAAAGTAATCACCACTAGCTACAACACACTTCTGACGTCGGTTGTAAAGCTGTTGGAAAATGTCAGCAAACGCTTCTTGTGGAATCGCTCGAAGCACCGTGGTCGCGCGTTGTTGGATATCCGCAACGTCTGCGAAGCGTAAGCCTTTCAGGGCTAATTTAAGGCGGGGAAACAAAAAAATGTCTGCCAGCGCCAAATCTGGAGAATAAGGAGGATGTTGAAGAACAGTTCTCGCTCAGCTTGCGTTGAGCGAGAAAGTTGAGCACGCGGATTGCAGTGTGCGAACGGACGTCCAACAACGCGTGACCAACGATGCTTCGAGCGATTCCACAAGAAACGTTGGCTGACAGTTTCCAACAGCTTTACAACCGATATCAGAAGTGTGTCGTAGCTAATGCTGATTACTTTGAAGACCAGTAAAGGTATTTTGTTTGTAACTCTCGTTTCCTTTATTTTCTGAGATCATTCACCGAACTTTTCAGACACACTTTGTATATGGTGCCATTTAAAAAGCATCGATGATCTTCAAAAGATCATGAAAACGGCAACAATCAGAACATTTTTTTGTATCACCATATTTGCCTCCTTCAACAGTACAACTTTTCTCTATAACATTTTCTTCTATCTTCAAGCCTGACGGAACTATTCAGATGGCCTGTTTCTCGTGAATCACCCGGTATATATTATACTGTCCAACAGCCAAAAAAACGTTTCGATTTTCACTATGCGATTCTCATAAGGTTTCCTACGCTGATTCTGAATCTGCCCTTAATTTTTCCCTTAGACGCACAGTTTTTGAGAAATTTTATTTTGAAAAAATGACATATTTTTCAACTTTAAACAAATATTGTGATGTTATTATAAAAGATACTGAATTGTTCTTTACAGCAAAAGATTCTATAGACTTTCCCGAATACAGTGATATTCAATATTAATACATTATGAATGTTTAAGCATGTTTAAACAATCATTACAAATGGAGAGACACTATTTTTGCACCAATTTTTGAGGATATTTTTTAGTTTATCTTAAAAAATAAGGGTCCAGCGTAAAATTGAACTATATCACACGATAGAGCAGACTTTTATCTTGAGAAACCCTCCTTTGAGGTTTGCAACGTTGGCGTTTTTAGCGAACCAGAAAGCAAAATATCTTCGCCCGACATGAGTTGTCGTGAGTGGTGCTCACTACTAGCGCGGTCGTTCGCCGCGCCGTATCATGTTGACTCATTTTTGTCATAAATGCAGAAAATCCGCAGTCTCGTTATCAGAGAAGAAAGCCTGAGGAACTTGCACACCTCGGAGTGAATCAATTCTCAAACAACTGTGCAGATGCTTCTGAGCAAAGTACAAATTAAATGCAGAGTGAAGAACACTCTCCTGTATTAACGAAGTTGCCTAAAAAGCCTTGTTGTGAAAACTGTCACGAGAAACAGATGTATAAACAAAAACACTTCCCAGGCACTTTGAAGAGCTTCGACTCAACGGACCAGGGTTTATCGGACACTAGCTCTTAGGCGAGAGCACCTCGGGCAGCCAGGTAATCTGATAGGAAGCAGAATCGAGATTGGGGTGGCAGAGACCGGCTTCTCGCGCCCCTGAAAGCTGCGAAAAGCAATTTCCTAGGTTTTCACCTACTACGAAGCATATCGCTTACACTGGCCATTTGAGAGGGCCCTAAGAAAGTGTATGTTTGTTCCACCGAAAGGGATCGGGGACGTCAGAAATCGCTGTCATTCAATTCCTGTCTACTGTGTCCTCTGAACCATTAATTTTCAACCATTTTCAAAACGTGTTACTAAAAATGTACACGCTTCTCAAGTGAACATTGACTTCGAGGGTGACGGAATAAAAAACGTTTAACGAAAATTTGTATAATTCTTAACCATTAATATCGAGTAATTTTGAAAACGGCCAAAAATGAACATGTTTCTATCGACAGCTATTTATTTTGCATTGTCTCATAAATAAACATTGATTTCAAGGCTGAACGAATGAAGAATATTTCATAAAAATTGTATAGTCCTAATGAACACTTAATGTCTATTCAGAACACTATAAAAATAGCATTGTTATCGAGAAGAAGCAGCTTCTTTTCTTTGAAGTTCCTCATCGATCTTGTTTGATATTTTCTCCGTCGTCTTTTGTCAGGAGTTAATACCGTCGATTAAAAATTGTTTACCATGTACACTAGAAAATTGAATAATATACTAGAATATTCAATAACCCATATTTTCTAAAATAGTCATCCAAGAATCATCTCTAAGTGTCCAACGACTTAACTTCTCAAGTTCCAATCCTCTGTCTCATCACTTTTGGAACGTTTCACTTTGTTAAAGAAATTGTCTGAGATATTGATAGGTTTATTTTCGGTTTATCAGAAGTCCAGAAAACTTGAAATCCGAGTCGGTTCTCGATCCTTTCCTGCAGCTCCTTGATCTTTCGCAGCTGAAAAGCGCTAACTCTCAAGGTGGCAGCGGCAGCTTTGTTCGAGACGGCTGATTAGAGGCCTTGAGAGATTTAACAACAAGAAGAGAGAGCTCCACTTATCGCGACCAAACGGAGCTGCTTTAAAGCGAATTGCGGTTGCACCAATGAACTCCCTCGGACACAGGCACGCGTGGCCACCGGAAATGACTACCGATGCCGACTGCAGAGCTTGAACTCGACGAAAGAAAAGGTCAGCCATTAGCTAAACCTCGAAGCGAAGCAGAATATTTTTACGTATTGTAGCTTCCCGTAGTTAGTTCTGCAAATATAAATGCAAGCGGTAGGATCGATGTTCACAAATCTATTATTAGAGATGATCTTTGTCTTTTGGAATTCCTATCTACCATTTTTTGAAAATTTTCAGAATGGACATCGAGCAAGATTTCTGAACCCAAAGACTATTCGAACTGAGCAAGATTAGCCGTCCCGGAAGTCTCTACGCCATTCTCGGCATAACCAGCGCCCTCTCAGACCGTCAAAAAGCAAACTTTCGACCACTAGGTGATCTTGAGACACCAGGAAAGTTTGACCGAACGAACATTTGAAACACGGAATTTCCGCGATTGAAGGCGCGTCAGAGAGGAGAGGGGGTACCGGAAACCACGGGCTGGTGATGCGACCGCAATAATCGAATGGGTCCTTCGATGGTCGGGGGGGGGGGGGGGGTTCGAGGCATTCGTCGAATCCGACAATTACCGATTCGAGGCCGGCGTCGAGGCCGGCGGCTATACCGCCGTTGGGAAGTTCCTGGATGCCGGCGGTGGTACCGGCGGTGGTTGTCGTCGTCGTGGTGGTCGTGGTGGTGCCCTGCGAGCCCTGCTGCAACTGCAGCGTGGTCTCTTTCGATGCTGCACCGGAGTACTGTGCCGCCGTCGACGTCGCTGCACCGTTGTGCGGCCTTGTCGCGTCCAGCAACACCTTCAGTGACGCTATCGCGTGCAGTTGTGTCGCTTTCTCGTCCACTTTGCCTGAACAGTAGCAGAACAGAAGGTTAATGGGGCTTGGGTGACTCGTATTGTGAACCGATAAACGCTTTTCCTTCATTCTAACCAGACTACATCCCCCGATCGACTCTACCCTAATCGCGTTGCGATCCGGAACCGAAACTGAGCTGTTCTGGCTGGATACGCACTCGAGGAATCAGGAGGATTCTAATCTTGTTATTCTTTCGAATTGTGTTAGTTCATTTTTATCATCATATGTTTCAGTCTATATGCGCGCAATACTCCCAAAAGATTATCCTTGGTTTATTCGATTTTTGAAATGAAAACTTCTTTAGGCTCACTGCGTACACAATTATTGGGCAGTGAATAAGACATATAGGCAGTGAAACGCTAGTCGGGTAAACTCGGGGGAGTTGAGTTTAGCCGAGCGAGCAAGAAACAGACAAGTGAATAATCGCCATAGAAGTTTTCACTTCGTAAATGTTCGTTCCGGACCAGAATCGTGGACATTGATTTTGTTCGAGCGATCGCGAACAACAATTCCGAGGATTGTATTTTTACGCGAGATTATTTATAGTTCGGCTCGGAATAGATCGAATCACCTACTTGCCTCCCGCGTTAGAGGGGCGAACTATTGTTATAAAAACGGAATGTATTTTTATGTCCTCGCAACGGCGCTAACGCGTTATTCTCGGTGCTTGTTGTCAGACTGCAGATTTTTAGATGGATCCAAAGGCTCTTTGGAGATCGATCGAAGCAAGATGAAGCTGCACGAAAGCTGACTGCTTTAATAAATATGATTCCCAAAAAGATCATCCTGTAATTGTCATTATTTTTTCGAATTTTTACAGATTTGGACAGACAATCTCCAGAGGAGGTTGATCAAAGAACAATTTAGTGGAGCTCGAACAATCGGTCGACGTCCACGATCATTGAAGCACTATTATTTGCTAAGTTGCATTTTTAAGCCTGCGGAAGCAAAGCGTCTTCGATCCCACGGTGGTCTACAGGTTTGAAATTTTTTGAACAGTTACGAAGATTCATTCGCCCTCAAGCATATTTGAAAGACTTATTGTTGTTTGTTCTGAACAGCTAAATTCTGATTCGGGACCACCGTGGACGAACAAGTAAGCGCCAAGGATCAGTGTCCTTGTCTTTCGATTCTACAGCAGGCAAGTTTCGCAAGCACAGTAAGAGAGAGTGAGAGAGAGAGAGAGAGAGAGAGAGAACGCGCAAGACCGCCGGATGCATCGTCGTTCCATTTAAGCGTGCACTTAAAGATCTGGCTGAAGCTGAAACTACGAAATAATTATGAGCAAGGGTCATTCAAAGCCTCCCTAGCGCGGGCCCATTGCCACGTTCCACTTCGCACGATTGCTTCGAACAACCTTGCGTTACGTAACAGCGACCATTTTCCGGTCTATTTTGCGAACCCGTCGATCTCGGGCTGCTAACGACGTGCGAATATCTTCCACCTTCCAAACCTCCAATTTTTCACCCCACCCCGTCCCAGAAGTCGTTCGATTTAATTTAATGCTAACTGGGAGCTTTTTAATTAACTTGCATGTCCACCAATCCCCACTGGCCATTTTGTGAAATCGAAATCATGTAAGAGCTTCTTTCGTTTGAACAAGACTCCGTATGGTTAAAATCAAAATATTTTATTTAATATGTCTGCTCCACTTTGCATTTCATGATATGTAATACACTACTGTGCAAAAGAAAGAAGCACCCAGTATAATTGTAAGATATAATGACAAACAATATACAATATAGATACAATGACTGATTTATTGCATTTAAAGTATTAGATAATCCGCAATAACACACATTTTCTCAGAACTATCCAATTAAACAGATTAATTACATTAAAACATTAAACGGAATTGTTTTTCAAAACTTACTGTGTTCTTATTTTATTTTTTATGCTTTTCTATCCAATATGGCCGGGTGCTTCTTTCTTTTGCTCAGTAGTATAAGTGCCATTAATAGGTCCATTGCTAACAATTTGCTGCGGTTACAACCCGCAGAAAATTTAACGAAATCAAAGCATCGGTTAGTTGCAAAAGTTTATTCATTCAATTTTTTATTAACTGAAGAATACCTCTGTGCATACTTAATCATAATGCTAACTCCAAAATATATAGATTTAAAATGATTATTAAAGACATTATTCACAGAATTTATTACAAACATTATTCCAAGTAATATGATTGAACGTCTTATGAAGGTTCTTTCGAAGGAACTGTGATCGGTTTAATTGCTACGATCTTGGTACCTCGGAGTCTAAATTCAATGGATGTTAGTCGATGAGTAATTAACCTTCCGTTTAGATTAGTGTCATCTATTAATCCCTATACACAACTGTAAAGGCCAGCGGAGCCACTTGACAGTGCGTGTTACAGTGGAGACATGTCTCCGAGGCCTGTAGCAAGGCTTAGCATCTGCTAGGGACACGGTCTTAGCACTGACGTGAGTCATTCACGAGCACTACTCATCCAACATCGATGACTGTCGTCCCTCCCTCGAAAACGTTCCATTGACAACTGTCGACCATTTTTATACACTTCGGTAGAAGGTAGTCATAGCAAAATTGTTATGCAAGTATCTTTTCATTACTATAACCCCAAAGCTGGCGGTTGACAACATTTTTGATAGAATACTTGAAAAATTAATGGAGTTAGAAAAATGTTGCAAAAAAAATTTACGGACGATTCTCCGAGCTGTTTGTTGCTCCCAATGACTTTAGCCGTCACGATCGCTCGGATAATTGGACTACAAGAGTCGAATGGCATCACGCGTGGACGGAGAATCATCGTGCTGATCGTGTTTAAGAAAATTACGACGAGCCAATTAACGTTCGAACGAGCACGATCCTGTTAGTCTCTGCGCCGTTTATGACTCGTGTCGGCTGCGAAAACAAATTTAACGAATCCTTTGAAGTGGATCGAAGCTAATTATAGTTAATATTACAACGTATAGTAATAGCGACAGTTTGATCTACAAGCATCTCTCTCCACACTCATATAATCTGCAATCGTACTCGATGCTCGTACAATTGATTTGCACTGTAACGACGAAAGTATAATAAACCCTGGCGAAAACAAATGAAAAGAGTGTAAACCAATCCATTTTGAACACTATAACGCAATATTAGTTTTATTGTTCTTGTGCATGGGTTCCGTGAAAATTCCCAGACGTGTCGAACTTACACTCTTTATGCTGGAAATTGTTGAAGAGGAGATAAATTTCCAAGAAATAAAATCTGTAGTGATGGGATTTTTATATTAGGTACAGTTATTGTACTGTATCATATATTATTTAAGGCTATAGATCATTATGTTTAGAACCATGGCGTAAGCTTTTTTTAAATATTTCCAAATTTTCTGAATAAGTGAAGGCAATAAAAAGGAGATAATTCTGAAGAAATAATAACAATGAAGATATATAAGGTAGAGGAAATTATAAGATAGAGGAAATGGAGTTTGTAGCAGTTAAAAGGTCACTTGTAAATTCCCACTAATTCTCTACAATCATCTGGAAAGTATCAATCGATCCAGGACTATCCAAGTACTTATTCCCGTCGGTTTCCACGAGAAATCTTCGACTTATTTACGCGGCCCATTTCCGTGAGAATTGCATACTTTAAGAATCCACCGTGTGCCTAACCGCCCCTATTCTTTGGCACGAACTAATTTCTCGTCGGCGATTTTCCCTGTCCCGAAATGGCCTTAATTAATACCGAATAGAACGGAGCTAGTCCGTTATTCAGCCGAGACTTCCGTTTCATTAACATAATACAGTGCTTCTGAAAAGCGTTTAAACACTATATTTCCGGGTTCAGGAAAACTGTTCTAATTTCGTAAAAAATTCGTTTGCATGATGCTCACAACTGGGAAATTGAATACACGTTCTGCTCGAAAATGCTGCGAATTGAAATGTCTGTAAAAACATTAAAAAATATTTTCTGGAAATGAATCTACCATAGATTTTAAGACTCGAGATTCCCCGTTACAATGGCACTTTAAAAATTGGTGTACGATTTCTTTTAGTCGTTTTATTGAGTTTTGCATGGACAGTGTATTTACAACGTGAGAGCTTTGAAAAATTCGACGAAAATAATTTTACATCAAACCTTTCTGTAAAGAAGAAGCTTCAATCTTCAAATCCATGATACATTTAACACCGCAAAAAATGTATAATGTCTCCAGAGACGTTCCAATATTTTCGATTTGTAACATTTTCAATAAAAATGTCTCCAATCTCATACTCGCAACATCGCAAAAAAATACAAGCACTCTCTTTTTAGTCGTACATTTTTATAAGGCAGGCAAATATTAATTAGTCCTCGATGGAGGATTTAAATCATGGTAGACCTTGTTAGGTAGATCCCCTCACACATGTACCATCCAGTTGCAACACGGACACTCTCAATAACCATCTTTAGTCCGTTTTATCGATTAGCTTCCTCGCCATAGGCGAGAACGTGAAAAAAGCACTTGCTTCAGTTAACGTGCTCCTTTAAATATTTAGAGTGTCCGGCCGCGTTCACCGACAACTAGAGCAAATATTTGCTATCAGGATCAACTACGAGATCCTCCGTCGATCGCCGTAAAATTGCTGGAACCTGGTCTCTCCATGCAAGTCGCCAAACCCATAAGAGTGCATCCTGTCGGCTTTGAAAATCGATTCCTATTGCGCTTTCCAACCGTACACTTTGGAACGAGCCTTGTAAAACTATTTTCTATTTGCGTTGAGTCTGAGAAAATTTCTGTTTGATCAATTTTATCAGTTTTCTGCCGAGTCAATGTGAATTGCAAATCGGCGGATCTTTTTAGACCCAGGGATTTTCATACTAATATTCACATAAAAGTGATCATTTAATTCCTTTATAACACTTTTATTCATTTTTTTAAAGCCGTCCTAAAGTTTAGGAACTATTTAAATGTTCTAATTAACAGTTCTTAGAATTGGCTTCACTTTGAATTTCTGAATTTTGTCATCCGAGTGACGTCCCCGCACACATAATTCCAGTCACTCGGAATAATTTTCGGAAACTCTTGAAAAGATGATAGCTTTTTTAATATTCGACCGTACGACTTGGATATTTTTTTTAGAAGAGTTAGAACAATTTACTTGAAATCTCCTAAGAACCTTCACCTGAAAAACAGTCATGTATACCACGTAATGGTTTTGTCTGAAATATTTCTTTCTATCTCAAAAAATGTAGAAGTTATTCAGCTGGCTTGTCTTAGATGACTCACCCTGTATACATTCCGAAAATGTTGACTACCAAAAACGGGTTTCCAGCCCACTGTGCGTTGGTTGATAATTAACAGGTCGCCGAATGCAGATCTTCGCTGGAAACGGTTTCGGAATGAACGCATGAAATATTGCGGAACAGGATCGCGTTTGCGGGCAGTTGGTTGGCGGATAGCAGAGGATATAGCGTGGGTCTCATATGTGAAGAAGAGGCGGGGAAAGAAAAGACGTAATTCGGCGATTAGCTTCGTCCAATCGCGGGGCCGCGCTCTGCTACCGCTGTTAGGTCAAAGGGAAAAGGCCGTGGTGAGTGGCCTTCATTCCCGAAGGTGGAAACGAGGCGGAAAAAGAAAGGCGAATAGCCCGCGGCGAGAAGTCGGACCGCGATGAAAGTATCGACCCCCTAAGCCGCCTCGAGCCGGATGGAATGGCATAAGGAAGAGACGTGCAAATGGTAGAGCAGGAACAAGAGAACATAATCGAACGAACAGAGACAGTGAGGAAACGGGCCACCGTGTTTTAAGCTGTTAAGCTTCGGTAATATTTTCTACACTTTCTCTTTCTCGCCCCCTTTTTGTCCGCCCATTTGTCACTCTCGAGATCCTTCTCTATCGGGGTTCCCGAGAATATCCTACTATCGGTTTTCGTCTGAAATGGCCACGAACGCGTCACACTATTATTCAACTTTATTACTATTATCAGGTTGACAAGATTTGCGTATTTTCACTCTGCTCTTTTCAGCTCGTCCTCGATTTGTTTAGGTAACTATTTTCTTTTTTTAAAGCGTGTCGATCGATATTAACACTAGGTTTACGGAGCATTAAAAGTTTTTATTTCATAAAAATAACAAGAATGCATGTATTCAGGTTTTTGTAATTCAGGTTTAGTAAATCTAGTGTTAACGTGTTAGACTGTGGATGTCTATGGCAAATATCGAAAACAATTAAATTTTGTTCAAGAATAAACTGTTTTTTTTTTAAATCATCTCCTTTACGAACACCAGGTATAAATCGCGATCCAATGCAAAGCGAGCGCCTTACTCGCCCAGACACCATCTTCAACCACCAATTCTCCAAAAACAAGTCCACCAATTCCCTACGAACCGCAAAGATTAATTAAGCCTTCACTAAGTCCTATTAACTAAGTCCTTCACGGTGTGTAATCCACCGCATCTTCTCTGCAGCTTTATTTTAATGACGAGACCAGTTTGTCGCAGCGATGCACAGTGGAGCAGAATCGCAAAAAGCTGAACAAAATTCAGTCTTTGTTAATTGTACTTTATTAATTACAAACGGGACGGTGCGGCAGTTTTTGGGTTAGGGGTTTTTGGGCTCGTAGAATCTAATTATTAATTATTTGCTAGAATGGAAAATCTAGAATATAAAACTACCCTCATAGGGGGTGTTTCAATCTGAGGAAGTGAAACTTTGCTAGTTTATTTAAAGTCTATTCTTAATTGGCAAGAAAATGTTCGCTCGGAAACAGAACATTAACACTCGAGATGCGAAGAAAACTGACTGATAAATTGTTTCAAGAAAATCGAACATTACTATTATTTATTTAACAAATTAAACCAGACATAAGCGTGTGTAAGTTGTTCCGATCATTACTTATGAAAAAGGAGAAAAGAATGCGCGATTTGTTTTGTGTTGCCTTTGTTATAAAAGCGGGCAAGGATAGTTACGTATCAGATACGTAAATATTATTCTATCCTTACTTTTTGGTCTAGAACATTTTGTAATAGGTTTTAGAAGACCTTTAGAAGACCAGAATTAAATTATTGTTGTAGATTTCCACATGTGTTAATTGGGGCAAGTTGCCACTGTGACTTGGGGCAAGTTGTTACTCTGATCTGGGGCACACTGTTCCCAACTTGTCCTAACGCAAATGTATAGATATCTATATAAAAGTAGTTATAGTATTATACAGGATGTCCCGAAATTCCCTCAGCATCCGGAAATGGGATGTGAAGGAAATATGAGGAAATGAGGTCATTTCAAGCAACATTTTCCTTTGCGAAAATGTCATCCGAGGCTTCGTTAAGGAGTTATTAACGAAAAGCACGGACCAATCAGAGCGCGAGCTAGACACGTTCATCGCGGCGCGCCGACAGCCGAGCGTTGGTGGCACGCCGCGATGTCGCAACGAACAAGAGTTTCTCGACAATGTGAGAATCCTCTCCGATTTCGATGAGCTTTGGATACACCACACTTTCACACAATCGCTGAACATTTTCACACTTTTCGAACTCGAAACGATAGCAAACGAAATGACATACTCCGACGCGGACGCGAAAAGAGTCCCGTGTTCAATATTACCATATGATTCTCGAAAAATCAATATTACCATATGATTCTCGAAAAATCAATATTACCGTATGATTCTCGAAAAATCAATATTTCTTTGGCAACGATTTCATTTGTTTCAAACAATCTGCCTTCATCGACAACATTGTACGCTGGGAGAGCACGCAGTTTCGCGCGGAATCGCGAAGAACACGGGACTCTTTTCGCGTCCGCGTCGGAGTATGTCATTTCGTTTGCTATCGTTTCGAGTTCGAAAAGTGTGAAAATGTTCAGCGATTGTGTGAAAGTGTGGTGTTTCGTGTTTCACTGGTGTAACAAGCAAATGGATTAACGGCTGAATAGGTGAGTTTTTAATTTAATCAATTTATGCTTCTCCTCTCGTTTGGGTAAAGTTGCCGATGATGTGGGTCCTCACCGATTTCGATGAACTTTAAATACAATATGTTATAAATTACACGAGTTAAATATCTTTTTAACATCGATTTTTTACATCGATCGATTTTGAATAACAAGTTTTACAGTTTTCTCGTAAACGAAAGCCGACAGGCAAAAACTGTAAGAAGGAAATGTTGTTCAGAATCGTGGTCTTTACAACGTATCCAAAGCTCATCGAAATCGGAGAGAATTCTCACATTGTCGAGAAACTCTTGTTCGTTGCGACATCGCGGCGTGCCACTAACACTCGGCTGTCGGCGCGCCGCCATGAACGTGTCTAGCTCGCGCTCTGATTGGTCCGTGCTTTTCGTTAATAACTCCTTAACGAAGCCTCGGATGACATTTTCGCAAAGGAAAATGTTGCTTGAAATGACCTCAGCAACTTCCCATTTCCGGATGCTGAGGGAATTTCGGGACACCCTGTATATAGTTATAGTATTATATATAATACTATAGTTAGTATTTTATTTAAAATAAAATAAAAACAATCGCGAGAAACTTCAATAGCTGTCACATGACTTAGTCCAGATTTATTAAAAAATTGAAAGATGGATAAGAGGCTACAATAGGACACAGAAAAAAAGAGAATCGTCTCTAATGAGATCATTTAATGTTCATCTATTTATTTTGATCTTTTTCCACCAGAAGCCAGAAAATTAGCGTACGAATAGCTGTGGAGGCAAGCCCTCCAAGGAGGCCCTTACACAGAGGGTGGGAGCCGAGGAGGCCCGGGAAGGGAAACAAAGAACCCTACCGAGTTCCCTCAGGATCCCTTTCCTGAAGGGCTCCGGAGCAAGCCCGACAAAAAGTCAGGACCAGCTTCCTCCAAGCAAGGGGCGGAAGGAGAAGGGCCTTAACGGGTACCCCTCCTGAAGCCCTTCTTAACGATCGCGGATACGGCGCGGCGGAAGCCCCAATGGCTTCGGACGGCACCGACTTTCCGCAAATCAACTTGCAACACTGCAAAGCGGCCACGGTCCTTATATAGGAACCATGGTTACACATGGGGTGAGTAGGGGGACTAAACTCAAACGGGGCACCGTTATATGGGACACCGCCGCCGTGGACGGGCTCAGGGCGTGTAGACTCGCTAGTCGAGTATACTGAAACTCTGAACCAGGCCTGCGAAAAACGAAGGCTTTGGTTAAGGCTCCCCCCCCCCAAAAGGACCTCGCCGACAAGCTGTGTCGCTTGGACCGCTCAAAGGTACGTGGGCATCACTACGGCTCACTGGTACACGGGTAAGCACTTGGCAAAACTGGGCATCCAACAGGACGCCAGCTGCCCAAGATGCGGGGAAGATGAAACCCCTCTCCACGTTCTACTGTGCTGCAAAGGAACAGAGACCCTAAGAAGGAAATTCGGTGGGCCCTCAAGTAACGTCTTGGAATTTGCCAAGGAAGCCGCCCTTCACTGAGTGTCCGGCACTTACCCCGTAAGTCAAGTCAAGTCAAGCGTACGGGTGGGCAAGAAAATTTAACATGCATAACATTCTCCATCTTCTTGGTGGCTAAAGAATTGAATGCAATATATGCCAAAGTAATTTTATACCAAATATAATGTTTGAGTTATTATATTGTATTGATTGATTGTTTTAAACCTAAATAAATCAATATTATTTATATAATTGTGTTGTATTTCATTGAAGTTCTAATTATTAGCAAAATTTATTCTTTAGTAAGAAAAATTGCTCCGATGCAAGAACAACTTGCCCCACAACGGGGCAAAAAGTTCCGCTTCGCCCAACGACAAATAAATCAAAAAATCTATTACAACATTTCAATTCTAAGAATTTTAAAATATAATAAATTTAACGATAAATTACTCGTTAAAAATGAGAATATCTGTACTATTTCTACGTCATTTTATATGTTTCTTCAAAATCGGAACTTTTAGCCTCGGTCTTCCGTCTTCCTTTTAGCTTACGAGAAGTCCTCGTTTTAACCTACTTCTTGACAATTTTCTAATTAATTCCACGTATCTTGTATAATAAAAACGGCCGACTGTGCGACGTCGTGATTTTTTCGCGAGATACCGCGAACGGCGACGTTGTATACACTATTAGGTACATTTACGGTATATTAAAAGGAAGAAGATAGAAAGGAAGGGAACAGAGTGAAATGGGAGGCAACGAGATAAATAGGAAATGAGGTAGCCCCCGGCTAGACGGATACTTTCGTATCGCTGCAGCGACTTTCAGTGTTCTTCTCACCATTCTTCTCCGTCTAGTTTTCCTCTTTGACCTACTATCGGGAGAATAAGTGCGGGTTCGGTGGAAGTTACGAGAGGAGAGTCGCGGGTCGCGAATTCCGAGGATCTTACGGCTGTTCCGCGAAAAGAAAGGATTGCGAAGCGGAATTGCTACGCCGCTCTTCGAGATGACAGTTACAAGGTTGAGCGTCTCGAGGTTGAATTACGGCGCTACCGTCGGGGAAGATGTACCGTGAACGAAACAACCCTTGGAATCTAGTTTCGAGTAACTCGGCAAAATATTTGGGCACCCCGCGTTCCTACAACCGGGACGCGAACTTTACTCGCTGTCCCATAATCCCGCGGGATTTACTATAGTTTTTATCCCTCGGACGCTTTATACACGTGTCCCCTTTTGGAATGTTCTAATTGTTTTATCTGCTCCAGTTGTACAGAGTGATCACGGTAATTGATAGTGCAACAAGGGGTGATTCTGCGTGAAAAAATAAGTCGAAAATACAGAATAAAACTTTTTTATACGAGGCTCTTCAGATGTTTTATTCGTCATAATTAACTAGACTGTCAGCGAACTGTATAATCGTATTCTTAGAATCGTCTGATATTTTTATAGTTTTGTGTGCCATTTACGAAATAGTGGAAAATTCTCTTTAGAAAATTCTCTTGTGGAAAATTATTTTTAGGTATTCCTTTATAACAAAAATGTGCAAATTAAATGAAGATCAGTGAAAACATCATATAAAAATCCTAAAATGAAACTAATGTCTACGTAGCTCCTGGAAATTAATGCAAATAATTTTTTTTTGCATAAAAATGCGCGGTCTAATGATAATGTAACGAGTTGTGCCTAAAAAAATTACAAGACATGCAAATTCTGAATAAATATATGTCTCTTGCAAAAATATAGCAAAAATGCTTCGACATACCGTACCACGTTATAATGTTTTGCCATTTTTATCATTTATATATATAGTAAAAGAATTGCATTTAATGATGTTCGAAAGGAACAGGGGCTTTGTAAGTTCGAAGTGCAATTATAAGGTAAAAAACTAAGAAGTCTTGACCTATAAATGCTAGTTAAAAATTCCAAGAGCGTTGAAACGTATTCGAGATCAAGAGTTCGCGACGACAGCACAGTTTCGACTTCGGTATCATTCTAATTCGCCTGCTTAACAGCATTTCAGCTGGTCGATGGGGAGGTTGTGTGTTTCTGGAGCGCGGCACCGCCATTGTGCCATAGAAAAAGTTTGCCCGGCCGTGGCCGGTTTCAAAAGGGATTCCCCGATTCCCGAGGACGTACTCCTTGTTTTTCACCGTCGACGACGTGTCCCGCGTTGTTTTAGCATCCGAGGCTGAACGGTCGGGGCTAAATAATCATCGGGGAACATGGAAAAGATCGAAGTGATCGTGGACCGGCACGCGATCGAGGAAGTACCGGTAACACGTAAGGGCCACTTCGGGGGCTCAGTTCAACAATAATGCTGCAACTGATAATGGTAGCGTGAATACACGCGGGACACCGACACCTGTGGACTGGTCCTTAGCTGTACAGGTAAAAAATTTAATTTGTCATTTTTCTGTTTTTTAACCCCTTCCCCCCACCCCTACACTATGACACCTGTTGAAAAAATTATGTGTGCCGAAAGCAATCGTATTTCATTCTTTTGAAAATGTTGTTGAACGTTTTTGAATAAAAGACAATGTCTTACAAGAACATTGTGACACTTGCTGAACAAATTATGTGTGCCGGAATCAAACGTATTTCATTCTTTTGGAAACGTTGTTGAACGTTTTTGAATAAAAGACAATGTCTTACAAGAATTCTGATGAGCTGTATGTGTTATTTCTAAAATTACATACGAACTCTTTGAATTTGATTTAGCAGTAAATATGTATAATGTATGGTGCACCATCGGATTTATTAGAAAAAACATTTTTATGTTTTCTTATTGGCCAGCATCCACGTAAAAAGGGTGAAAACAGTCAGTCGATGAAACACTCAGTCGATTTTGCCTAACTTTACGAGCTGTTTAAAAAAAATCAGACCAATACTGTGCGCATAAGACCGCACGACTGAAGTGAAAACTTCTATGGCGATTGAAAAGTCTCTAAATATTTAAAAAACCGCCGTCAATTTTAGTTCCATATTTTGCTGTACTCTCATTTTAGTCATTGGACATATTTAAATCCAATGTGGTTTTTAAAAAATCAGTTATAGGCTTTGATTTTTCGTTTGAAAAATCAACATTGAAATCTCCACTCAAAATCATAGGTAACTATGTAAGTTTCGATTGAGCAGAGCGGACCCTGCTGTTGTATAAATGGGCAAATCTTCATGGATGAAATCGATGATTTTATTTACATTTTGATTAGGTGAGATGTAAATAGCAACTATTATACAAACTCGGCTCCCCGAGTTTACCCGAATAGCGTGCCACCACGACGAGTGACGGATCAGACTCATTCAGCCAGCAAATGTGTACGCAGTGCGCCTAAAGAAGTCTTTTTGTGAACTCTGTAATCGTTCTATTTGATTTCAACACTTTCTCACGAACATGAAAATGTTTTGGTTATTTCCAGGCAGCGTCTCGGGCAATCATTGTACGGAACAAGCTCGGTGCTCGCGAGACAGATCCCATATTCCCTGGGATCGAGACAGCATTTTATCAGGCAGCCGAAAATCGTCGTCTCTATTTGCACCTGAACGACAACTATAATTTCGAGCGGGTGCACTTTGTTCGCTCGCGAAACCGGAGCACGTCAGCCGTGAATAAACACCGGCTGATCGGGCTTTGTAGGTTAATAGGCGACCGCAGGAATAAGCCGGCATTCGTAACGGAAGTGATCACCGAATCGGGCACAGATTCCTGCTCGACACACTCGATCGATCGTCAATATTTTCTATTCCCGAGCACTCGAGCAGCATCGGTAGGAGGAAGCGGAGGACGAGAGAGAGGGAGTATTCCCACAGGTTTTGTCAGTTCACCTGTGCCCCTATCGAAAATCGACTATGGCTAAATCACTCGTCACGCCTGATCCAATTACATTTATCGCTCGCGCCGGTGCAGTGATGGTCTCCGTCTCGTCCTCGAGGATGCTTCTCTCTTTCAACGGAATCTCCGTAACTTTCCACTTAGCTGGTAATCTACTAAAGCTTCGAGTTGTTGACTTTTTACGCGGCCCTTCTTTAAACACCAGATCCAACCAGCGATCCTAATTAATCAGATGCTCCTCTCGCCCCTTTGTTTTCCTATGCTTCTTCCCTCTCGGCTTCCCGAGACGATGTTACCCTTTACATTGACTACGCGAAATCGTTTATTTACACTGAAAGATCTAAATCAATTTTCAGGATATACGAAAAAATTGTTTCCGTGGAAAGGACCTCAAGATGGTCTTTGATTCTCCAGAGAAAATTGCAAATAAATGCTTAGGAAAAACGTTCAAAAAAATGGTTAGGATTCGAGAAAATATTTTAAGGACTACCAGAAAGTGTTATGACCTCCGGTAAAAATTGTTGAGTGTACGAAAAATTTTAATGGACTACAAAATAGTGTTCTCAAAAAGTTCCCGACATACAAAAAAATAGTTTGGATCTAAAAGAATATATCTGTGGTTGTCAGGAAGAACGCCACATGTCACATACTTTCACTTTCGAGATAATGCCGTTTAAAGTTTTGATCACTAATGCTTCGACATAGGACATTGGTTAAACTGCATTATTTTTTTAAGCCTTCCGAATTTGTTTTCATGACTTCTTTTAAACTCAAATTTTTTGAAATTGAGAGACATGCGGCGTTTTTCCTTACAACCACAAATATAAGAGCCTTGAAGAAGATGTCAAGAAGTGACAAAATAAATATAATGATGTCCCACTGCAATATCAAAGAAAGATTGCGAAATCGCACTGTTGCAGAATCGATACACGTTGTTACAATGTACCAGCCCGACGAACATATGAGCACGTGGAACCCAGAAAGTGCGGTGTTAAATATTAATTGGATAATTGCACGGTTGAGACTAGTTCTCGGCTAGCACGTCTGACCATTGTTTGACAATACTACTTATCGCAATCAGGATCCCGTGCAACGTATCAAACGTTCAAACTCGATTTTCTTAAAAGCTTCGGTTCGTTTCGAGGAATCCTCGTCCTGATTCAGGTTGCAACGGGACTATTAGGACACTATGTACAACAAATGCAAGAGGGGGGGGGGGGGGGGGCAACAGGCTGGGCAATCGTTAAGAACGGAGATATAGATCGACACGCGTCCTTCGTCCACGGCCATAAGACACCGTCTCGTTAATAGGGTAAATATTTTTGTGTTTGTCGAATGCACAGGTAAATCGCACAAGCAAGGTGAACTATTCGCTTTTATATACACATACTAGTATGTTTACAATCTGTTATCTCGGCGACAATTTCATCTAGCTAAACAGAGAGATTTCATTCCATTTTTCGTATTCCTCCGTTATCCTGACGCGGCAAGACTAACTCGGTTAGTCCAAGTGGCAGCCAGTTGAAACGCCGATGAGAGCGCGAATGAAAGTTCATGGACAATCTGAATCAACTTCTAAGAAGCACTCGAGCAATAAATTTTACTGAATGTCGGCGAATTTCTTTTTGGTCGAAATAAATGTTTGTTCTCTTATTATTAATATTTAATACTCGCTCGTCCCTCCTCTTCTCGGTTGAACTTTAAGTCCAGTTGAAAGATTCACTGTTCAAACCTTGCCAATGTTTCTCAAATTAACTATATTATATTAAAGCTCACTAATACCATTGAAAAATTAACTAAACTTTTACCTAATAAAATTTAACTATATAATACATATTAAAATTGTATTACAAAATTGTATTACAAAATTGTATTACAAAATTGTAATACATATTAAAATATACCTATTAAAATTGATTATTAATAATAGTAAATTTTCTTCGTGTCTCAGGAACTGATTCGAGACTAGAATAAGAATTAATGAAAGAAATTTAAAATAATCTTTCGGAAAACAGAAATAATTCGCGAAGAAAATCGCGGAGGAAACGCAAATACGTGGAGGTCCGAAAATCGTACGTAAAATCGAGGGAATGAGAATTCTAGGTCAGTCGGAATTTCCTGAGGATCCAGTGTCGAAACGTGCTTCGAGTACGTGGGTTGGCGATCGAAAACGCGAAGTGTCGAAGGCGAAAAGTGCCAGTGTTTCGGCGACCTTCGTTGGAGCAATCATTCACGTGCTTTTGCATTAGAATTAGCTGGCAGTCAAATCATTTACACGAGAGAGATAGATAGATAGATAGATAGAAAAATAGATAGATAGAGAGAGAGAGAGAGAGAGAGAGAGAGAGAGAGAGAAAGCGAGAAAGCGAGAGAGAGAGAGAGAGCGCGAGAGCGAGAGAGCGAGAGAGAGAGAGAAGGAAAGAAAGAAAGAGAGAGGATATCGAACGTCACGCCTCGATGTTGCGCCGTTGTAATGATTAGAAATACCATATCTCTCCGTTCGGAGTGGCGTATGATTAACGTGACCATTTATTTTTTTCCTCAAAACGAGACATCTACTAATTTTTAGGTAATAGTATGTGTATTCAAGACAACGCATATTTCTTCACAGTTTCTATTTATTAATGAAAAGACAGGAATGGACACGTGAAAATAAATAATTTATGTGGTCTTATATTCTTCTGAAGAACAAAGCTTTTGTTTCTGTTCGCGATAGATCTTACGATCTTTCGGACCTTGCGGTGCTTGCACTAGGTGTGCCGACTAAAGAACTAAGGGCTGGAGGACCACCTTCCCACTTGGAAGGAAACAAAAACAAGGAATACTTCTTGACGATTTACAACTATATACAGAGCTAGAGCGCGTTGCTACTTCTAAGATGAGACTAGAGTGGATTCTAAGCAAGATCTGGCGGAAAGAGAAGAGAGTCCAAAAAATGACGGCTCGGCCATCCCCACCTCTTGGTCACCCCCACTCCTTGGCAACCCCCACGTTCTTGGGATTTCATCCCTACTTCCTTGGCTTGGGGGTGGCCGGATGCAAACTAATTGCCGGAAGGTCCCAAGGCTCGTCACGGCTGCACATGGCTGATCCAATCCTTGGGTCACAACATGTGTGCAGCAGCCTTAGACCCCCAGCAGCTACGGCCCTGAGCGGGCGATAAATCTAACCGTTTTACGGCAAGGGATTGCCTCAAGGGTACCCAGGTACGGACGGCAAGCTAATGACGCTGACAGGCCCAACGCCGTAGCCAAACTACAAAAAGTCACGTACCAGGCCCAGGATACAATACAGATGTCCCTGCCATAAAAAGATCGACCAGCGCAGGCCACAACATACCGCCCACCTTGAACTAATCGAGTTCAATGAGGCAGACAAACAAATTTAGTGGGCCGAGCCTGCGGTACTAATCCAATAACTAAACTATGAGCTATATAATACAAGACAAAGTGATAGTAAAAACATAACAGACAAGAGAAAGGAAGTAAAGATCCCCAACAGGTATAAGAAAACGCAAACAAATGTATACTAGAGCTATGCCTTAAGACAGTTAATAAACTAGCCGGGAACAGATAAGAGTGACGCTACATAACAAATCTATGTACAATGATTAGCACAACACTTATAACACGAGTAGTGATAGTCACAACAAATAAAAAACGGGAGATACAACAAAGGGTAAGAATGAACACTGAAAGAAATGTGCACTAAAAACTAAGATTAAAAGGTAATTAGCTAAGATCGAAACCAACTAAAATAACGCGGCGCAAACCTTATAGATATGTATATGTATATGTTTGTACAATTATTTACAAGATACTGCTTAACGCACTACAAGGAAGGAGGCAAATACAATCTACGCGGATTTGGTATCCAAATACTCCTTCGCGATAGGCAATAAACATATCTTCGCAACTGGCCTCTTGATGACTCCGGTTGCTGTGCGAATGGAAACCACTCTCGGTATATCATCTTGGCCGGGATGGAGCTCCAGAATTCGACCCAATGCCCACTTCATTGGCGGAAAATTGTTCTCCTTGATCAAGACCATCGCTCCGATAGTTGGAGCATCGAGAGAGTCCGACTTCCATTTTTTACGCTGTTGCAACCCGTGCAAATAATCACGCTGCCATCGCCTCCAAAAATGTTGGATCATCTGTTGTAATAACTGGAATCTATTAAGTCGGTTTTGAGTGATCTGGATCAGATCGGCCTGTGGAATGGTCGTCAACGCTTCTCCGACCAGGAAATGACCAGGCGTCAATGGATTCAAATCAAAAGGATCTGGAGACAAAGGATGGAGTGAATTGAGACATGCTTCAATCCGTGTTAACATCGTGTACAATTCTTCAAAGGTGAGCTTCTGCGCACCTATGACACGCTTCATATGCGTTTTGACTGAACGAACCCCTCGTTCCCACAAATTACCAAAATGCGGAGCACTCGGAGGGATGAAGTGCCACTCTTCGCCTTTTTGGGCCGCTACTTCTACGATCCTATCATAATGTGACCGGGAAGATAACAAGATTCCCAGCTCCTTTAGTTCATTTCGCGCGCCGACAAAGTTTGTGCCGTTGTCAGAGTAAATAGCCTGACATCTACCACGGCGCGAAATGAATCGATGCAGGCAATTCAGAAACGCGTCGGTGCTCAAGTCGACCGCAAGTTCGATGTGTACCGCCTTTGTGACCATGCAAACAAATAAACATATGTAAGCCTTTCTGGCAGTACGGGCGCGTCCGCGATCAACAACAAGAAAAGGACCAGCATAGTCCACGCCACAGGTAGCGAAAGCGCGAGCAGGAGTGACGCGATCCGCTGGTAGGTTACCCATCTGAGGTTGCGTGCCTTGAGGGCTTGATCGAAAACACCTTATACAATTTCGCAGCACCTTCCTGATGACGCGTCTGCCGGATACTAGCCAATACGTCGAATGTAGGGACGCGAGTGTTTGCTGGAACCCAGCATGCAATAATCTCAAATGCTCGAGTCGTACTAGTAAGGCTGCTAATGGACCCGAATTCGGTACAATGATCAGGTGCTTCTGATCAAACGCTATCGGAGCGTTCTGAAGACGCCGGCCTACCCTGATGATCCCGTGATCGTCAAGGAATGGGCGAAGGGACAGCAACGGACTATCTCTATCTACAGGCCGTCCTGCCTTCAATTTCAGCATCTCCTTGGTAAGGAAGCGCTCTTGAGTGGCTTTAATTACTACCCGTTCAGCTGATGTGAACTCATTTACGGATGGGGGACGGTGATGATTGTTCCGCGAAATTCTTCTACCTCGCTCGCCTCGAGCGTTGCTGATGAATCTAAGGATGTACGTTACGATTCGAAGCAGCTTGCTGTAACAAGAGTACCGCGTGGCTAAATCTATTACTAGCGGTTCGCGAATGACCGACGCGGCTAATTGTACGATTTGCGCCGGTCGTTGTTCCGGCGCTTCGATCAAGGCTGGCTCAGAATTAGGCCATTCCCTGTTATCAGAAGACAACCAACCTGGACCATGCCACCACAATTTATTGTCTACTAGGGACGACAGTGTTATACCGCGGGACAGAAGATCCGCGGGATTATCGGCTGATACTACATGGTTCCAACTGCTACTCGTCGTGAGCGTTTGTATTTCGGCCGTTCTATTTGCTACGAAGGTTTTCCATCTGCATGGTCTATCCCTTATCCAAGCCAGGACGATTTGACTGTCGATCCAACAATACTCGCGGGTTGGGCAAATGCGTAGGGATTCCCGTACCTTTGTTAATAGTTGTGCTAGTAAAACGGCCCTGCATAATTCTAGACGCGGCAGGCTAACGGTTTTTAAAGGTGCTACCCGCGATTTGGCACATAGCAATTGCACGACCCACGGCCCATTGTTCGCCCTCGAACGCAGGTAGACGCGGACCCGTATGCCCGTTCCGAAGCATCCGAGAAGCCGCATCTCCACATGCAGACAAGACAATACCACACGACGAGGAATACGCAAGGAGGATATTTCCTGCGTTTCTGAACGCAAACCATTGGGAATGCAGATCCTGCGTGAGGCCTTCATCCCAACCTGATTTAAGCTGCCAGAGTCCTTGCATGAAGAGCTTGGCCCTAATTATGATTGGACCAATAAGTCCCAGAGGGTCGAAAATCTGAGCTATTTCCGAGAGGATATAACGCTTGGTGATTCTAGGAAACGTACGATAATTGCTACTATACCCCAGCTCGTCGGTGGACACGGACCACAAAAGGCCTAACGTCTTCGATTCCCTATCAACCGCCTTGAATTCTAAGTTTCGTGTCTTACCGCAGACGGGATCAAAAACTCTAGGGTCGTTGCTTGCCCACTTTCGTAACGAAAAGCCAGCTTGCGCTAAAACCCTGTTCAATGATTTATGCAATTCCAAAGTCTGCTCGAGCGTCTCATAACCCGTCAATAGGTCATCAATATAGAAGTCCTTTAAAATTGCCTTACTGGCCGAAGGGGCTGACCGCGCGGAATCCTTGCCTACCTGCTGCAAGGCCCGATTTGCTAAATACGAGGCCGAGGCCGTGCCATAAGTTACGGTATTTAATGAATAGGCACCTATATCCTCGTCCTTACTAAAACGCCAAAGGATTCTCTGATACTTGCGATCCTGTTCGCGTACTACGACTTGCCTATACATTTTGGTGATGTCAGCCGACAATATTGTGGATTCTATAAACCTAATCAAGATACTAAAAAGGTCGCCTTGTACCGTTGAGCCCACAAGCCGTGTGTCGTTCAGGGAAACGACCTTGGAGGTTTTCGCGGACCCATCAAAAACCACGCGAAGCTTGGTAGTCGTGCTATCTTCCTTAAAAACTGCATGATGCGGCAGATAAAAACTATTTTCGTCCCGCGTTGCATCCTTCATTACTAATTTGGTCATGTGATCCAACTCTATATATTCTCGAAGGAAGTTTCTATATTGTTTTTCGAGATCGGGGTTCCGTCGAAACCTCCGCTCTAAATTTAATAAACGACGCTCCGCTTGGGTGCGAGATTCGCCTAATTCATGAACTCGCTCGTTGAATGGTATGCTAACAACGAAATGCCCCCTTTCGTCGTGAGTTGTATGTTTTCTAAAATGCTGTTCGCACGGATCGTTATCTTCCACGGCACCGATGTTTCCTACCTCCTCTACCTCCCAGAATCGCGATACTCTTTTCTCGAGCTGAGCGTTCGTTACCACGTGACAAGCGCGGAAGCCCTTTCTGTCTAAGTGCCGATTTGACCACGGAATGCTACCGCCTAATACCCAGCCGAGGCGAGTTTTCTGCCACATCAAATTTCCTAGTCCGACCTTTATCTGCCCAACGCATAGAAGGTCCCAAAATAGGCAAGCGTCAATCAGCAAATCGACCCGACCCGACGTGTGAAATTCAGGGTCCGCGGGAACCACTCCGGAGGGTATCGGAACGTTGACCTTGTTCAAGGGAATATTCGGTATTTCCTCGGTAATTTTCTCGATTACAAGATATGACAAATCTGGCTTAAAATCGGCACGACTAGACGAGATGCGCAGCTGTGTTGTGGATCGACTCGAGTTTCTGACTTGTCCCAAACCACCGACTATTGTTTCGACGGTTCGACGAGGCAACGCAATCCGATCGCAAAATTCCCGACTAACAAAATTTGCCTGAGATCCCACGTCCAATAGCGCGCGACATTTATGCCTATTTCCCTTGCTATCTATTACATACACTAACGCGGTCAAAATGCATTCGGTGACGACATCAGCTGAATTTGCGACACACGACTGCGCAACGTGAGAAGTAATCGGTGCAGGGAGTTCTTCATCTTCCATCTCGTTAATGCCCGCGTCCTCTCTATGTAGCAAAGTGTGATGCTTTCTGCTACACTTACGACATTTCCCGCGGGTGCATGCCTTGATACTGTGTCCCGGGGATAGACAATTGAAACACAAGTGGGAGCGTTTCACAGTGTCATGCCTTTCCAAAAAGGGCATGGCCAGCCAGTTTGCATAATGTTGCAGCGTTTGATTTCCGTCGCATAGCACGCATTTGTTAAACTTGCTAGCGACATGGGAAGCTGTTATGTATTCTCTATTTCCGCTTCCGCGCGGTTTGCTAATGTTTGGGCGCTCGGACGATGGGCCGCTGCCGGATGGCTTATTCGCATCTCTTCGCGCGAGATAATGCGTCCGTTGCTCTAAAAATGCCGTGAATTCCTTAAAGCTTGGAATCGCGGGCGACTCCATCACGCGCTTTTCCCATTCATCGAGGGAAACGCTATTCAATCCCTTTGCTAAGCAAGCACTGATGAGCGCATCTAATATTTCCTGCGGTTGTAGCAGACGGAGAGTGTAAATTGTTTACCACGATGTCTATGAGCTCGCTCAGTGATGCGCCAGTTGATCGTTTGACTGACTTAACATCTAACAATGACCTTACATGGTGAGCGACTAATGCCTTTGAATCGTTATAATTTTCTTCTGAGACGCCAAAAGACTCTATTACTCGTGCAGCAGGACCCGAGAGTGAAGCGACTAAATAATTGAAATGGTCGATGTCCGTTAGCTTTTCTGACTTGTTTACTAAAGAGTTAAACGTATCTCAAAACCGAATACAATTGCCTACATCGCCATCAAACCTTGGCAGTTTTATGATAGGCAGGCGCGTCGCGGAGGACGGAGTCGCGGAATGTGGATCGGATGAATTCGATGTGGCGCTCTTTTCCGACGATGTCTCAGGGATTGACCTACCACGAGCAATTCTCAGCCGAGCCTCGGCCGCAGAAATCGTATGGAAATATTTTTCCTCAAACTGCTCGCGCTCCGCGGACTGAGCCTCCTCATGCAGCGTATCCGTGACGGCGATTTCTATTTTCGATTGCACTGCATCGAACTTCAAGTAAATACTTTTGTTTGCCCGAACGCGTTTCTCAAATGCATCTATGTCTGCACTAATGTCCGCTGACTCTACAAAATTCGCAAACTTAGTCAAACGGCCTTTCAAACTTCCGCGCTCAGCTATTTGTGGTTTTAACAAATCCATGCTATACACGGTAGAAACACGGACTGAAAACAAGGATAATGACTCACGGAACCCGAAGGAGTGGATCAGCGTTGGCAAGCAGCTTCAGCAGATCTTCTCCGAGGATGTTCGTTGTATCCTGGCAGCCAAGATGCGTCCAGACTAGTGACACAACCAAATGCCTTCCTCGATGCCAGAGATCCAAACGATGACAGAAGGCTTCCGTGGTCAGCACGCTCTGTTCTCTCCTGATCCAAATGACAGCTATGGTACCCTTGAAGCTGTACGCCGCTTGCTCCTATCACGTCCAGGGAGATGGTGAACGTTGTCGTCACACACTGGCGCCATGCTGGATGTGCAAGTCGATGTCCAAACTTCCAAAGGACCCAAGTTCCTCGACAAGGTGTAATTTTCCAAATGTCAAATCCGGCTCGAAGGACCAATGTTTCTGTCCGCGGTAGATCTTACGATCTTTCGGACCTTGCAGTGCTTGCACTAGGTGTGCCGACTAAAGAACTAAGGGCTGAAGGACCACCTTCCCACTTGGAAGGAAACAAAAACAAGGAATACTTCTTGACGATGTATTTACTATATACAGAGCTAGAGCGCGTTGCTACTTATAAGATGAGACCAGAGTGGATTCTAAACAAGATCTGGCGAAAAGAGAAGAGAGTCCAAAAAATGACGGCTCGGCCATTCCCACCTCTTGGTCACCCCCACTCCTTGACAGCCCCCACGTTCTTGGGGTTTCATCCCTACTTCCTTGGCTTGGGGGTGGCCGGATGCAAACTAATTGCCGGAAGGTCCCAAGACTCGTCACGGCTGCACACGGCTGGTCCAACTCTTGGGTCACAACATGTGTACAGCAGCCTTAGACTCCCAGCAGCTATGGCCCTGAGCGGGCGATAAATCTAACCGTTTTACGGCAAGGGATTGCCTCAAGGGTACGGACGGCAAGCTAATGACGCTGACAGGCCCAAACCAAGGCCGTAGCCAAACTACAAAAAGTCACGTACCGGGCCCAGGATACAATACAGATGTCCCTGCCATAAAAAGATCGACCAGCGCAGGCCGCTACAGCTTTAGTGTACATATTCGCGCAACCGAGGAGCGAGCGAACTAGCAGGTTTCTGATCGATATACAATGTGTGAGACATATTGGTCGTCATCGCTGCGCTACTAGGCGCTACTGTCGGATGACTTTTAGATTTATCGCGTCCTTTTTTGAAATTGTTACCGTGAGTTGCTCTCTTTCTAAACACGGGACATTTCGGCGTCCCGAAGTTGCGCTTGGGGACAACGGGACAGGCTACCTAAAAACGGGACGTATGGTCACATTACGTATGATCCCCGTTAACCAGACGGGACTAAACGCGTTTGCTTTAGCGAAAAGGGGACAATGCGTTTACAAATTTCGAGACTCCCCAGCCACGCTTATTATTACCCTCCCCCCCCCAATCATTTCCGGCGAATGAATATCGCTTTATCTCCGATCATCTATTTCGCTGCGGAGTATTATCCCTCTTGATATGTATAGGGAAATTACGGGGTGATTAGTGCATTAGTCCTTTACATCTTCCTGCTATTTAGTCGATGGCTATAATACGCCAAAACGCTATGCTGCTCCTTTATCGTTTGTTGCGTGGGCTGTGTGTGGTTAAGACTTTGTCGATAGACGTCTTTAAAATTTTTTGTTTGTTTTCTGCTGTTGTTGTTAGGTCTTCTATGTTCTATTCTAATCCAATGTCTAAACATTTGAAAAGTTCACTTTCACTTAGCTTTTCTTTGGTGTCTTCCAACACATTCACTTTCTGTTCAGTACTTTTTCTTGTCGTTAAATATTTTCACTTATTTTTCAGACTATCTATTCACTATATATTTTTTTTGGACATTAAAAACGTAATTCTAATCCAATAAGTTTTCTTGTCCATTAAATTTGTTCATTCGAATGTAAAATTATGGAAGAATTTGAGGGACGACCGTGAAACACACACACGAACGTTGATCTAACTCCCAGTTATCTAAGAAACCTATGTATAATTAAGTATATACATACAAATATTCAGAACGTAGGTGGATGTATAAATAACCGGAAGCAGGACACCTAATTATATATACAGAAACAGAAAGCATCGTCGTAATAACACACAGCGCATCAGAGTAACAGCTGCAAAAAGCTATCACAAATACATATACATTATCAAAGACGATACAATGATGATCTATGCAGAAATTGTTTACTAACCCTCGGAACAATGGAACACTGTAGAGTACTAACAGGAATAGGGTACATTGCGAAACATCCTTAAGAATATCGTAACAACGTTACGTTATTATTACACCGCCGGGATAAAGAAAATGTAATGACTGTTGCTTTCTGACATTTAAAGAGAAGCAATTATTGTAATAATAATACTGACAGAATTGTAGAGGAAAATATGAAGATGATGAGATAAAACTGGATGAACATTAAAAGAAACGAAAATAAGATCAGCTAAGTAGACATTGTTACAATAGATGTAACAGACAATAAATAGATATAAAAAAGTATTGTATGATTTATATGTGTCTATAAATAGCTAGACTGCGGCTGTGCGTACTGTGATTTTTATTAGTAATTAATGCGGATTTTATGTATTTATGACAAAAATGAGATCAAATTAAAAAAAATAAAAATATTTGAAGAATTTAAAAATACTCTTGTAGTGTTTCAAACTATATAAAGTTATTAAGGAAAAAATCAATGTGTACGTAGCTCCTGCCTTTTTGTAATTTTTTATTTTACATAAAAATCCGCAGTTTAGTAATTGAAAATTACCTAGTAGTATAATAGTATCTGTCTATTAAAAAAATGGACAAATTCATAAATAAAAAGAGCAATGCGTCAAATATAAATGATCAAAGATGGAATTAGTGGATGCACAATGCACAATAATTTGCAAAAGACGAAGCAACTCTGTCGACAGCCTAACTTAGCTTGCTTCTCATCGAGAAGAGTGCTCATTCCTTAATGACGATCCCTCAACGATGATCCCTAGAAGAGTACGTTGAAAAATGCACTGTTAGCTTCGAGAGAACGACTGAAATTTTTAAAATTTTCGAGCCCTCGCTAATAATAATAATTCTCTGATTTGGCGGACAGAATGTCGGCTTTGAACGAGACGAAACCCAGTCTCATTGGATGGTTGGATGTCAGCGACTCGACGAGATAACGAAATGCATTGGTCCATCCAGGTGTAGCCGTTTCGAACGACAAAGAAGAGGCTCCGGGGCGGAATCGAGCGGAGGCAGTGACATTTAGGACAAACTTCGACTGTTCCACTGTAAATAGAACGAGGCTCGCGAACTAGGCGCCGGGAATTAAGTAAAAGTATGACGGGTCGTTAACCAGCGACCGGACAAACTCTCGAGTGCAAACACAAGAAAATTAAAGCAGCGCGGTTCAATTTGTTAATATCATCCCCAACGGAGCGCCAAGTAATCGTGACTGTAAGTCACGGGACGAGGATTTTCATATAAAATCAGCCCCTCTATCTTTCTCTTGCTCTCCCTCTCCCTTTCCCGCCCACTCTCTCTCTCACTCTCAGCTGGCCTCTCTCACTCTGTCTCACTCTGCCGCTCTCCAGTTGACTATAGATATAGCGAACGTCACCGGGGATTTCGATTGGCCTTCCACCACAATGCCACTCGTCTGCCTCGTATTCTCTGCAGGTTATTAAAAAACCTAGCAAACTGGTGCATCCCCGTTCATTATAAATAACGCGTTCGATTCGGATGATTCGACGACGTGTGACGCACAAACGCGGCTTCGGGAACAAGTGCTTCCTTCTTCTCTCCGTCGCTAGCTTTTTGTTCCTCATCCTACTATTTTAGAAGTCGATGCAACTGTCGACAGTGATTTTTCAAGCTCTCTGCTGTACGAGCCCGTTTCGAAACAATCAATGGAAATCGCGAACCCTTGCTTCTCCAAATTAGTACGATGATTCGTAACATGGTCCAACAAATTTCAACTTTTTTTTGACGTTTCGATTCTCACTATGCGATTCGTATAGAGTTTTTCGCGCTGATTCCGAATCTGTCCTTAATTTTTCTCCTAGACGCACAGTTTTTGAGAAATTTGAGTTTGAAAATAAGACATATTTTTTCGACTTTGAACAAATATTGTGATGTTACTATAAAAGATATTGTATTGTTCTTTACAGCAAGACCTTCCCGAATCCAGTGATTTGCAATACTAATACATTATGATTGTGTAAACATGTTTAAACAATCATTAAAGACGGAGAGGCCCCACTTTTGCACCGTTTTTTATGGTATTTTTTAATTTATGTGAAAAAATAAGGGTCCAGCGGAAAATCGAACTATACCACGCGATAGAGCAGACTTTTATCTTGAGAAACCATCCTTTCAAGTTTCGAACGACGACGTTTTTACCGAACCAGAAAGCAAAATATCATCGCCCGACACGAGTCGCCGCCAGTGGTGCCCTGCCACTAGCGCGGCTGTTCGACGGGATACGGCGAGGCGAACGCCCGTTGTAGTGGTGAGCATCACTGGCAACTCATGTCGGGCGAAGATATTTTGCTTTTTGGTACGAAGAAAACGTCGACGTTGGTAATTTTAAAGGATGGTTTCTCAAGATAAAAATCTGCTCTATCGCGTAGTACAGTTCGATTTTCCGCTGGACCCTTATTTTTTTTATATAAATTGAAAAATATCCTCAGAAATCGGTGCAAAAGTGGTGTCTCTCCGTCTTTAATGATTGTTTAAACATGTTTAAATGAGGATGGCAGGTTTATTGGTTAATTCAATGAATAACTCTTTCACGTAATTGTGATCTAGTATCCGATATTGTCTAAACTTCTTACATTTACTTTTAAAGACGCTCTATTTTTTCAACCCTTAAGGAGTGATACAAAAATTTCGAAAAAGTACAGGGGATAAAGCAAACCTGCATCTATCATTCACTGTTGGATTCATCCGAATATCTTAAATAGTCAGTGTGTGATGATATCGGCACATAGGTTCGATCAGTGATAAACAACCCAAATAGCACCCGTACGTCCGATGGACGTCCAGTGGACCTCCGTATCGGACCTCTGTACATCCCACAGACGTCCGAATAATGTCCGTATGTCCGAGATATGTCCAAGATATGTCCCAAGAATGTCCGAGAAAGGTCCCAGTTAGAAAGTGGAACGTACATAGGACGTCCCGTTCGGACCTATCTGGAACTTCCCTCGGACATACCGGGAATTATCTGGAACATACGGATATTATTCGGATGTCTCTGGTACGTATCTGGGACCTATCTGGGACATAAGGATGTTATTTGGACGTACGGTTGGACATATTCTGAACGTTAAAAAGTAAAACAAAATTTCACCTTTATTATTCATATTAATTATTATACGTATACATATGTCTTATAGCTGTAAATATATATATTTGTAGCTAAATATAATATAATATCTATAAGTAAATATATAATAAAATATATATCTAAAAATAAAATAAAAAAATATATAACATCCACACACACACACACGGTCCTCCACTAATGTAAGCCACATCTGTATGGAAACACTTGTTTCTTTCTGATGAATAGATGTTTGGGATATCTCCGCTGCATCTGAAAAATAGAATTTCTTGGTGAGAAGCATTGTCCAATAAACAGGAAGATTTTAGCATAAATATATTAGGTTGGAGGGAAAGCTATGTCGTATTTTAAATAAGCAGATAATTTTGCCTGTAAATGAAAAACACATGTTAACTAGCGAGTCAATGGAAAACAGAAATTGACAGGTTATCTGAAAAATGGCAACATATTGTTACAAATAATGGAAATTATATCATTGAATAATATTAAAC
>CM052271.1:200908-287430 GCA_028455795.1 Lasioglossum marginatum | reverse complement strand
TGTGGCGGCATTGGCGCTGCCCTACGCCGCTGCCGCTTTAGGAAACTTTCCATTTTCTGGCTATATTCCTGCCCTATTGTTTGTCGTGCTGCGCGGGTCTGGTCAGCCTTGGTACACATCTGGCGACCAGATCCACGCAGGCCGAATCCTCTCCTTTGTCTCTTCCAGGTCTCGCTGGGGTCGGCTCAAGATTTACGATCAGGCCCTGGCGAACCTTTTCCTTTTTTTTATGACATCCTTTCCCTCATTACTTTTCCCGCGCTTCGCGTTTCTTTTCCGCTATGGGTCCTTTTCACGTGTCCTTCCTCGTTTTCCTCTCCTTACTCTTTTTCCACTATTTCGCTTTTCCCCCTCTCCTTCATTCCTACTCTTCTCGGGGGAGTTTCCTAGGGGTTGACAGACCAGGGGGTTTTCAAGTCGTCAACGAGGTAACAAGGTTGTTCTTCTTCGCGCACCGTTTTGAGTTTCGAATAAACGAGAGTTGAGGAAATATCTACGGAGTCCGATTTTATTTCATTTATTTCTCCTCATTGGCGACCCCGACGTGATTCGGTGTGCGATAGATAACGCGATTCGTACCCTAGTTGGCGATTTGTGCAGTTTTGTTTTGTCTGAACGTGCAAACATTACCGCTGCAACGGTGTATATATATAGTGTTAGTTTGTGCGGAAAAATAGTGTGAGACTCTGAACATTTGCCGTTGTCAATAGACATGGAATTTCAAAGATGGCTGTTCCGCCCGGAAATCCCGATGGTTAGATGGGTTTATCGTTGGATCGTGTCCGGATACCGGAGTTCTGCCCGAATGATTCGGAGATGTGGTTCTGCATGGTTGAGAGCAGTTTTGACGCATCCGGAATAACCGTAGAAAAAACTAAATTCGGGTACGTCATTAATTCGGGTGCATCAAGCCCCAAATATGCCACAGAAGTACGGGACATCATCATGAATCCGCCTGCCGCAGACCCGTACCAGAAGTTGAAGGCCGAGTTCATACGGCGGTTAAGCTCCTCGCAAAAGCAGAAGACGCGGCGCTTGCTGGAGCACGAAAAAATCGGAGACAGGAAGCCGTCGCAATTCCTACGGCATCTCCGGGAGCTGGCCGGGACGTCAATTGACGACAGTGTTTTGCGGACACTTTGGGTAGGCCATTTACCCGCCAGCATGCAAGGAATCCTTGCTACTCAGCGGGACACCGAGTTGGACAAGGGGGCTGAGCTGGCGGACGCTGTAGCGGAAACACTGACACTTCGGGCACACATCGCCGAGGCCGCGGCGCATTGTCCGCACCGGTCCCCGGTCCCTCAACGTTGGGCCAGAATATGGAGTCCCGACTAAGCCTACAGTTGGCCCAGCTTGCCGTTTCCCTGCGGCAGGAGATATCCGCGATCCGGCAGGAGGTTGCAACCGAAGAGCATTCTCCGCGTCGAGGTTGGTCGCGGCGCCCTAGTTCCAACTTTCGTCCCCGAAGGCGTTCATCATCGCGATCGGCAGAGCGCAACGCGGACAGCAGTTACCAGGGCACGTGCTGGTACCACTGACGCTATGGACAAGACGCACATAGATGTATTCAGTCCTGTAAGTGGTCGTCAGCCCAGGGAAATGACCAGGGCAATCGTTGATCCCTGCCCTGGAAGGAGATAGAGTGCCCTGGAATACTTCCGAGTCCCTCTCTATCTTCGGGAAGTGCTCCGGGACTACCTCCGCGACAGGGAGGTGTTTATTGCCGGCCGGTATGGTGCATACCTGAGGGAGATATGCCGCGGGGTTCCGCAGGTCCCCGTCGATCCCCGCCTCCCCCCCGGACGGGTGCCATCTGTTATGCGGATGACACCCTAGTCTATGCGGAGGGGAGGGACTGGAAGGAGGCAGGACGCCTCGTGGACTGCGTTGTTGGACGGATCCGGAGGATGGTTGGTTGTACGAATCGTCTCGGTTGCGGCGGCCGCCCCAAGGATTCCGGATCCGGGTCGTTGACACCCCCATCGAGGTCGGGCCCACGATGAAATATCTGGGCCTGATCATCGACGGCCGCTGGCGTTTCGAAGATCACTTCGAACTCCTGGCCTCCCGACTCGAGAGGACAGCGGCCGCGCTTGCGGGGGGCCGCAGTTGAGTGTCTGCTCTGCCTCTATTTGGGGGTGGTGCGGTCCATTGCCCTGTATGGGGCCCCTGCTCCGTGGCAGCACTGCTCAGTGCCGTGTGGCACTGCTCGCTCGAGGCCAGCCGATGCAGCATCGCGCTCTTGGAAAGAGTGCGGCGTCGGCTGGCCCTGCGGACCATACGGGGGTACCGCACCATCTCCACGGAGGTGGCGGGCCTCCTGGTCGTGGTTCCTCTCTTTCACGTGGTGGCGACGGGGCAGGCGATCGTATACCGGATCGCCTGCGAATCCCGCCGTCCCCCTGGGGAGGAGTTGACGGCCGAGGAGGACGAGGAGTTTGGGGTGCGGAGACGCCAGGCCCGAGCGAACGTGTTCGAGCGGTGGAGGCTAATGCTTTCATCCTCGACGCATCCGACAGTCCGGGCCCTCCTGCCCATGTTTGATGCATGGTGCGGGAGGCGGGTTGAGTCGACCTTCCGCCTTACGCAGGTGCTCACCGGACACGGTTGTTTCGGTGAGTACCTGCATAGGATGGGGCGGGAGCCGGCGGCGCAGTGCCACCACTGCGGCGTGGAGGTGGACACAGCGCGGCATACACTCGAGGAGTGTCCGGCTTGGGCCGGGCCGCGCCGTGTTCTTAGAGCCGTGGTGGAGGGGTGGGACCTCTCGCTCCCGGTCTTATTCGACCACTTGATCGGGGGCGAGAGGACGTGGAAAGCGGTGGCTTCCTTCTGCGAGACAGTGATGTCCGAGAAGGAGGCCGCCGAGCGGGCCCGGGAACGAGACCCGGGCTCCGCGAGGAGGAGGATGGCGCGGGGGCGTTCCCGGCGCCGTCGTGCGCCTCCCCCTCTCCTCGGAGGAGAAGGAGGGCGGGTATGATGCGAGTAGCGGTGAGGGGGGCGGTGATTGGGGGGAGGGCGCGGGGAGAGATCCCCTTCCTGTGCCAATTAATCCCCCCCCTTCGCGGGGGGCGGATGTCCCTTTGGCGGCGCGGGAGTTCGTCCCTCGCGCCGCCGCGTGCCCCCGCTGAGGGGGGCGGAGGATGTGGGGGCCGGGAGAGTGAGCTAACCCCGGCCCCCGGGGGGAGTTAAACTCGGCACCCCGAGACGTTACGTCTTTGTGGCGGGGTGTCGGCCACCTCCCGGATACGAGTTCTGGGGGGGGGGGGGGGGGGGGGGGGGGGGAGGGGGGGGGGTCGGGGCGTCCGGATCAGGGATGCGTACTGCGGACTAACCCTAACCCAAGCCCGGTTAACCGAGCGAGGTTTCTGTAACCCATACTAACCCGGAGAGAGCGGGTTTTGGAGCCTAGAGAGAGCCGGTTAACCCTTCTTGGAAGCGGGTTAACCCGCACGGAGCGGGTTTCAGAGTCTAGAGACAGCGGGTTAACCCGCTCCCGAGTAAGTTACTAGTGAGATAAAATAAATACTTCTAGACAGTTCACTTCAGAGTTCAGAGATATACGAATATATGTACATATATTATGGATAAAAAGAGATCCCTCTTGTATTGCAATTTTCCTTTATTATTTAGTTTTGGATGTTTTTTGTTTTTGAATTTTTATTGTTATGATTAAAATAAAATAAAATAATCAAAAAATATATTCAGCAAAATTTGTAACTGATTAGATTGCATCTTTTAATGTTAACGTATTCGATTCTAATTTCATTATTGGAACTGGCAAAGTGGAAAAATTAGCTTCAATAAATGCTAAATCATAAATAAAATTCTCATTTTTTATAATTTTTCTTGGGCATATATATAATATTTTTATGGTATCATAAGAAATTTAATGAAACTAATTAACTACATATATAACTATTTATTAAAAAATAATAATTAATGATTAAATATAATTATTAAAATAAAATAACTATTAAATAATATTCAAAACATAGAATAGCGCTAATATAATACTAAATATAGTATGTACTAAAGCGCTAACTTTATTAATCTTTGAAAAAAAAAATGTTACAATACACACTTTCAATATTGTATTTACACACACACAGGCGCGCGCGCATAAACTAACACCATAAAATTTAATTTATCCGGACGACCATAATGTCGTCTAAAATGTCGCTATTTAATCTTGATCGCTGATCATTTAATATAAATTTCAGTCCTGAAAATAAGATTAGGCGGGTTACTCGGGTTACGAAACCCGAACCGGGTTCGGGTTAGGATTCGCATCCCTGGTCCGGATGTGCCTCTCTTGCCGGTGTCGGTGCCTTCCTGCCCTGGCCGGGCGGGGGACCCACGGGTCCCCTGCTCGAGCGGGGCAGGGAGACTCCGGGAGCTATAGGTGGACCGAGCTGGGACTCGGGAAGCCCAATCCGAAGGCTCCAGGGATGGGGACACCGGGCGGGTCCCTCCGCTAGGAGGTGACCCGTTGAGTTCTCGCGAGATCGGGGCATCTCCTCAATAGCTTAGGAGGGCATGTGGTTTTAGTGGGTACTCTGGGAGCTTTGTCTGCGAGCTTTGTCAGCTCGGCGACCCCCTCCCCGAGGGAGCCCCACATAACCCCGACTTCCCCCAGGGGGCCGGGGTATGCGTAAGGCATTTCCACACGATAAAAAAAAAAAGAGTAATCGTTGATGACGGCCAACGACCCTCACCCAGCGTCACGCTGTCTTTTTGTTACGGACGTCAGGTCGAAGACACATACCTGGTCGACACTGGAGCCGACCTCTGCGTCTTTCCGCGCCATGGGTTACGCGGACCGCGGGAGAAGTCTACCCAGAAGCTGACCGCGGCGAATGGAACGACGATTTCCACGTACGGCGTGGTGACGCTCACTCTAAATCTCGGTCTACGGCGAGAGTTCACATGGAGGTTCGTAGTGGCGGATGTGACAAAGCCCATTATCGGAGTGGATTTTTCGGCCCATTTCAATTTAATGGTGGACATCCGCAACCGGCGATTGGTGGATTCGATGACCTCTATCTCTGCGCGAGGCCAAGCGGTGATTACGGAAACACCTTCCGTTAAGACAGTGGTTGGCGCATCTGTTTTTCACCAACTTCTCACCGAGACCCCGGAGATCACTCGGCCGGGAGGAATACCGACCATGGTCAAACATGCAACTGTGCACCATTTGAAGACCACCCCAGGACCATCCATCTCCAGCAGGCCGCGTAGGCTTGCCCCGGACAGGCTTGAGGCAGCTAGGAAGGAATTCGAGCTGATGATGAAGATGGGAATCGCTCGCCCGTCCAAGAGCTGTTGATCGTCACCCCTTTACATGGTCCCGAGGAAAGGCGAAGACGCATGGAGGCCCTACGATGACTACAGGGCGTTGAATGCGAGATCAATTCCCGATCGTTACCCGGTGCGTCATATTGAGGACTTTGCGCAAAACCTACAGGGTAAGAAGATATTCTCCACCGTAGATTTAATCCGGGCATATAATCAAATCCCCGTCGCCCCCGAAGACATCGAGAAAACGGCAATTACAACGCCGTTCGGGCTCTTCGAATTTCCGTTTATGTCGTTCGGGTTACGCAATGCACAGACTTCTCAGCGGTTCATTGACGAAGTTCTTCGCGATTTCGATTTTTGGTATGCCTATATAGACGACATTTTAGTCGCGTCGGAATCACAGGAGGAGCATGTGCAGCATCTGAGATTATTATTCGCGCGCTTGAAAGATTACGGTATTATTAAATCCCGCAAAATGTAACTTCGGACAAAAAGCGGTAAAATTTTTAGGCTACGAAGTGTCAGAAAAGGGTACGCAACCACTGCCCGATAAAGTGGAGGCTATAAAATCGTTTCTCCTACCGAAGACCGCGAAAGATTTGCGACAATTTTTAGGGATTAGGAATTAGATAAATGTTTGCCAAGGCAGTTTAGACACCTTTTTTTTTTTTTTTTTCCTCATCTATTAGGTCGGAGGGATGGAGACGGAGGCCCCGCTATCCGCATTTCTTCCACGTCTCCGCTCGGACTCTCCTCCACTCATATTCTTGGCTCTAAAGGCAGTTTAGACACTTAGATTTCATCTCACAGTTTTCTACCGATATCCAACATGTTTCCGGAAAAGACAACGTCGTTGCTGATGCGTTGTCCAGAATAGAAGCGGTACAAACACCTCTAGATTACGAAGCTTTAGCGGACTCACAAGCCGAAGATACGGAAATACAGAAATTCCTGTGCGAAGGATCGAATTTAAAGTTGCGTAAGATCCAGCTGCCCGGTTCGAACAGGGAAGTGTTTTGCGACGTCTCGACGAACACAGCAAGACCTTTCCTCACAGTTCCGTTTAGACACGCTGCATTTGACACCAGTCACGGTTTGTCCCATCCAGGAATTAATGCAACGGTCAACCTCATGACACAGCGTTATGTTTGGCCGTCAATTTAAAAGAATGTCCGTTTGTGGGCACGGTGTTGTACTCAATGCCAAAAATCAAAAATTTCGCGCCACGTAACTTCACCGTTAGGTTCCTTCGTTCCGCCTACTACGAGGTTCGAACATATACATATAGACATCGTGATTTTGCCGGTTTCCGAAGGTTTTAGGTACTGCCTTACCTACGTAGACAGATTCACCCGTTGGCCTGAAGCTTTCCCTATGGTAAACCAGGAGGCTTCAACCGTAGCTCGAACGTTCTATGACGGTTGGGTAGCCCATTTTGGTGTTCCGTTACGGATTACCACGGACCAGGGAAGGCAGTTCGAGTCTAAAGTATTTTCCGCGTTGAACGAATTAATCGGAGCGAAGCATTTACACACTACAGCATATCACCCTGCGGCCAACGGAATGGTAGAAAGGCTCCATAGGCAGCTCAAAGCCACAATCCGTTGCCACCAAACGAATCGGTGGACGGAGGTTCTTCCGTCGGTTTTATTGGGAATCCGAGCTGCATGGAAAGACGATTTGAAGGCTACGTCGGCCGAATTAGTATATGGCGAGTCCTTACGGCTACCTGGAGAATTTTTGGCTTCACGTGTAACGGAGGGCAGAGAAAACATTTCCGATTTTGCAAATAATCTATGTTCCCATTTCTCAAAAATAGGCCCGAAGAGTGGTTCCCATTACTCTACCAACCGTATGTTTGTTTTCAAAGACTTACATACCACATCCCATGTTTTTGTTAGAACCGATGCTTCAAAACCAATTTTGCAACAGTCGTATGAAGGCCCGTTTAGGTTCGTCGAGACCCCAAAAAGTTCGGAATCCTCATTAAAGGTAAGAAAGTTACCGTAACCATTAATCGATTGAAGCCCGCCTATATCCTTGCGGAAGACACTATGTTAGGGCCCGTTGACCCACCGAATCCGGAACAGCGGGTTACCCGCCCTGGTAGGCGGGTACATTTTCCTGAGCGTTATCAAGCAGGCCATTAGTTTATGTGCGTTTTTTTTAAATATTGTACATATATATCGTTCCAGTGCGCGAGCATCGTATGTATATAGCATAGTGTATTGTTTAGTTTGTAAGAGCATTTATATCTTATATTTGCTGTTACTTTTTTTTTATGGATTTCGTTTTTGTTGCGTTATTTCAGTACGACCACAAATTGTAATACTCTGATATTGGGTAGCATTATTCTAGGCTAAGTTTGTTTTCCTCTTTTACGGGCGTGGTTGTGTTTGTTTATCGTAATTGTCAATTACTGGCAGGGGGGTACTGTGGCGGCATTGGCGCTGCCCTACGCCGCTGCCGCTTTAGGAAACTTTCCATTTTCTGGCTATATTCCTGCCCTATTGTTTGTCGTGCTGCGCGGGTCTGGTCAGCCTTGGTACACATCTGGCGACCAGATCCACGCAGGCCGAATCCTCTCCTTTGTCTCTTCCAGGTCTCGCTGGGGTCGGCTCAAGATTTACGATCAGGCCCTGGCGAACCTTTTCCTTTTTTTTATGACATCCTTTCCCTCATTACCTTTTTCCGCGCTTCGCGTTTCTTTTCCGCTGTGGGTCCTTTTCACGTGTCCTTCCTCGTTTTCCTCTATTTCGCTTTTCCCCCTCTCCTTCATTCCTATTCTTCTCGGGGGAGTTTCCTAGGGATTGACAGACCAGAGGGTTTTCAAGTCGTCAACGAGGTAACAAGGTTGTTCTTCTTCGCGCACCATTTTGAGTTTCGAATAAACGAGAGTTGAGGAAATATCTACGGAATCCGATTTTATTTCATTTATTCCTCCTCAATAGTAAGAGACGAGATGAATAATGAGATGATAGTGATAAAATATATTTGCTGAGGCGAGAGTCAAATTATTGATGCAAAACTTCCTAGTAACGGTCACTCACTTTACATTTATCGAAAGTTGTGACGACTTTCATGTTAATTATCTGCTCGTTATAATTATCGACTCGTTAAGATCATCAGACTGATCAGACTCGCCTATGATGGAACCGTTGAATGCAAAATATTCTGGTTCATCACTAGATGTACTTAATTGTAATTGTGCTAATTCAAGAAAAAAAAATACGTTAACAAATTTAAAATTAGAAATATACACCAAATTCACAAATATATACCATCTACTTTCTCCATCACATCAAATAGCTGTTTCCTTTGCTCTTCTTGTACTTGTCGAATTTCTTTCCACTGTTCCTTTTCCATTAATAGATTATCTGCTCCAATCATTGAGCCGTGTTCCTTTTTTTCTTTGATTTAAGATATCAAAAAGATCGTCTAGGGAGTCAACAAATTCCTTTTCTCTTTTTACTTGTACTTCAGATCGGCGTTTTAAGACCGTTGCAACTTTCGCCAAGCTTCGTATAACGTTACTAATTTCATAATACTGTTGTACGTTTTTTTGTCGGAATACGTGCTTTTTCCCAAAAAACTTCCACTTCTTTTATAACTATTGCGGCAATCGATCGAAGATCCAATTTCACCTTTCGCAAATTATAAAATAATACACGCAAAGTTTGTCCGTTACTAGGAAGTTTTGTAATAATAATTTGACTCTCGCCATGCTTCAGCAAATTATTACTTTAATTATTATTACTTTATCACTACATATTTCTAGTTTCCATTTTTTGAAATTCAATTTCTCTTTGAATATAATTCTGTGATGCGCACATCTCGAACTCTCAACCAAGAATAATAAACAGACTGTGACGCGACTGTGACGCTGTCTTATATGCGTTCACTGCTAATTGTAAGTCTAGTTGATAAATTTTGATTATATTCTTGGAGGCAACATAGAAATGTAACTATTATACATTTAAGAAATTCTAATTTTATTTACAAGCATTCAGTAATTCTTCTAAAATAGATGATGGGCGCGCAGTGGCTCAGTGGTTAGCGCGCGCGCCTGCGGATCCGTGGTCGTGGGTTCGATCCCGCCGCCGCGCCGCGCCGCGCCGACACCTCTGGAAATATTCCATGTGCCATTTAAAACTGTGGTGCCTAAGATGTTCGGAACCCACCTTTAAAAGTAAATTATAGGTCCCGTCGCTTAATAACCTAGCAGTCGAAGAAGCGACGTAAAAGAACAAAGAAAAAAAAAGAAGATGAATCACAATCATATTCGAAATTGACGAGAAATCAAATCTTTGTTATATAATAAATATATCAAAAATGGCAAACAAAAGTTGTATTGTTAGACGAAGTAAATATAGTACTAAAAAAATTTTTTTTTTAAATCCAATTTTTGAAATTTCAAAGTTGCGGGATCTTTTTTTTACGATGACCTTATACTTTATCTGCATATAGTTATAGAGCATGAAAAGACAAATTCAACGATATATAGGAATGTATATTTATGATGTACTATAATGGAGAAAATCAAGTTTCAAAAATATACAATTTTCAAGCGCTCTGCGGCACGGGTTCGCATCGTCCGATCAAGCTGAAATTTTTTACATATTATTTTTTCACCAAGTGTCATATTTTAGGTAGGTAAGACCCAAAAAATTTTTAAATAAATTTTTTGCTCCTATAGTTATGGCTGAAAGAGAGTAGTGGCGATCTTCAGCTTCTCCGAAATATTTCAAGCTAACCGGAAGTATTCTAAAGATACAGAAGTCTGTAAAAAGAGATATTAAAAGCGGTGCTCGGAGGCCGATTGCCCGTGCTTACCAGAGCCGACTTGCAATGCTTTAGTTTCCAGGTGTTCGTTCGACCGTTCCGGCATTGTCTCAGCAGCGGTTCCGATTTTCCGGGAGGAGGCGTTCACGGGCTGGGAACTTCGAAAGGACGATAGGCAGAGAGCTAATAAAGGAAGCGTTGCTCCTGGATCAGTTCAAGGAACGTTTTAAAATTCATGGAGACCCGGAAACTTTGTCGCATTTCTGTTGGGAACGCGGCGTGCTGCGCGCGGCGTTTAGAACCGCGAGGAACGGGTTCTCGGGCTGGGCTCATCCTCAATATTATCTCGAGTAGTACGGCAAGGTGGTGTGTCCCGGTGTGACGTTCGAGGCATCTGAGGAGTTAAAGGAATGGAAAAGGAAGGCTAGCCCGAGCCCCAAGTGTGGATTCGCTAGTTACTATCGATCGATAACAAGGCGGTTTCTAGGTCAGGGTCGCGATACATACTCGCCACTCACCGCTACTCGGAGATATGTGCTCAAAACACGTCCCGCAAATTCATTCGAAGCCAACCATCCAACCACTCCGGTTCCCACAGAACAGACGGCGGACTCCTCCTCCCCTGCTCGCCTCGTTTCATCCATCCTTCGTATCACCCTAACTCGGTCCGCTACGCGCACTCTCTTTATTTCTCACTCTACTTTTTTCGTCCCACTAATACGACGACGGTGTATCAGAAAATCGAGGGAGATGGAGAGAAACGAGAGAGAGAGAGAAAACACAGAAAGAGAACTGAGCACCAAAAACAAAAAGATATCTCGCGCGGCAGAAAAAAGTTTCATCCTTTTTGAAAAACCGTTAATGTTGCGAAGAAATTATGGGATCCACCGAACCTCGCATTTATCGTACAATTTCATTCATTTCCGATATTCGTGTCTATAAAAAATTGCGGCGCCAAAAAATTGTGGGATCCCTGAAAACAATGAAGGGATACAGAAAAGCATTGTGGAACTCAGTAAAAAATTGTGGGAACAATTGTGTCGGAAAAATATTACAATTTGCCAAGAGATCTATGAAAATAGGTATCCACGGTAGAGTTTTCAGTGCCTACCAAAAATTCTGGAGCCTTTAAAAAAATGTCGAGACTCTTGAAATAAATTGTGGATCTTATAGAAGAGTTGAAGAGACCGAGAAAAAAATTGTGTGAACCATTGCTCCGTAAAAATATTGAAATCGATGAGAAAATGTCAAGATCCACGACAATGGCCATTTTTTGAACAGTGTCCCGTGTGTACCAAAAATCCTGGAGCCTCCAAAAGGATTGCGAGGTTCCTGTAAAAAATGATGTGGCTAATGGAAGTATTGAAGAACACACATAAAAATCGTGGTAGCAATTGTTCCGACAGCACACTTTTTATCCCTTCACTCTCGTCTTTTCCACTAATACGATACTGCGAACACCGTACCCGAAAATCGAAAAAGAAATAGAGAACCGTGGCCGGATATCTCAGAACAAAAAAAAATAGGTGGCTGACTTTCTCGCTTGCGACAGACAAAAAAAGGTTTCCTCTCCTTTTCAGAGGGAACATCAGCGACGCAAACACATATACCGCCGTGACACGCTCTTTCGAAATCGCGTATTGAATGTTTCCCGAGCTCGATCGAGATTAATGGATTGCTTTCGCGAACGGATTCAACCGGAAAAAGAAAAAGAGGAAACGTTCCGAGAGAAAGACTGGCCGAACCAGCGTACACGATCGATGTGATTTTTGGGGAAACTCGGTCGAGAGATAGTCGGGAGTGCATGGGGAACAGCATGCTACCACTTCATTATGGGTGTGCGATATTTTGTGCATCGTGTCCGATATTTGTTCCATAAATATCCGGGCTCCTGGAAAATTTAGATGTGCGACGTATTGGTTCGATTTTTTTCATTTTTCTGTATAATTTTTTTCTTTCGTCGTTTTTATACACTGTAAGATGCACTGTTTTAATTTCATGGATGTTGGTATTAAGAATTTGTTCACATAGTTGTAACTGTTCTAATTATTCTAGTTAGGTTACGAATAATAACACTGTCCAACAGCCAAAAGACATTTCAATTCTCACTATGCGATTCGTATAGAGTTTTTCGCGCTGATTCCGAATCTGTCCTTAATTTTTCTCCTAGAGTCACAGTTTTTGAGAAATTTGAGTTTGAAAAAGGACATATTTTTCGATTTTGAACAAATATTGTGATGTTATTATAAAAGATTTTGTATTGTTCTTTACAGCAAAAGATTCTCTAGACTTTTCCGAATCCAGTGATGTGCAATACTAATACATTATGATTGTTTAAACATGTTTAAACAGTCATTAAAGTCGGAGAGGCACCACTTTTGCACCGTTTTTTGATGATATCTTTTTATTTATCTGAAAAAATAAGAGTCCAGCGGAAAATCGAACTATACCACGCGATAGAGCAGACTTTTATCTTGAGAAACCACCCTTTCAAGTTTCGAACGTCGACGTTTTTACCGAACTAGAAAGCAAAATATCATTGCCCGATACGAGTCGCCGCCAGTGACGCTCACCACGAGAACGGGCGTTCGCCGCGTCGTATCCCGTCGAACGACCGCGCTAGTGGCAGAGCACCACTGGCGGCGACTCGTGTCGGGCGATGATATTTTGCTTTCTGGTTCGGTAAAAACGTCGACGTTCGAAACTTGAAAAGGTGATTTCTCAAGATAAAAGTCTGCTCTATCGCGTGGTATAGTTCGTTTATTGTTTGGACCCTTATTTTCTCAAATAAATTAAAAAATATCATCAAAAAACGGTGCAAAAGTGGTGCCTCTCCGCCTTTAATGATTGTTTAGACATGTTTAAACAATCATAATGTATTAGTATTGCATATCACTGGATTCGGGAAAGTCTAGAGAATCTTTTGCTGTAAAAAACAATACAAAATCTTTTATAATAACATCACAATATTTGTTCAAAGTCGAAAAATACGTCTTTTTTCAAACTCAAATTTCTCAAAAACTGTGACTCTAGGAGAAAAATTAAGGACAGATTCGGAATCAGCGCGAAAATCTCTATACGAATCGCATAGTGAGAATCGAAACGTCAAAAAAAGTTGAAATTTGTTGGACCGTGTAATCGTACGATATACAGAACAGAATAAAACAGGAGATGATTTAGGAAAAAGAATACGTTCACGATGGCTTTTTTAATTTTTGATTTTCTTTTCTGTAATATTTTCGGTAAATATATCTCTGAGGGGAGCAATCTCGGATCACCTTGACCTTGACATATGTTGTCAAGGACAACATTCTGAACAACTTTTGTCAATACATCTATCCGTCGTTCGGATTTAGTTTCCGAGAAAATTGCAAAAAACTATTGCTAGTACTGAGTTGAATTTTCCGTATTCGTGCACGCTTCGTGGCAATGTAAGGCTGCTCCGGCGCGACGTCAGTTTAATGTTTTTGTAAACACCCTGTGGAGATGATAGAGAAAACGGGGTCTCACTCTGGTTATACATATATATGGTGAGCTTCCAATTTTAAAAGACTACTCCAGAATTTTCGTACGCGTAGTCGGGCCGGCCTTACCGGCCCTAACATAATCCTAACCTAACGGCGGGCCCTGTCCGCCCCCCTCCATCACCTAATCCAAACTAATTCTGATCGCATAATCTTTGCATTCTATATAGCCGTTATACAGAATTTGAACTAGTAATGGAAAAATCATGCGATCAGAATTAGTTTGGATTACGTAGTGGAGGTGTGCGGAGAGGGCCGGCCGTCAGGTCGGCCCGACCACGCATACAAAAATCCAGAAGTAGTGTCTCACTCTGGTCATACATACAGGCTGGAAATTATAAAACGTTACAGTCGAAAATCTCCGGAAATATTGATTATACGTAAAAATGTTTCAGATGAAAGTTGTTCAATATCAAGGGGGACATCATGTGGTGGAATTTTTATTTTTACCGATGGACACACCAAGGTGAGATGAAGGTCAACTTTCTTTTTTTAAATGGAATGATACGTTTTTTTATTCACCATCAAATAGTGCGTTTTAAGACGAATTCAACGACCTATGACTCAAGGTCATTCAAGGTCAAACTTGCAGGGAAATGCAGAAAAAGTGTGATCGCTTTATTTGTACTTTATTTCGTGCCTTCGAATTTTCACACCAAAACGAGGACTGAAAAACCTAATAGCAACCGTAAGCTTTGAATTGACAAGTCTTTGGAAATGGTCTCTCTACCGCGGCTCGAACGATACTGATTTTCCGCAAGATTTTTCTGAAGAATTTAGGAAGGGCATTATGCGTGTCGAAATTCGAAATGCACGGTGTAGCACGTTTACGAAAACGACGGGACGGTTAGACGAAAAACAGGATGTCAATTCAAAGCTTACGGTTGCTATTAGGTGTGTTTTTGATAGTGATATTTAAAGTAATCACTAGACTGCGGATCTTTATGCAAAATGAAAGTTGGCTGCTGCTATTACAAGGGACAGGAGCCAGACAGATATTTGATTCGTACTGTAATCATTTTGACAAGTTGAAAATAATACATTGTTGTGTGTTTTTAAATTATTTTAATCTCTCTACTGTCTTAAAATGCACATACTCATTTTTGCTACAAATGCAGGAAATCCGCAGTCTAGTGATCGAATTAACTGATTGTTGTGATTTGTGCAGCATTACAAGGGATATGGCAATTGTTATTAGTGCATAACTATGTGTTGACAACTGTGAACAGTGATCGTGAGGGTGCAAAAATTTCAAGGCATCTTTGTGAAATAAACATAGGATTTATTTATCGATTCGCATCATCCCTTAGGCCTTAGGCTGTCGAATACCAACTATCTATCACTAGCTGTGCAGTTCGTTGACCTGGCCGTACGTCCCTTAGCTTTCGGTACTGCCGTATACCTGAAGACATCTGTGCAGTTCGTCACCAGTGACACCCATATGAATTGACAAGTAAAGTTTCTCGCGATTACATATCTCGTAAACTAAAGCCGATAAGCAAAAAGTCTAAAGGGAAATGTTGTTCAGAATCATGGTCTTGACAACATATCCAAAGCTCATCGAAATCGGAGATACTCGAGAAACTCTTGTTTGTTGCGATATCGCGTACCGCCAACGCTCGCCTGTCGGCTCGCCAGGCAGCGGCCGTCTAGCTCGCGCTCTGATTGGTCCGTGTTTTTCGTTAATAACTCCTAAACAAAGCCGCGGACGCCATTTTTGCTTTGGAAAATGTCGCTTCAAATGACCCAAGGAACCCATTTCCGGCTAACGCTATCGTTTTGGGACACCCTGTATAGGGTGAACTTAAAATAGTCAATAAGTATGCAAAATGATAATTTTAATTACATTTATAAATTATTTAATGGATACACAGTGCTCATTATGTCAAAAAATGCATCAATGCGTTTGTTGAAATTATGCATTCTTTTAAATAAAAATTCTGCAATGTAGCTTATATAATGGTAATTGCGTGTACCATAGCGAGGAATATTTTATCGCATATCCCTCCACAATCTCTCTATATTCTGTGTGTGAACAACTGTGTGTGGTCTACAAAATTTTGTGAATGGTTCACTGTTTTATGTACATGACCTTCATTGGATAAACTATTGTATGCACGCCTACCGGGCAGAACTACCGTTAAAATAAAGTGTAGTTGCAACCAAAATTTAACAAAGCTTTTTTATAATTATCTCGGAAACTAAGTCCGAGCGACGGATAGATGTATTGACAAAAGTTGTTCAGAATGTTGTCCTTGACAACATATGTCAAGGTCAAGGTGATCCAAGATTGTGTGCAATAACAAATCCTGGTCGATTATTAACGATTATTAAATTTCTAATCGCCAAGGGGTGGTCTCAAATTTTTTCTAAAACCTACCGTTGAAAAGCAACAGTTGTTTAAAAAATCGGTAAACCAAAAAGTTTAAGAAAAACTACGCAACCTATGCAACCTACAGAATCGGCTCAGTTGCCATTTGAAAGAACTCGGCGAGCTGAATTCAATGAGTACCTCAAATTGAATAGAAGTGCTACCAGTCAAAAGTTATAAGCAGAAACGTGCCCAAAAGAGGGCGATAAAGTCGTATTTGGTCTCTTTGTGACGGCATCAATTGAGAACGGCAGAACGTAGAAAGCTGGACTCTGAGCCATTAGACGCGGCGTTTCTTCGGGAAGGTTTTAGAGCAAACCGGATTCGAAAAAGTTCAATCGTTCAAAAGTTATAAGCAGAAACGTGCCCAAAAGAGGGCGAAAAAGTTGCCTTTGTTCACTAATGACGTCACAACTTTTGGACGAATAGACTTTTTCGAATGCAGTTTGCTCTAAAACCTTCCCGAAGAAACGCCGCGTCTAACGGTTCAAACCCCAGCTTTTTACATTGAGCCGTTCTCAATTGATGCCGCCACAAACATACAGACAGACGGACACGATTTTATTCCTTTATAAAGGAATTTTTCTTCATTATTTTATTTCTTTATAAAGAATACTGTCATAAAGGATGCTATTAACAGGCCATCAGGAGGAAAGTGCAACAACCCCATTGATAGCCAATCCAGTTAACAATCATTTCTATTGAATTCTTAAACCAAAATCAATTCTTTTCTGTAGCATGAACAACGCAAATAGCAAACACATTAAACAATTACGAACATAAAACAGCCCGAACAGTCCACTTCAAGATCAAATATCAAACACGCAGACATTGCAATAGAAGCAAACAAATAAATGGCTACTGTTGCACCGACTCTTGTCTGAGTTGAGAGTCCGCGAACTAAAATGCACAGGATCGAATGCGGAAAAGGGTTTGAGGCACCGCACGGGAATCAGGGGTACAGAACACTTTGAAATAGCCGACTAGAATCTCCGACCGGGATTTACGGTTTCATTAACTGTCTTTATTTGTAATTGTTCTACAACGGGCGCGTACTGCACGAGAAATCACGTCCCGAATTATTCTCGCAGGGGAGATTGATCGCAAAACACTGGTTTCTCACAGGGGAGAAGATATTGGTCGGATTTTAAAGCTTCGGAAAGGCGTTAGACAAAGTAGAATTCGCGTGTACTCGCAGAGGAGGTTACAACGGAACCGCCTTGAATTCGGCAGGGGGGCCTATTTACAGACATCGATGGATGCCCCCATAGACATACACGGGAGTTCGTTTCGAGGTGTCTAATCGTCGCGTCAGCGGTGAGCCATCAAGGGGCGTTCCGGGGCGCCATCAAGGCGCCAAGTATTTGCAGGATACAGTAAAACGTGTCTAACAGCTACGAAAGCAGCATAAAGGAAGGAGAAAGGCTCAAATAATATGTGAAAGGAATGGATCCAGGACATCGTATCTTGCAGGCCAATCCCTTTCGGCGAGGCACTGAAATAAAATTCTCCCCGCGAGAGTGGAGCTTTTCTTTGGTGGAAAATCGAACCGGGCCATCCAAGAGCGCGAAACAGTCGTCTAATTGATGATCGCCCTTTCCTTTGCAGCGGCGCGCGTGACCTGACCCATTTATATAACCGAGAGAACAGTGCACCGTACGTGCATAGGCTCCGAAATCAATTTCAACGTCGAGATTACCGGGTTACCTTATGGATTAAGATTCCTATCAATCACGCTACCCAGCGATCCCAACGCGTGTTTAACGGGTCTGGGTTAGCAAACATTCACTGCTTGGCCACTCACATGTACGGATTTTATAGTGTTCGCTTTCTTCGCGGACGACGCACAGTGGTCCCAATCGAGAAATTAGCTGTTCATAACGATTTTAGCATTTTTTCAAGACTTAAAGCTATAGTAAAGTACGTCATTGGATTCGTCTTGACGTCAGCTATAACATTATCAAGTAACAAACGTGTAGCGACAATTAAAAAATCAAGGTAACTTTAATTTTTTATTTAATAAAACGAATTTTCTGAATTTTTTATATTGAAGTTTATAGAAGAGCAAATGAACAGCTAATTCTTTGATTGGGATCACTGTGCGACGTGTTGATGTCCGTCGATAAATATGGGAGACACGCGGAGAAAACTTGTTCACGAGGTGTTTAGAAGGAGCACAAAGGTGTACGATCGCTTTTTAAACGACTAAAAAATATTGTAGGGCCAATAATAACAATTATAGATATTGTAGAACCCTCAACAAAATTATGGCAGTAAGTATTCTGACAAAATATGGAAATCTACGAAGAAGTAGCAGAATATGTGAAAGTTGGCACTTTGGAACCAGAGTCCAGTGCCTACAAGAAATTATGGGATCTCCAAAAAAATTGTGAGGCCCATAAAAAAATGGTGAGACCTTACGAATACATTACAGAATTTACAAATAATTTATGGAATCAATATTTCCAACAAAATGTAAAAATTCATAAAGAAATGCTAGAATCTATGAAAAGAGTCTAAAAAAGATTCTGGAGCCTACAAAACAATTGAGAGGTCCATACAAGAATTGTGGAGTCTTCAAAAAGGTTGTAAGATGGCTGGAAAAATGGTAGGTACTTCGAAAAAATTATAGATACAGTAAAGTCGCGATATTTCTCCCATCGCCAGTTCCGAGCAGGGAACTATCGTGAAGAGAAATCAGAGAAATATCGTGTAGAGACAAATATTATTTTATGACTGCCTTTACCGCGCTGACCGCGCCGAAAGTACAAAGGAAGCCGAACGTAGAAAAGAACAGCATGTAAACACGGATCGCGCGGCCGAAGCGTATCGGTGTGAACCATTACTAAACCAATTACAAAACTTCTTTATATTTCATTATTTTTTATGGGACTTTCACCAACTTATTTGTGGCATTTTTCTGATTAAAATGACACCAAACAAGTGAAGCATAACTTAGTTACTCCATACCGTCAATTAAACCACTAAATGCAATTGAAATGATATCGTGTTTAGCGTTATTTTAATCAGAGAAGTGCCAGGAATAAGTTGGTGAAAGTCCCATAAAAAAATAAGTCATAATAAAAATATTTTTTATTAGCATTACATTATGAGGACACGCGGAACTTTGAACTGTGCTGGCAACGGCGACTCTCCGCATCTCTTTCTTTCCTATATGCTGTCCTTCCATGCGCCCGAAACTTTTATCGTCAATTAAACCAATAAATACAGTTGAAATTATATCGTGTTTAGTGTCATTTTAATCAGAAAAATGCCATAAATAGGTTGGTGAAAGTTCCATAAAAAAATAATGAAATATAAAGAAGTTTTGTAATTGGATTAGTAGTAGTTCACATCGATATACCCGAGCCGGTTCAGATTACGCGGCATCTTTACACTGCTCGGAGACTGAGGCAGCTCGAGCTTCGTGGTCCTTGCGGCGTTGTCCCTCAGTGGAGTGGGTAGGCAAGGGAAAATTTTTGTGCAGACTCTCAGAGATAAATATCGCGACTTTACTGTATTACAAAAAATTTTAGGGCCCATAAAAGCAGGAGTAGTCCCAAAAATAAGGCCTCCAGGCTGCTGGTTTGAAGCCGGTTCGTGTCGGGTGTCGAGCTGTAGGAATGATTACAGTACTTGTCCGTAGTGGTATTCGGAAAGCGAATTTCCTTATTTCGGCGAGGCTCGTGATAGGCGGATCGAAATTTCGAACGGCGCTGTAAAAGAGTGTGAGGAGGTATGTGTTTCGGAGGGCACAGAGTAACTGCAGTTTCACGAGAGAATGAGGAGAGGAGAGGAGAGGGGAGAGCGTGTTCTTTCGAGGCCGGCGAACGTGTTTCCGGCGAATGGGCCACGTCACCGTCGTAAATTTTCAGCGCCGATCGACCAGCTGTAATATTATCGTGCAATCCTCCGCCATTGCATCGAGCGACGTTCGGAGGGGACGAGGTGAATTGGCGGGAAACGCGGTAAAATCGCGCGGCCACTTTTCCTTCGTGAAACAGTAATTGCCGCGGATCGTTCCGACCGCGCGATCCGAAGAATATAATTTCGATCTATCAGCGGAACAATAGAGGCCGACTGCTGTTGGGGAAGGTTATCGCTTATCAAACTCGCGTCTCTCTCTCTCTCTCTCTGTCTGTCATTCTTTCTCCCGCGTTATTATCCGCTGGCAAACATTACAGATCTTGCGCTCGGCCGATGAAAAATAACGTTCCGGGAGCTTTTTTCTTTCTAGGATGAGGCCGCGCGCGGCTCGATCTATAAATACACGGAGAGGACAGCGAGGCAAACGAGCCGCGAAAGAGAGAGGAAGAGAGGATAGTGTAGAGAGAGAGAGAGAGAGAGAGAGAGAGAGAGAGAGAGAGAGAGAGAGAGAGGGAGTGGAGAAACAACCGCGTGGTCGCATTCATTTAGCAGTCACCGTCGGACTCGTATCGCTGCCGATTAATCGGATGCGGGACGGCCTTTGCGAGCCCCGAGTATATTGTTCGAGTTCCGCGCGATCGATTCGATCTCTATCAAAAAATTGATCGGGATAAGGTCGACTCGAAGCAGATAGAATCGAAGGACCACGGCTTGGGCGCTCGACGCCAGAGGACTGCTGAGGTCCCCGGCGCTTTATATTGTGAGAATCGTCTAACGCTCCGGTCTTTTCTTGCGGAAACCCATTTTCAGAGATTGTTTTCGGAAAATGGGGAGAAGAGTCACCGGACGGTTGTTGGCGCCGAAGAGGAAATGAAAGTGCTTATTCGGGTTTATTAAGTTTATAAAAATATTCGGCCACCTTCGATCTGTCGTACGCGAACGGTATCTTTTTTTTGTTATTTTATAAGTCTTCTTGGAGCACAGAATTTCGAGGTCACTGAATTTTTGCGAAGAAAAATATGTATTTTACGATCCTCGTCGAAATCGGCCCGACATCCTCCAAAATGTGGATATAAAAATATGTAGGTTTATGGAGTAGAAACTAAAGTCAAAACTTTAGGATACTTCAATCATTTAAAAAGCGTTCTTAAGTTATGCTACGCGACATAAAGAGAATTTTGTTGGTTTACTAATAACAAAAAGTAGTGTAAATAATAAATTAAATGAAAAAAATAAAATTCTTGAACGTGTTCTTTTGTATAAAAGAAGTCTATTGTAAAAAATGTCCGAGTCTATTGTAAAAAATGGGTAGTTTTCGATGTTTAAAGTATTCTTACAAGGTTGAACAAGTTCGAGGACGCTTTAGAAAAAATAAATCTGATCCCCTTATAGGTCTAGAAGCGATCTTGAAACATCTTAAGAGCTTGTCTTCCTCGGTGAACACGCACGTCCGACTATAGCCCGACCTATTCCCCTGTATTCTAAATTTCACGTGTATCGATCTCGGTGGCGTGTCGCCGTTTGACTCAATCTTCATCGAGAATTAGTACAGCTTGCAAAAAGTTGTTTAAAAAGTCCTTAAAGGTCCTCGAAAGCATTCTAGCAACATTAACCAGGGCCCTTTAAAAGTCTACTAAGGGTTTTGAAGCAGTTTCAACCTCGTTTTTCAACGCATACGCTTGTCCGACTATGGCGTGTCCTCTTCCACTGAATTCTCAATTTTATTTATACCTTTTTGTTGAATGAATTACAAAATTCTGTTTACTGACATTTTAATTTATCAGTATATGAGATTTTAAATTTGTTTTTATTAAATGAATCTATGCAAAAAAATAATTAATTTTGATAGTCAAATATCATTAAAAAATTTTCTAATGTCATAGAAGATGTTATACTGAATTTAATCAAAATCCTTTAAAAGTTTAGTAAGGGTTTCGAAATAGTTTCGATTTAATTCTTCAATAGGTACAGTTATAACACGATCCGTAAAACTCAACTGTGAACTTCATTTGCACTGTCTTACGCAAATGCAAAAATTATTCTCACTGACATTTCAATTAACTTCTATTTTCGTATACATACACGTGAATCGATCTACCTAATAAACCTTCGTAAATACACTTTCGTGCCTCTAACTATTGTAAGATTAGTGCTAAGTAGATCCAGCATTACAAAGAATTAGCACGGCTTACAAGAAATTGTTTAAAAAGTCCTCTAAAGTTCTTGAAAGCGTTCCAGCAACATTAACCGGTGCCTCTTTGAAAGTCTAATAAGAGTTTCGAAACAGTTTCAACCACATTCTTGAACGAACACCCTTGTCTGACAATAACGCGGACTATTCCACCGAATCCAAAGTTTGTCTTGCAACCCCCAGTGATTTCAATTGACCTGTATTTCTGTATAATCATAAACACATTTACTTTTGAACAAATTTTCTCGAAAACACTTCCGTACCTCCAATCATTCAAAGGGTATAGCCGGATAAGCATGGGCCAGCGGCCCCCGCTCCGATTTTCCTGATTCCTGTCTTAAAACATCGTTTTATGTCTAAAAAAACATTGTGTAAAATTTATTTAGATATTAGATATAAGAATATTGAAGTGCAAACAATAAAAATCGTTTAGTTTATAAATACATATAAAAAAAAGAAAAAAATAAGAAAAGAAAGTTGAGTTGAGGAGGATTCGAACTCGAGCCCTACGGAGCATCGAGCAGAACCTCTAACACCGTGACCATACAACATACTTGTGAGAAGTATCTTCTTTCTGTTACTTGACAGCAACAAACTAGCTTTACACGTATTTTTCTTCTTCAATGTAAGCTATTTCCTAAAATATAATTGTTTAGACTTCCAATTGTAATCATATATTAGAAGATTTAGTCGCATTTTTACATGTATCAGCCTTTCCGTACACGCACCGACTTCCCGTTCGCTCCCATCACTAGCCACCGCAAGAGGACTCGGTCGCTGCGCCGTTACTGATCAAACCGAGCGTTCGCCGGCATACTTTATTTTTTTTGACACTGTTCCACCAAACACTTCTGAGATTTTTATACAAAATAGGTTAGCATCATAGCAATATTTTAGAATTTTTTGGTAGGTGTCAACCCAGGGGAAGATAGTTAAAAAAATTCCCAAAAAATTAATTAATTATTTTCAACTATAAATAATTAGCAAAAAATTCTGAAAAAAATCTGAAATATAGAATGTATCTATATCTTTTGTTTGCCATTTATCCCATGTCGATATCTTTTCTCGTTTTAGAGCAAATTGCATTTAAGTGCGGGGGAATTTACCCCAATATCACCTCTATCGGTGAGGGTAGACATTTGAAATTTTACACAATGTTTTTTAGACATAAAACGATGTTTTAAGACAGGAATCAGGAAAATCGGAGCGGGGGCCGCTGGCCCATGCTTATCCGGCTATACCCTTTGGTATTAAAACAGCCAATTCGGCCCAAAAACAAATCGATTGTGTCGGTAGAAATTTTCCTTGCTCGAATATATAAATTAATACAATATGAACAAGCTGTGTGCGACGTAGGAAGTTGAGTATTAGATCTCGTCGAAAATTAACCATCGATCGCGCCTCAATTCAATTCCCAAAATATAAATGTCCCTCATCGTTTGAGGGGTAGAAGGTCCCCGAAAGTTCCCAAGGGCGTCCCAGAAACGTCAGCGGGAGCCCTTTAAAGTTCCCGCAGGGTTCGAAAAGTTGCGACGACGCGACACCCGCGCGTTCTCTGGTCCGACCGCAGGCCGATCTATTCTACTGATTCGTATGTTCTACGTGTGCGCCGCGAGCTGCGAAACTGCGCGCTAGGCGAAAACGCAGCCAGCGAGGAGCGACGTGCACGACATTGAACTTCTGGCTCGTTATCGTCGAGTGCTCGCAACGTTTAATTACTTCGACGTTTGTACATACGTACAGAGACGCGCACAGTCATCGGCCATGCAACAAAACGGGCGCAAAGCACTGCGAGATGACAATCCGCGCACAACCAGTTTCCGTCGCTGAAATTTCGCGAATCGACCCGAAGACGTTCCTGAGAACGCGCACCGAGAATACGTGTTGTACGTCGGATCGTCCTTAGGCCGCTTAATATGTAGGTTAATTGGGTTATAATCCGAGGCCTTCGGAACTGTTGCGAGACGGACGGATTTCAATCGGAATTTTAAATTCGATCGAGTAGACCGTGCTCGACCGACCGAGCTGGGAATATTAACGAAGCCAGTTTCGACGGACTATGGTACAGTTATTAACGCGTTGTGGCTACCCTCTGCTGGAACCAAACGCTCAATGGAACGTGACTTTCTTTTTTACACGGTTGGCCAGGATTTTGTTTGACGATTTTTCAAAGGGGTCGCTAGATATCCTATATTTTCGAGGAAGTCTAGATTTTAAATATTCTTGGTCGATTTTTCTGCATCCGCTAGATTAATACCAAATGATGTTTTATTTCTTAAAAAAATGTAAATTTTTATTAATCTCTCGCTTTATAATACAGAGTTAGGCACTGAGAATAGAATTCTTTAATAAAAATTACTATACACATTACTATACACAGAGAAATACATTAAAAATAGTGTATTCCTCTGTACTTTTTAATCCAATTTTAATTTTAATACTGTTCAAAACACAATTTTTCACCGTTTGTATTCGGAACTATTTTAACTCGAAAATTAAACGTTTCTTTCGACCTAGAATAATTTCATTCTATATGATTTTTTTCGTTTTCTGGATATGAAATTGATATAATACCTCATACAATACTTAAATGTTTAGTAATGGGTTAGATACCAACATATTTAACAATGTAAACAATATTGTGAATGATGGTACAACAATTTGCCTCTGAGTCACCACTCGAGTGCTAAGGATTAAATAGGTACACAATTTCTCAGTACCCAGTACAAAACTATGTCACGATGACGTAAGTAAGCAAACCTTCTACTTTCTTGTAGAAACAACAATGAAATCGGCGAGAATCTTTACACCGGAAGTGTTTCCATAACAAGAAACCCGGTCAATATCGTAGACAAATTATTTTTCACTCAAATAGACCAAGAAAGACATGCAATTGGTAGACTATAGCACTTGGTAGGAGGTTGTTCATCGATTAGCAGGCGGGTACTTCGGGTTCACTGGGTATGCACGCGAGCAACCCACAACCCAAGGTTCCGCGACCGAGAAAAATGTTCCCCGATATGTTTCACCGGGTTAAGAGTCCCCGGCTTGACCCGGCTGTCGATAGAGAGGCCAAACCCGCTCTCTACCCGCCCCGGACCCGTCCCTATCCTCCGCCACGCCTCGGCGGCCGTAATAAGTGTTCCCGCGACTCTACATTTAAAAGCACTTTATACGATAGAGCTTTCGGAAGTTTTGCGGTTCGTCGGGGGCGGTTCGGCGCATCTCGAAAGAGAGAAAGGGGATCAGATGGAGAAAGAGGGTATGTGCTCCATTCTCTCGTTCTGCGGATACGGTTACCGCAAGCGAGAACGACACATCGTGCCAAGAATGTTAACCAGGTTTGCGAGTTACACGGAACGCTGATTGACGGTCTTGGAAATCCACGGGATCGGAAGACGATCGATTACTTCCGATCCGCGACTTTTTGTGACGGTATCGCATGTCATTGGGATCCTGCCGATCCGTGCTAGTTTCATAATTCCTTAGCTAGAGGACAACGATCATACTCTAGGAATGACCTCTAGGTTATTATTCATTTTTGGTCGACTCGCCAGAGCCAAGTAACCCTTTAATCCTTTACAACGCATAGTGGTCGCAACGTGTGTTTACCGATGAAAATTAATAGTAAGAATTTAAAAATTTCTTAAAATATATGTTTACTCATTAAAAAGTTTCGTGATCTACATATTCAGTATTAAAATAATAAATCACATCATTTCAACATAATTCAGATGCAAAAATAATTTTTTCCAGCTTTTTGGTGGAAGCACTCCATTATCACGATTTTTCAAGGGTTTCCGATAATCTGAGGCAAAATGTTTCCAACAAAAGTTGAACAGTAAAAAAATTTTTTAAAGACAAATTTAACGGCCTACTATATTATGATCTTGAGCCCATAAATGACGTTAAAATAGTTTTCTCCGACTTTTCAAAATACCCCACTGTGCACCGGAAGCGAGTCGGTCGCGCGGAAGATTCGAAACAATGCTATCTAGAGACTACGACTGCGATCTATTATGACAGCGAGTGAAACTGGTTTTCTGCACCGAATCGAATTTCGAGTCCATCGTCGTCGATCTGTCCCGATAGGTCGAAATTTTGCGATGTAGGTTATAGAACGGGATTTAGGCGACCGGAAACGAGCCGGTCGCGCGAAACTTCTGGAACAATGCTATCTAAAGACTTCGATCTAGGCGATCTAGAGCGCCGAACCCTTTTGTGTCTTCGAATCGAATCTTCGATGGTTTGGGGAGCAGTGGAACGCAGCCGACGTATGAATCCTGCGATATGCTATTTTAGCATTCTCGAATCGCGTACTCGTCCTGAACCGGCGCGGCGTCGCAAAGATAGACGTCGAGACGAGATCGCAAGACAATCGGGAGTCGATCGCGTACGTAGAACGTTCCAAACAAAGCTACGCTATTATTGTCAACCTGTTAACCGGGCTACACGATTATGCTCGCCTTTCCAAGAATTTTGAACAATTTTTCTGTTGTTGCCTAAAAGTCGAGTGCAATGGGTGAGACGTTCACATTTATGTTAGACATTCCATACGAACGATCTAATTGTGTTTGATATTGGAGAGGCATTCCATCTTCTGGTTGCATTCATTGCAAAGAAAATTTCGACAGCACTATGCTCGCTAGTGCAGATGTTCTCTTTTGCAGAAAATGTCGGTGTTGGTGTGTACTGTAAGACAAATTTGGATACATCGAGCATTGCCTCACCAATTGTAAAGTAACTCTCGTCTCAATAAGCATATGGCATATGTTTGTGACTCAAATGTAAATCGATGTAAATTCTTATTGATATAGTAGTTGAGGAGGTTCTCTATTGTGACGCTGGATAACACAAGTGATTTTTGTATAGTCGAAATTGCCTATTTCTCAAACCTGTTGGCACTACTTTGGTATTGTATTTTTAACTTTGCAGTCGGAGCTATTTTAACTTGAAAATTAAACATTTCTTCCGACCTAGAATAATTCCAGTGTATATGATTTTTTTTCATTTTATGGATTTGAAATTGATATAATACCTCAACTTAAATGTGTAGTAATTGATTGGATACCACACATACACAACATATTTAATAGTCAGCAATTTTTAGTGGTGACTCTGAGTCTGAGATTGATTTTTCGAAATTGTCACTATACAGATCTCCTTTGACACGTTCGCTACCGGAATTTGTTTCTAGCAGACTTGCAAAATTCTATTGCGTACTAAAATTTCACAGAATTTTACAGAATTCCTGAATAGCATGCTACACGTCATACCTGGATTGCAAATTTTTAAGCAATATGTTTTGTACTCTTTTATTTGCGTTTTTGAAAGCTATTCGATCAAGCAAATTTGACTTTACCACATTGACTAACGACTTAAATAAAGTATATTATAGTTCAAAGAAATAAAGATAGTAATAACTAGACTGCAGATTTAATGCATTGATAGTAAAATTGCGTAGTTAATAAAAAATGTTCAAAGCTTGAAATGGAATTTGAAAGAATTAACATTCGAATTTTCGTTTCATCAAATAAATTCGAGTTCACAGTACTTTTGCCACTAATTCGATAGTCAACGTGTCAAGCAACAACCTGCATAAAGCTCATTTTCTTTCGTCTTTCCATTAAATGCTAAACTATGGTCCTCAAGACCTATGACCTGGTAGCGAAAACGCGTTACTTTATATTTCTGTGCAACAAGACCAAATAGAATGTCTCTACATTATTTTAATTTCTGGACGACGAGCAGTTAACTCTTTGCCTTATACAGTTAGCGTCTTACTCTAATGGCTAAATATTAATAACAAAGAAAGGATAATTGTATCATGAGGCAAAGGGTTGAAAGCTTTGTAATTATTTCCTCAAGTAGGTAAAAATGCAAGAAAAAGTTCAGACAAAAGTTGTACAGTATCCAGGAGAACATATCGTAATGATAATGATTTGACCTTGCCTCGACCTTGGAGAGTCCTGTCAAGGTCACATTCTTTATGGTTTATTTACAAACAACTCGAACACAATCTGCTCGTCAAAATCTCCATAATTTTCTATGCATATCATATATTCCACATACAGGGTGGCAATTATAAAGCGTTACAGACGAATATCTCCAAAAATATTGATTATACCCAAAAATGTTTCCGATGAAGGTTCTTCAGTACCGAGGGGGAAATCACGTGGTGGGACTTTCATTTTTCCCGGTGAACACTCCAAGGTGAAGTGAAGGTCAAGGTTTCTTTTTTTAAATGGAATGATATGATATGATATGTTCTTTTATCCACCATCAAATATGTAGTGCGTTTTAAGACGAGTTCAATGACCTATGACTCAAGGTCATTCAAGATCAAACTTGCAGGGAAGTGCAGAAAAGGCGGGATCGTTTTATTTGTACTTCAGTTTAGTATGTGTTTACCTCTAAAATGATTACCTCTTACTTCCATGCACTTAATAATACTTTGTTTAAATGATTCTCTAACTTTCCTCAACATTTCAACATTTATCTTAGCATAAGCTTCGCGTATTCTGACTTTCATGTTTTCACGCGTCGCGTCGTAGGAAAACGCTGTTCTAGTCTTTTAAATGCCATATGTGATTTTGATGGTGGATCTGGGTAGCGTTGTGCATACAAATTAGCAGCCATTCTGTCATTTTTCCTGCATTCTCCTAGTACCATAAACATATCAAAACAATTTTGATACATTTCCATTTTCACCACTTATTTAAGTACTATCGTTCAGCGAAGGATATCATATTAGCACAAATAGTAGTGAAACTAAACTGACTGTCTTGCAGAAGAGCACAGTAATACATAAATACATTTGTTTTCATTTCATTGATAATGACTTTGATGTTGTCCTGAGTAATGCTGATATCGAACACATGTTATTGTTTTGGTGTGAAAGTTCGAAGGCACGAACTAAAGTACAAATAAAACGATCACACCTTTTCTGCATTTCCCTGCAAGTTTAATCTTGAATGATCTTGAGTCATTGATCAGAGGTCATTGATCTCATCTTAAAACGCACTATTTGATGGTGGATAAAAAAACATATCATTCCATTTAAAAAAAAGAAAGTTGATCTTCACCTCACCTTGGTGTGTCCACCGGGAAAAATAAAAGTCCCACCATGATGCCCCCCTCGGTACTGAACAACTTTCATCTGAAACATTTTTGCGTATAATCAATATTATTGGAGATACTCGTCTGTAATGCTTTATAATTGCCACCCTGTATAGTGATTGAAAGATTTGAAGTCAAGACGACGTTACAATTGATTAATGTACTTTAAAAACAGAATTTTAATTTGTACACCCAATGCATATCATCGCGACATGTCCTTCTCGATAGAAAACAATTTTCGTTTGAAACAATGTTGCTGCATTTTGAATACTCGATTAGTGAAAGAATCATGTGTACCGGAATGGTAATAGATCGGATATATTGTATGTTACTGTAGTTTGTGGCGAAGTGGAGCCAGTTAACAGGTGAACGTCACTAGGACATCTAAGAGCGTGCTGTTAGCGCTAAGGCAAAGCGGCAAGCGAGAGTGATAGAGTGTGGAGTTGGTATACCGGCGCGGGACTGACCGTCGTGGAGCGGATCGATCGTGTGGATCATAAGCTGTAGCAGGCCGTGCCTGAACTTGGCGTGGCTCTCCCTGGAATGAGACGAGGGGCCACCGTGGGCTCCCTGCTCGCAGCCCTGGCCATGCCCGGCCGTACCACCGGCACCGCTGCTGCTGCCACCTCTGCTGCTGCACCCGGCCTCGACGCCTGCCGGTATGCCACTGCTTCCGCATGCACCCGAAGCGCCGCCCACACTCGTCTCGCTACTGTTCGTCGCGTTCGGATGCTGCTGGAACACACACGTCATTTCGTCTCTCAATACAAACGTACAATCTCACCTCCTCATCCTCCTTCTAAACGATCTTTATACTACACGCGGTGCACTCGACACGTTCCTCAGCCAGCGCAAACTGCACCGGCTCGAAGAATCGTCCGAAGGTATCATTTCGATAAAGATATAAGTTGTGTGATATACAGGAACTTCTAAAAATGTACTCTCTTGAAGGAGGCGATTCCTCAGGACATTTGAAGCAACTTTTTCGTTTGCGAAAACCTTCTCCGAGACTTTATTAAGGAGCTATCAAGGAAGAACGCAGACCAATCAGAGCGCGGGTACAGGATTACGGCTCCGCGATAGGTCTCGCTGAGCGTGGCGTTGGCCTTGGCTGAGCCGGAGTCCGCCTGCTGTAGCCGCGTTCGGATTGGTCCGTGTTTTTCGTTGATAACTCCTTAATAGAGCCGCGCAGGACATTTTCGCAAAGGAAAAAGTTTCTTCAAATCACCTCAGGAATCACGCGTTTGAAGGAAGTATACTTAATATCTTTCACTTATGAACATTTATAACACATCAAATGAACGTACCAAATAAATGCAATCTTGACGTCTCAATAAGGAAACCAATAATTTTCAGTGCTCGATAGTTTTAACACTACTACAAATACCCGCAATCTATACGGTACACAAACATGTTTCTACAATTTATAGTTTGCAGAACAATTGCCAAATATTGTTTGCCACCCAACTTCCCGAGTATGAATAGTGTCCGTTGGAAAAATACTGCCGAATATTTTTCCAGATTTTGCGTTTTGCGTTCCACATTTTCCCGTTTCGCGTCTCTCCGAGAAACAAAACATTTGATATTTGTAGTGAGATTTATACTATTAACTAGGGATCACAGAGAAAACTTGCCACACCCTCTTTAAAAAGAGATATCGGAACATCATGATTAAATGGAACACTCTCGATATACTGTCCTGAATACTAGAATTACATTCTTTTAACAAATATTTAAATATTTAAACATTCTTTCAACAAATATTTGAGTAATATTTGTTATCTTTAGTTTGAAGTTGTTTTAAAGTAAGAGCATTATGAAGTTTATAACATTCCACAATTGCATTTACAATGTAAACTCCTTTGTCTTTCTCAATTCTTCTTCCTTTTTATTTCTTAAAATCTCCATTCTTTCTTCGTTTCTTAAGTTTTCAGATCCTCAAGTAGATTTTTTTATGCACTTCACTTTATTTTGTTTTTTATATTTGTTACTGTTTTTTAAATTCCTTTTCGATTTAATTTTTGCCATATCTTCTTATTTCATCTATGATACTCTTTATTTAGAATCGTATTCTACCTACTTACGTGTATCGAATAAGTACCTAACCTAAAACGTTAGGCTGAAGCGAACTAGGCTGAAGTGAATTAGGGAAATTCCTAGTGATTTTTGCAAGATAAGTTTCTTTTTATATTTTTATTGTATCAAAGTATATATCTAAATAATAATAAAACTACTATTTCCCCAATGTAATTTAAAACAGTATAAAGAATGTACAATCTCGACAACAGTCCTTTAGTGATCGAGATATATAGAAGACAAATGGACTTATTTTTATCTTTTATGAAGAATGGTTTTCAAATCCTAAGATTATAAAAATATGAGAATGATTAACAATTTCGTTTGCCTCGCCAACGAGAATACATTCTCATTGAATTGTACCAATTTATTCAGGCAAAAACATTTATTATCGCGTATTTTAATCTTGTTGGGGGAAAATAGCGTAGTAAAACGTACACCCGTAGTAGTAGGTACATTTATCCTATTTGGAGCACTTAAATTCGTTTAATCTGTTGTCCACTTTCTTAACAAACGGAAAAAAGATGTCGAGGGTAACCAAACGAATTTATGTCACGGATCAATAGAAGACACTGGCGAAACTGGAAGCGGAGGATTTGCTCGAGAATGAACGTCTTTTTCGTCCGGACACTCGCTTTCGAAGAGACGATCCCTCCGATCGTTTCTTTCCCCTACTATCCGCCGTTCGACGGTGACCAGGTAACAAATGGGAAGGAAGATGACCCGTCTCATCAGCTATGCATGAAACGCTAAGGTAGCCGTCGCGTCGGTACTCCCACGCGCGCGGACCGTCTCCACGAGTATCCAGGTCGCTTCCGGATAACTGAGCAACAGCTTTGGTCACGGATCACGTGACGCGTCTCTCTTCCCCGCGAGCACATCGAAAACCCTCTCACCCTTTGTTCGTTCGGATACGAATGAATCGGGCCTGAAAGGAGGCCCGACCAAAGCCGCGTGAGACAATCGTCAAGCAACGAACGAATCTAGCCGAGCCGATTGCGCTCCGACGACCCCGTTTTGCATTCAATTACTCGCGAATTATGTCGCCGCCGGATCCGAAGGATCAGTCCACTGTTTCGCCCTTTGTACGCCTCTCAGACTAAACCTCTTTCTCTTTCATATTGCTGATCTCTTATGGTGGCTTTTCTTTCAATTGTAAACACTCGAGCTTTTGCATTCGGTACGGCAGATGTGCTTGGGAAATTGCAAAATTATAAGTGTTGCTTTCTCATTTCTTTTATTCGGTATTCTTGGAAAATAAACTTTTAATGTTCACAATATATGAATATAAACGTATAATTATAATGTTGAGAGATAATAGCTAAGACGTTTCAAATTTGAGGTTATACAATATAATATAAAGATGCGTACTACTCAATCATCCAATTGGAACGTACTCGAAAGAGAGTGAAAATCGGTTGCGATCGAGCGCTGGCAGAGGGGGAATCGATCCCGCATCGATCACATGTTCGCATGATATACAGAGAGCGCGAGATTCAAACTTCAGCATTTAAACTTCAACAGGTATAAATTTGTTTGGTTGTGTCCGGTATCGATTTTTGTTTATTAATAAGAATTATAGATAATTAATAGGGATGAGGGCGGGTACTCGAGCATCGATTCGGCTTTTGATGACTCGGTTCGGGTCGGGACTCGAAAATTCGTGATACTCGGGTACTCGAAAATTTTGGGTACCTGAAGTCAAAATCGGGACAGGTAGTGCTCGGGTCGGATCGGGAGCCCGAAAATCTATGACATTCGGGTACGTGAACATTATAAATTTTTGGGTTTTCGACCTCATCCGATTTCGACTTCGGGTACTCGAGTATTACGAATTTCCGGGCCCGACCCGAACCCGACTTTTCGGGTAGCCCCCACCCACCTCTTGTAATTAATTGTGTCATTTCTGATTGTAAGATGATCTGATTCAATTACAATTATGTACATTTACAATGTCAACAACATGATTGTTCGGATATATTTATACATCCTGTAAAACTCGCAGTGTGCCAACGACAGGGGGGTTAGAGAATAATTTGGCGAACAGCATGTTCAAAGAATAGGGTATACCAATGTTCTAAATTTTCCCGTTCGGGACAACAAATCGCAAGTGTTCACTTTCACATTCACTTATGGAAGCATTCGCAGTGGCGGGTTCACGATCGATAGTGCGTGATGATGGGTACGGAGCAAGCAGAAATGTTAAACGTTGCACGCTGGAAGCGTAAAATCGAGAACCCTGAACAAGTAGCGTCGGTTTCCAATTAGATCGACATTCTCTCGATTGGATTTCCCAGCAATAGCAATCACAGAAAATCTGGACTGGTCCCGAACAATCCCGCCGCGCCGCCGGCACGCGGTTGCCAGTTTGCACAAAATCTAATCGTACACAAAATATTTACATCTATAAAAATATATCTATATTTCCGTCAGCTGTCAGTCATTACTAGAGTGCGAATCTTTAGACATTTATGATGAGAAAGATTCGAGGAACATTAATATCTTACTTCCAACTTATTAAAATTGTTTAGGAAATATTGCATTATTTGTTTAGAAATGGAGGTGACATTCAATTTTGTCAAATGGAATGCTGTGCATTTTTTTATACCATATGAAAACCAATACGAATTTATTCGTACACGATGTTACGAGCCAGGGCCGCGAGCAGCACAAGTGGCCGACGAAGGGTTATCACCCTAGGAATATGGTATCAATTTGTTAGTTAAGGTACGCGGACGAACCCAATGCGTAATTGGGGAGTCGCTAGGATTTTAGACGACGAGGACGAACCTGATGCGTAGATCAGGGAGCCTCTAGGATTGGAGGTGCGCAGACGAACCTGATGCGTTAATCAGGGAGCTGCTAGGAGTGGTGAAACTTCGTGAACGAACCCAATGCGTAATTGGGGAGTCACTAGGAGGTTGGAACAGAGCACAGACGAACCTGATGCGTGATCAGGGAGCCGCTAGGTTGGAACAGATCTTTGTTTGAACGGTTGAGAAATCGCGAACGAACCTGAGACGTTAATCAGGGAGTCGCTAGGATTGTTAGTAGGCCTCGTAACGGGTATAATCTAAATTGATACAATCCGAGCGGTAAGATTGTATCGTGTGGGCGTTCAATTACTTGATTAGGATTGTGGAACAGTAACTACGGATTTAATGAGTTTACACGAAATTATCAAAGAACACAAATATATTCTGATTGTAAGAATTCGTATTACAATTGTGTAATTGTCGTGAATGGATTTGAATTTAGAATAGAAAGAGTTGAAAGAAGATATTACCTAAACTAAGATGCACGGTGTTGACGCACTGGCAATGCGGGGGACTCGGAGCAACCTTATTACTGCCTAATAGATTTTACACCGAACTCGCGGAATCTATACGGTTAACTTTTGATTCGAAGGGGAACTTTAGCCCGATCTCACTGGTAGTTGACTTCCGAGATGCAGCACGACGCGACACGATTCGTGATTACGATAGTACTAGCCCCCGAGAGTAGAAATGCAAGGGCTTATATACCCCTGCAATGACGGGTGGTACTTGTCAGTACCCTTTGAGTGAACATTCGTATTTTGTCAACTACCAGTTGGTCGTGCGTATGTTTGGGCCCTAAACTAAACTAAACAGCTATGAAGATTTATCTAGGGTGGCCCTGTTCGTTTATCTAGAACGGTTCCTGCCAGAGATGATATTGAACACCTGTTCGTCATCCGTAACAACGACATAATGACTTTCAAGGTCACGCCAGGTCAGAAATAAAATCATTTCGGATTTTGTTCAAATTTGAATATGTTGTTGTCTTTAGTGATCTATGAATGAATCTCTCAACGAATCTTTCGATGTCTTAAAAATTGTTGGTTTTACAGACGTGAAAAGAAAAATGTCACCCTTTCTTTATTAAATTATAAGACTAGAATTAACAAACCGATGAAAATGAGTTTGTAGGAACTTATAGTGGAGACATAGGAATATCTACTAAAAATGTTATCATTTGAAAAAGATGTTTTTCTCACCATATATTTTGCAATTGTTTTAAACAAATACAATGTTTTCCTAGCAGGGAACCTTTCAAACATTTGAAAAAATAAGGATATACATAGCCCCAAGTGTCCCCTTGACGGACATGCCTTTGAATAAATGGGCATTTTAATAAGAGATATTGGTATGAAATTTGCACTAAAATCCGTTAAAAAATTATCCCTATCTGCTGATTATTATCGTAATAAATATATATTTTTTTTACATTTTTCGCCTTGAAATAATACAGTAAAGTTGCGTTATTTTGCAAACGACTGTGTTCTGGACGGAGAAATATCGTGTAGGGACACTATTTTTTTATGACTGAATCTACCGCGCCGACCGCGCCGACCTCGCCGAAAGTACAAAGGAAGCCGAACGTAGAAAATGACAGCATGTAAACACGAATCGCGCTGTCCTTCCTTGCGCCCGAAACTTTCATCGTCAATTAAACCATGTAACGCGACGAGGGCGAGACAACCCCAGGGGCGCCAGGCCGCCTTGGCACCACCCTGAGTGACAGAAGAATCGCGCCGTGGCCGAATCTTCGAGAACCTTCTAAACTCCTAGTAACGCGTTGCTGATAGGGTTAGCAACGATTCAGTATAAATACTGGTAGGCTATCGCGGAGCATTTTACTTTAGCTGCGCCTGTGGGAGAGGACGAGGTAAGACCACGGCCGCCCATAGGTTAGGGAGAATACGAAACAATGCTATCGGACGCCCAGCAGCCCAGGAGAGGACAGGGGTTGCACGTGGACGCCTTTCTGGATAAATGGGAGAGGACAGCCATGAAGACCAGCCGTCCGTCGAGAGGAAAGAACAAGCTAGCTTCCTGGCCGCCTAAGAGTAGGACTACCTGATTCTTCTGTACGTTTCGCAGAGGACGGCCATGAAGACCGGCCGCCGAGCGGGCAGAGGAAACCACGGTGAATCCGAGTCGTCGTCGTTTCTCCAGAAGGAGAGTACGGCTGAGATAAACCGGACGCCCCATGGTGGAACCTTCCTCCAACCTAGTTTGCTAACCTTCTTCAAAGGTTTTATTGTAAAATATACGAAACTTCCAATGTTTGAAACTAATTCTCGAAATGTATTCTGTGTCCCGAAAGATTTCTATTCCTATTCTTGCGAGAATTCCAACATCAACCCGTATCCTACAAAACACTAAATACAGTTGAAATTATATCGTGTTTAGTGTCATTTTAATCAGAAAAATGCCACAAATAAGTTGGTGAAAGTTCGATAAAAAAATAATGAAAAATAAAGAAGTTTTGTAATTGGATTAGTAGTGGTTCGCACCGATAAACCTGAGCCGAGATCAGATTACGCGGCATGTTTATACTGCTCGGAGACCGAGGCAGCCCGAACTTCGCGGCTCCTGGGGCGTTGTCCCTCAATGGAGAGGCACTTGACAAATTCCGGGTAGGCGGTCGCTGAGAAATAACGCGACTTTACTGTATTTAAAATTGTTCATTTGTTACGTATTTAGTACTTTTTCTAGACAATTTAAATCACTGATGTCGTTGTTTATAAATTTCTTTGTATTTCGTGACATTTATTCTTCATATTATGAATATGTCTTTCAAGTGTTTCTTTCTTGGTTTCTGTGTCGTTATCTCGTGTCGCCCCCCCCCCCCCCCGTCTTACCGATTCTATGCAAATTCGCGGGCCAAACCTCTCGCGAATTCGTAAACAGCTGGTGCTATCGTGTGCCGGCGGCGTAACAGCCGCGGAAAGTTCGGTTAATACGAGAGAGCGCTCGTGATACGGCAACGCGAACGCCTACAGGAAGATGCAGGGACGAGCCAACTATGCGAACGGATATGATAGAATTTCGACGGAGTACACGCGAAACATAGTTCTCTCATTACTGTTACGCTCCCCCATGAGCTCGCGATTTCAAATTTATCTGTTGCCCACGGACAACGCACAGGAATTAATATTCGATCTTCCGCGGGGCCGACAAGATGCTTGTTCAAATGTTTACTGCAATGATGACATGCTGTAGTCGAGGCACTGCCATAATTAGACTGCGAATTTCGGGCAATTACGATGGAAATTGTTCGAAACAGTAGAATGATTAAAAAAATTTAAGATGGGAATTATTTGAAGCGCTCAAAATTCCTGAAGAAAGTGACAATTGTAATAACGAAACTTTGTTGTTTTTAATGATTTCATTTTAAAAGTTTTATTGACACATTCGTGACTTTCTTCCAAGTAAAATGGAGTTTAGATTATGCTTGTTCAATCCACGATATAGTGTAGAATTTGATTATCGGTAATACTCGATTATCCGATTATATACTCATTATACACAATATGATTCACTGTACAAGTTAGTAACGATTTAATCGTAGTCACTACTTCATTCAGATAATAGAGGTTGCACTATATCGTGGATTAAACGAGTAAATCCAATCCGAACGGCATCGTGTTTGGACTCATTTTTATCAGCAAAATGTCGCGAATACACCAATAAAACTTTCATAAAGAAATTATTAGAAACAACGATGTTCTGTCACTATTTCAGTAACGTCTCACTGTCGACGTTTCGTTTGCGATTACTGTGTCTCTACAAGATACAACCCAGATAGCACCGGACGTCCGTTGGACGTCCATTTTTGTCCAATTTACATCCATACGTCCGATGTCCGTTACGGATGTCCCTGGAATGTTCGATGGACTTAAATTTCGGACGTCCTGTGGACATCCGTTTTTTACGTCCTAAGGACATCCGTGGGACCTAAATTTCGGATTTCCCAGGGACGTCCATTTTTTTCGTCTCAGGGACTTCCGCTGGACTTGAATTTCGAACGTCTCAGGGACATCCGATTTTTTCGTCCAAGGCACGACGGTGGGACCTGAATTTCGGATGTCCAAAGTACGTCTACTTTTTAAGTCTTATAGCCGTGCTCAGGACTGTCGTACGAATAAGGATGCTCACTTCCCATGCATAAGACATATTTATATATTATGATATATATTTATTATTAATATTAATAAAATATTATTAACATTTTTATACATATGCATACTTATATATATAGGGTGTCCCACGTAACACTTTTCACGATTTTTCAAGTACTTGCGATAATCTGATAAAAAAATATTTTAAACAAAAGTTGATCAGTTTTCAATTGGCTACACATTGCAATGAAAAAAGTTCGAAATTTCTTTTTTTAAAGTATTGTTAAGGCCACCTTCATTTTTTAAAATGGAATATCCTATTTTTTATACCATAAATCGATAGAGTATCAAATTCTGAATATAAAAGTGTTGACCTTCATATGTCCTAAACCTAATAGTTAACGAGATATTATTAAAAGAAGAAACAAAATTATTTCGATATCTCGTTAATTATTAGATTTAGGACATATGGAAGTCAATACATTTTTACTCAGAATTCGATAGGCTATCGATTCATGATACAGAAAGTAGGCCTTTCCATTAAAAAAAATCAAGATGATCTTGAAATCTTCTCTATGCCTTCACCCACGCAGAAAAAATTTGTGTCACAATATGCCCCCCTCTATACTGTGTAAGTTTTGTATACAACATTTCTTCATATTATTACAAATAATGGCAATATTCAAAGTGGGCATAGTTATTGCCGCACCCTGTATACATTCAGTCAACTCGACCGTCGCGCCGTCGCGTCGCATCACCATGTGTTTATGTGAAGTGAGGTTAATTTAGCACGTGTTCCTTGTGCACGTGTTAATATTCCAATTAATGAAAAGCGTGTTTGAGTGATTCGGTAACTTCAGCCACTTGTCACGATTGTGTTGGCGAAACTTGTCACTGCCATTTCAAGTAAGTTTTAATTTTATATTTATTTTCAGTCATTAAAACATTACTGGCAAAAGGAAAATACAAAATTATAATTAGGTTGGAGGGAAAATTCTATCGTATTTTAACACTGAACTACCAACACCGGTTAAAATGACTGGTTCCAGGTTTTCTATTTTACAATTAGAAAAGTAATAAAACTGATTTCATACGAAATGGCTGTATAGATATTTTTAGTAGCGCACATATTACAATAGGAGCCGCACAATGTCTAAATAAAATCAATCTTGTCATTTTTATAAGGGAACATGTACCAGTTACTTTTGAGGCTTGGTAGGTTTAGTATTAAAGAAAACATTTGTATCAATTTATAAAAATACATGTTTAATATTATTCAATGATATAATTTCCATTATTTGTAACAATGTAATAATATGTTGCAATTTTTCAGATAACCTGCCTATTCCTGTTTTCCAATGACTCGCTATTGTGTTGGTGGAACTTGTCACTGCCATTTCAAGTAAGTTTTTATTTTATATTTATTTTCAGTCATTGAAACATTACTGGCAAAAGGAAAATACAAAATTATAATTAGGTTGGAAGGAAAATTCTATCATATTTTAACACTAAACCTACCAACACCGGTTAAAATGACTGATTCCAGGTTTTTTATTTTACTATTAGAAAAGTAATAAAACTGATTTCATAAGAAACGACTGTATAGATATTTTTAGTAGTGCACGTATTACAATAGGAGCTGCACAAAGTCTAAATAAAATCATTCTTGTCATTTTTATAAGGGAACATGTACCAGTTACTTTTGAGGCTCGATAGGTTTAGTGTTAAAGAAAACATTTGTATCAGTTTATAGAAATACATCTTTAATATTATTCAATGATATAATTTCCAATAATTGTAACAATATGTTGCCATTTTTCAGATAATCTGTCAATTCCTGTTTTCCAATGACTCGCTAGTTAACATGTGTTTTTGATTTACAAGCAAAATTACCTGCTTATTTAAAATACGACATAGCTATCTCTCCAATCTAATATATTCATGCTAAAATCTTCGCGTTTATTTGACAATGCTTCTTACCAAGAAATTCTAATTTTCAGATGCAGCGAAGATATCCCAAACATCTATTCATCAGAAAGAAACAAGTGTTTCCATACAGATGTGGCTTACATTAGCGGAGGACCGTGGAAAGAAACAAACAGTTTCAAAAGATTTTTAATAATAAAATAAAAAATTTATATTTTACAATTGTTATAAATATATATATTATGTTATGAATTACTGAATTGTATTGTATTATGTATTATTGTACTATGTACCTAATCTATGTATGTGCTTGTAATATATGAAATTTTGAATAAATTAAAATTAAAATTAAATTTCAATGTTCTATAAACGTCCTGTAAATATCCTCTTAACGTTCTGAATATGTCCAGCTATACGTCCTAGGGACGTCCAAATAACGTCCGTATGTCCCAGATATGTTCCAGATATGTCCCAGATACGTGCCAGATAGTTCTAGGTATGTCCCAGATATGTTCCAGATAGGTCCGCACGGGACGTTCTATGTACGTTACACTTTGTAACACGGACCTCATTCGGACATTTCTGTGACGTATCTCGAACATATATCGGACATACGGACATGATTCGGACGTCCCTGGGACATACAAAGGTTCGATACGGACGTACTTTGGACATCCATCGGACATCCGAGTGCTATCTGGGAAGTGACATATCGGTCCCGAAGTTTTCACATGGATACACACTGTATCCAACACTCTGGTTCTCTCGCAGTAAGAATTCGAATCATGGAAGAAATATCGTCGCCGATAAACTTGGTGCTGATCGAGTACCAGGGTCGATCATCGGGTGGGTGGGTATTCCTCTCGCTCATAAATTTCAATGTGTCATCAGACACCGGAAGTTCCCTTTAAACGCGTTCGGGCTATGCTCAAGGGAACTCGTTAACGAAGAACCGTCATCGTTCTCCTTCCTCCTCGAATTTTTGCTTCGCTAACGAAAACTCCCTCGAAGTTCGACGTTAATCTGGAAACGAAGCACGGCCCGGCGTAATGCTTTCTACTGTTTCGAATTTCTCATTGTCTGGAGTGTACTTTATCGAAGGAGTTTTGGTAAAGTACCCACCCGGGGAGTCTTCTTAGTTGGCTCTCGGATATCGAGACCTCTCTTTTTCTCTTCCTCCCCCTCTCCTTTTCTCTTTCTTCGTTCTCTTTTATCAAGCGGGCCACTATCTTTCGAACTAGACATTGTCTACCTGTCCACCTCGATTCCGTCGGTGGCTGATGAGAGAAGCTTAACCTCTTACCATCTGTCCGACTCCAGAACTGGTTTCAACAAACGTTAATAACATATCGTTCGATTTTTCATAGCGGGAGTAGAATTGCATTTTTGGCTCTACCGGTCTGACTTGTTTCATCTTTCTACTATGTTCGACTAATTTTACTATTTTTAGTGTGTTTGATTTGGTCCATTTTTTCTACCGTGCCTGACTTATTTCATTCTTTCTACTAAGTCTGAGTGATTTTACTGTTTCCACTGTTCACAACTCCTTCAATGTTTCAACTGTTTCGGATGATTGTTTCACTTTTTATAGTGTGCCTGATTCCTTTACTGACCCTACCGTGTCTGACTTGTTTTATCATTCTACTATGTCCGACTTGTTTTCCTGTTTCTACTGTGTCTGACTTTTGTTTTACTGGTGATGAAGGTGACCTTGACATCTTTCAAAAAATGATCAAAACTTTTGGTATCGTGTGAATCCCATTTAATCCCATCTAATCAAATAAATCTTTGAAAACAACAAAGATATTTGAGGTACAAACGTTAGGTGACTCACCCAGTATAAACAAATGGCTAAAAATTTGGATAGACACATTCTCATTATTTTTATAAAGTAATGTAAAACTTTGAGTGCTCTGTAAACCTAGTGCTAAAGAGAGCCACAAATGTTTCAATTCCTTGAAAGTGCACTGAGTGGAGCTATTAAAAATGTATAGTAAGGGAAAGGAAACAAGAGAGGAGAACAGGAGAGGAGAAGAGTTTTCTAAATGTAACCTGAATGGATGAACAAGTGACATAGGCGTCGAGAAGTGATTTTAGCGAAAACGTTAACCGAAAAACAACAGAGAAACGGTGGCGAATTTGTTGGATGCAGGTGCGCTCGACTCTGCCGGTTCAGAGATCTCGACTCCCGTATATTTTTCCTCCATGATTCATGGCGGCGCGGGACGGTTTGCATCGAATGTTTCGGGTTTTGGAAAAATGGCGGATCACCAACACGCGTTACTCGGTACAACGAGATTGCTTTCGGATCCGAATTAATTCGGTGAACAATAGAACTCCATTTATCGAGGCGCCGTTTATTCGAACGGAATTTATTCGAATGCCCGATTAACCCATTAACGGAAGATGAATTAACTCATCGCGGTATTCATCATGTCTTTCATTGATTTTTCAGGTTGATTTGCAATCGATCGAACTGCTATTGCGTCGTTCTTGTACCACTACACCTGAATCGTTACGTTATTAATTGATGCAGAAGTATTATCTGATTGTATCATATGCACACGATTTTAAGAATAAATGATCGATCGAATGAGAATGTCATTTGAAATTGAAGTTGCATACACATTCTTATAAAAATGTACAATACTGAATGTTTTATTCAGAGTTAAATTTATTAGTGGATGAATATATTGATTGATTGTAAAATTCAAAGTAAATTGTGTGAACAATTTTTGTAAAAGAGTATTGCAGCGAATGTTTAATTCGACGTTACCATTTATTAGAGGATGTACAGAAAATACAGAGGATGTACAAAAAAAACACTGTAGTGAACATGTTATTTGCAGTTAAGTTCATTAAAGGATGAATGCATTGATTAAAAATTTTATTGGGAGTTGTATGGACGTTCTTTTAAAAATGCACGTTCATAAATGTTTTACTCAGAACTAAAATTATATTATATGTATATGTGCGTATATCGTCGAATTTTTATGTTTATTGCCGAAAGGTCGAAACGGTTGTCTAAAATAATACTACATTAAAGTACATTAAAGTGGAGACTGCAATAAGCACCTCAGAATTTTTTCAGATTTTTCAAAGGTTCAAAAGAATCAGAAACATTATGGTGCCGACGGAATGTTAAAGAGATTAGGGTTTCACGAAGAAGAATGATAAATCAAGTCGCCGGTCGTGCCAAGAGAGGTCCTGCGAATTTCCGCTGACTGTTCCGCGGCCGGTATTTGCTTCCGTTGTTAAAAATTGTGCGAGTTCGGGGCATGTTAAAGGATCCTGGAGTCGAATAGTGGGTCAAGTGGCGCAAGTGTCTAAGCTAGCAACGGGTACAGCGGGTATGGAGGATTGTGGGTCGAAGTCGGGTCTTGGCCCGAGGCTTCGGGGATCGTCGCCAAAAACTGGCAGGAACTCCTGCGCTTGCCTTTGCTGCGCCCCGAAGTGCATATCCCTGCGTCTGCAGAATATAAAACCTGCTCTACCGGACGATCGAACGAAATCTCGGGGTGTCCGGGAGGATTAACGACGCGCCGTTACCCTTATCAAATTTATGGAATTTTACTTTGCCTACTTTTCGTCCGGAAAATTTATTCCTTGACTCCAGACGTCGTTCCCCACCAAATCAAATCCGCTTCTGATCTCAATGCTTCCATTCTGAAAATCCTTTAAATGTTTCAATTACCGATTGTATATTTTAAATGAATTTTCTTGTTGAAATTGTAGGGATGACTTAGAAAATGTACATTGTCTAAGATTGATTATTCGAAACAGCAATTTGGCAGCTAAAGCAGCCATTATTGTATTTTTAATGGATAAATTATGGGAACTGTTTGAACATACATAGTATACAAGTTAACAAGGATATTTTATTTGCTTTTATTTATGTTTACTTTTTTCTTTAACAGGTACGGGAATATCTATACTACGTGATAGTAAACATGTTTTACTCGAAAGTACCCAGAACACTAACAAAATGCAAATGTCCATTACTAGCTGAATACATCTTCGATTTACATAGGATAAAAGTCAGCCCTTAAGTATACGAAGAAACCAGAATTTTCTCGAGGTAAATACCATGCATCTTGCAGAATAGAAATTTTTCATGGGATTGCTGTCTGTTTCCGGTTAAAGAACACGCCGAGTAGAATGGCGCCACGCCTGTTTCCGTGTGGGTTGGTTTTCGTTTCCGAATAAATGCGTCGCGTTGCGATACATCCGCCGAATATTATTCCGCTCTATTTATTGTTCTCTTTTCTGTCCCGATGTGTCTGTGTATGCTCTCGTTCGAGAGTCGTTTTGTTCCCTGACAGCGCGGCGACGCGTTCGATCCCGCGTTTTATTTCGTCGGGACGAGCGGCTGGGCTCGTTCCGCGGTCCGCGTCGATATTTTTGCGAACAAACACACTCCAGGAGCGAGTTTATTGCAGGAAAACCGTGACTGTCCTCTCCAAGGTACACACCGGTGTGCACCTCGAAGACGTTGGATTTTCCTCGACGACTCGCGGGAGAACGCCACTGGATATAACGATCGCGATAAAGTACAACCGAGGAAGAGAAAGACCCTGTACGCCCCGCGAAACTTACCAAAGAATACGAACAACGCGGCCGCACTTAATGAGATTTCCTTTTTCATCATGGAACTTCGCCTTCGGTGTTCCGGGAATATTTTATGGCGGGAGAGCTCGTTGAAAAGCGCGTGAATTATAAACCGCCCTGGATCAGCCAGAAATCTACCTTCTACGTTGAGGATCTTCGTTGAAATCACGTGATGACTAGACAGCGGATTTTTATGCAAAATAAAAATGTTCTAGTAGCTGAATAGCAACAGACTAGAGTGAAATAGAAATTTATTTTCATTCTTAAGATATTTGACAGATTGAAAATAACATAACAGTGTTTTTGAAGTTTTTTAATCTCCTTACTCTCTTATATTACACCTACTCATTTTTGTCATAAATGTATAAAATCCGCTGTCTAGTCATTCGATTTTGTTTGTAGGATTCAAACCTTTGAATCGTAAAATTTTTATATTCCTCGAAGACGGGTTGGAGTTATGAATTTTTGTTGGGGAAATTATCTCTTGGAGCCAGTTGGAAACTTTTCTGTATTCTTCTGGAAGGTTCGTTCTATTTTACGGAGGTTCATTCTCATTGAAAAATTAACTTGCTGATGATGAAAATTATAAGGGAAGTTATATTTTGTGAACGTTTATGTACTTGAGAACGCTTGTCAAATAACAAAACTGAAGGAGGATGTTGTTCAAAATGATACATGTTATAGTGCATAGGAAATGAGGGAGGGTTTAAGTCATCACTTTGAAAACACTCTGTATTTATGAATTTTGCATCTCGGAAATTACTTGCCTCGCGGCACTGAATCTCTTTTATATGAATTTAGAACATGTTTTAAATATCGATTTAATAATTAATTAATAATTAATAATTATAATAATTAATTAATAATTAATAATTATAATAATTAATTATCAGTTTGATGAACACATAACAAATTTTTTGTAGTATATCAGAAGGCCAATGAATTCTATCAACATCAAGCTATATTTTTGGAAAGTCGCACCACTCGCTTCGTTAAAATTTTTGGCCAGCGAAACGGCGCACAGTGGGCTGGATCGAGAAATTTGATGACATTTTACTATAGGTAACTCTTGAACCATAAGAGATATCGTGATGAAATTTCCACCAAAATTCATTAAAAAATTATTCCTATCTACTAATAATTATCGTACTAAATATATGTATACAGGGTGAAAATTAGAAAGCATTACAGACGAATATCTCCAAAAATATTGATTATACGCAAAAATGTTTCAGATGAAAGTTGTTCACTACCGAGGGGGATATTATGTGGTGGGACTTTTATTCTTCCCGGTAGAGGTGAGGGTCAACTTTCTTTTTTAAATGGAATGTCCTATTTTTTATACTGTAAATCGATAGAGTAGCAAATTCTGAGTACAAAAGTGTTGACCTTCATATGTCCTAAACCTAATAGTTAACGAGATATTATCCAAACAAGAAAGAAAATTATTTCGATAATATCTCGTTAACTATTAGGTTTAGGACATGTGGAGGTCAATATATTTTTACCCAGAATTCGACAGTCTATTCATGATACAGAAAGTAGGTCTTTCCATTTTAACAATCACAACTTTTAACAGTCACAATATGCTCCCCTCTATACCGTGTAAGTTTTGTATATAACATTTTTTCATATTATTACAGATAACGGCAATATTCAAAATGGACATAGTTATTGCCCCATCCTGTATACAAAACTGTTGGCATATCCAGTTCGTAGCGCGATCGGAGGTATTCTCAAGGAATACCCCCACTTCTCCCGCCCGCGCGTCTCGCTTCCCGTGGCGGCTCGGAGCACTATGGCCGCCACAGGAAGCAGCTGGGAGGTTGACTGAGAGCACAAACGAACCTGATGCGAAATCAGAGAGCTGTTAAGTTGCGGACGAACCTGATGCGTAATCAGGGAGCCGCTAGGATAGTATAGTTTTCGTAGACGAACCCAATGCGAAATTGGGGAGCCACTAGGTTGGATAAATCTCTGTTTGGAATTGTCGCGAACGAACCTGATGCGAAATCAGCGAGTCGCTACGATTGTTAGTGGGCCTCGTAACAAGTATAATTTATCCGAGCGATAAGATTGTATCGTGTGGGAATGTTCAATTACTCGATTAGGATTGTGGAACAATCCTGGGTTTAGTAATTTGTACGAAATTATCAATGAACACAAATATATTAAGTAATAATAAAAGTGTGTTACATTTGTGTAAATGTCGCGATCGGATGCTATAAGTTGGAAAGAGAAGTATTATTACCTAACTAGAATGCTCGGTTTTGATGCACTGACAATGTGGGGGTCTCGGACCAACTTTAGAAATGCCTAATAGACTTTATACCAGACTCGCGGAATCTATACGCTTAATACGTTGATATGAAGGGGAACTTTAGCCCGATCTCACTGGAAGTTGACTCTACGAGATACGGCACGACGCGACACGACTCGTGACTACAGAAGTACTAGCCCACGAGAACAGAAATGCAAGGGCTTTATATAACTTTGCAATGATGGGTGGTATTTGTCAGAACCCTTGGAATGAACGGATGGTATTTATCAGTACTCCTGAGTCACATTCATATTTTGTCAACGTCCATGTTGTGGTCGTGCTTATGTCTTGATTTTTGAACTAACAGATATGTGAATTTATCTAGGGTGGTTCTGTACGTTTATCTAGGACGGTTCCTGCCAGAGATGATCTTGAACATCTGTTCGTCATCCGTAACAGGTAACAGACTGACCCTGCATAACTATATTCTAATTAATAAGAGTATGTTACATTTGTGGAAATGTCGCGATTGAATAAAATAGAATTGAAAGGAAAGTATTATTACCTAACTAAGATGCTCGGTTTTAACGCACTGGCAATGCGGGGGTCTCGAAGCAACTTTAGAAATGTCTAATAGATTTTATACCTGACTCCCGGAATCTATACTATACTCTAGAAGTTGAATCTACGAGGTGCAGCACGACGCGACACGATTCGTGACTACGGAAGTACTAGCCCCCGAGAGTAAAAATGTAAGGGTTTATATACCCCTAGAATGAATGGGGTGGTCTGATCATAATCTGAGGTCGCGTAGGGCCAGACTCTGATTTTTTGTCATTTCCAATTAAATCGGGCCAGAGCTCAGTCTTCGTTAAAAGGATCAACTATGATACGAAAGGTTATCTAGGACACTTCCTGCTAGAGACGATTTTGAAGAAATTCCCGTGAGAAAGTCGAACGGGAATCTGTTCTCTATCCGTCAGAAGACATATGAAGGTCAACACTTTTATACTCAGAATTTGATACTCTAGCGATTTATGGTATAAAAATAGGACATTCTATTTAAAAAAAGAAAGTTGACCTTCACCTCACCTTGGAGTGCCCAACGGGAAAAATAAAAGTCCCACCACATGATGCCCCCCTCGATACTGTGTGAACAACTTTCATCTGAAACATGTTTGCGTATAATCAATATTCTTGGAAATATTCATCTGTAACGCTTTATAATTTTCACCCTGTATGTAGGTATATATTTTGTAATAATTTCTTAATTCATTGTTTAAATTTTATTATCTTAAAATAATATTTCAAAATTGTTTACTCGTTACTTAATTAGTACATTTCCAGATAATTTAAATCAAAGATGTCTTTGGATAGAAATTTTTGATGTGAATGCGAATGAACATCTTATGGTTCGTTCTCGGTGTCATGTAAGGTTTTGCCGCGACCAATAATTATGTACTTTTGAGGGTCTCGTGTGCAAAAACTATGAGGATTACAGAATATATAAAACTATGACTGGATAGCCCGTTTGGTCGACTACCGGAAATAGTTTGTCGCGAGCGAGGGGGGGGGGGGGGTCGCGCGGTGACGTCACAGCGCTGCGCGTGGGGAGCTAAATTTGGGCTTGTGTGGGCGCGGCAAACGCTCAGTTCAGTTGTATCTCCGGAATAAGTTGGTCGATTTTAGTGATCGAGATGTCTACGGAGAGCTGAGAACGTGATTTAGACGTTAATACATATTTTAGTTACCATCGACCAATTGTTCATAGGTTAGCCATTTGTACTAATGATTTCGATGAATAAATGTTATGCATAGCATAATTTTCTTTCTTTCATTTCAACTTTCTTTCTGACAAACAAAATAAAAGAATTTCCCAATAACGAGAGTAACGTATGTAATTTCGCATTCACGAAATAAAAACCCGACGGGTGTATCAAGAATACAACATGTATGTTTTCTTATTTGATCAATTGATCTCATCGTTTCCAAAAATGCTGAAAGTTGAATATTTAGCAAATGAACAGCTAATTCTTCGATTGGGACTACTGTGCGGCGCGTCGACTTTTGATAGCGAGATCGTCAGCTGGAGCGGCTTTTGCCGACAGCTGCTCGAAGCTGATCGGGCAATTGAATTTCGCGGAGCCGCCTGCAGGAAACAATAGCGAAACTTTTGATTCGGGACACGTCAGGCTCGCGAAATTCCGCGGTCGCGGAGACGCGTATGATTAACAGTTAGCGACTCGACTAGGGCGGGAATAAATCGACAAACGTAAAACCATGCCATTCCCGGGTCGACTGCTGTGTTGAGAACGCGCCTTAACCGTGGCCTGTGCTCTATAACTAATATCGCTGAATTCACGTCTTCTGGAGTTTAACCCACATATTCGGGCTTGCGAACGTCAGCTCGCTCGGTTTTACGAGATCCCTCGAACGTTTTCGTGCTACCGGCGCATATCCGTGGCTCTCTCACGTGTTCTGCAGTACCGTCGGCTACCATGCCGGAGCCCTGACCTTAGCCCAGATTTGCGCCGGAAAAAAGAAACTGCTAGAGCTTTGCTTGCCTGACCGAGGTTGCGCGCGCGCGCGCGCGTATGTTTTCGCGAGAAACCTGAAAGAGAAGAATAGCCCGGGAAGGCCGACGTGAATGAGCACGGGACAAGATCGAGCTGAATCTCGCAATTAACGAAGGCTATATGTATGAGAGTAGCTATCAACTAGGAGAGATAAGTCCGGAAAGAGAGAAAAAGGGGAGCGAGTCAGTATGAACCGAGAACAAAGGGATCGGGCGAAAAGAGGATGAAGAGGGACGGAGGACGTCGAGTGATTGCTCTAATCGGACAACGATGGTCGACCTGCGACTCGTTTTGGATACCGTTGCCAGTGGTTACCGGTTGATTTGATATCGGATCGAATTCCTTAGGTAACTATAAAAATATTAGATTCCTGGAATATTAATCCATTGTTTCTTAATGTTGAGTATTAATAACCTTTTGCACTCGGAGCTATTTTACAATAACTTGAAAATCAAACATTTTTTTCGAAATAGAATATTTCCATTGAATAAAGAATAATTCCATTGTATATGATCTTTTTTCATTTTATACATATGAAATTGTTATAATACCTCATACAATACTTAAATGTGTAGTTGATATTGATTAGATACCAACATATTTAATCGTGTGGATAATATTGGGAACAATGTTACAGCAATTACAATGGGTACAGCAATTTTTAGTGGCGACTCAGAATCATCACTCGAGTGCTGAGGTTTAAAATAATAATAATTGCATAAATGCATAAAACTCGAGTCACTATATCACGAAGTCGACGCATGATGCGCTCATTTACAATATTTCGTACCAAACACAATATTAATGATGGTTGCAGCTGCTGCAAGTTACTAAGTTTGCGTCAGTTAAGCAAGATTGAGTCTGGGTAACTTGATTTGCGTTGCTTATGTTAAATCACTAGGTTAATTAATTCAGGAAGAGGGTCTAGGTTTGCTAGATTGCATTGCCTACGTCAGGCTATGCTTGCATTAGCTGACTTATGTTAGGTTCGGTCTAGTCAGTTTGCTTTAGTTAAATCATATTAGGTCTGGGATAGATTCAGTTAATATTCGTCAGGTCTGGCCTAAATCTGAATCAGTTATTTTGTTTTGCTTGGGTACTTTGAACTATCGTTGAGCTAGATCCGAACTAAATCTTGGCTTTGTTTTGTTTAATTTACATTCAGATTACCATTAGATCTATCCCTGGGTTTAAAATTAAAATTACGTAGGATAGACATGATTTTATATGATTTTTTTATATGATTTATGGTTTCCCATAATATAATATATTATGGCTTCCTTCATCCCTCACTACGTCCATCAAGTTTCGCCCTTATCGAGGGCGGATAACAGGCTAAATTGTTTGTAGATAGCGACACCGTTCCTGGACAAGAGTCGGCAGCTAGACGAAGAAGCACTTAATGGCCTGTTATCGGTAGGAGCATTATAGTTAATTATACGCGAAGTCGGCCATTCATTAGACGGCATGGCGAGATGGGACAACCCAGGAAGAAAAGGGAGACAGAAGGCGGAGAAAAGGACGAAGGTTGCAGAGTGTGTGCTCGATGCCAAGTAATATAAATATAGCTCTCTGCCGGTGATGCTATAATTTCCATCCTCTATTCATCGCCCGGCCGTATTTAATAAAAAGCCCCCGCGGGGCTTGGCCCAATTACCCGGGGAACAACTATGATTAACCAACTCTGATAGATCTGAGCGGATCTAACCAGCGGGTCGATGGTCTGTGCTTTTTCGATCTGGAATCGTTATGGCATCGTACGAAATGATGTAGGTGCAGAGAGAAAGAGTGGAGAGGGAGAGAGAGAGAGAGAAAGAAAGAGAGCTACCAATTCATTGTTCTCGGTCGCACGCGCGCCACCGATATGTATAATTCAAACCGAATGGAAAGTAATCGCGGAACGCAACGAGGGCACGCCGGAACGCCCGCAACAGAACCCCCTCGGCCGGTTCTGATTAATTCATTGTCAGTCGGGCTGTTGATTGGAATTTCAAAGCAACGACGCCAACAAGGTAGAACAATCGGAAAAGTAACATACTCTCCGAGTACATAGTGCGGGTCTATCAAATATAAGACATATGTATCAACAAAAATTGATTGAGTGTCTGTCGGTTTCACTACTCGTATTTCGAATCTGGCGATTTTAGTTTCCGCTATGCATTGCTTCACAATTTCAACTATATCTGATTATCAACGCGCGCGGCAACGCGCGAACCAAGTTCCCCATCCGCCCCCTCTAAGCTGCCGAGTAGTATATCTCGTACCAGAGTTAAGCGCTTTTTAGCCATATTGGCACCGCCAATCGGCTAACCGAGGTCAACCAAAATTTGTATGTGAGCTAGATATAATATCAACTAACTCTCATGTAAAAAGCAACTTTCTACCTAGCTTGGAACCTGAGATATAAATATGCCAAAAACGCATAATTCTTGGAATATATGTATATAGGAGGATCATGTTAATTCTAACCCACTTCCAGACAAGCTAGAAACTTGAAAATTTGGAATCAGGTGTTTTTTGTATCCAAACCAACAGGAAAAATCGAAAAACCCGAAAAAATTAATTTTTTTTTTTTTAAATCAAAAGACTATATACGTCATGTGCTTGGGCACACCCTATATGCTGTTGGTTGAGCCTTTTGAAAATTTCGTTATTTATGCGGTAGGACGCACCGTTCCCGAGATACAGCCATTTTTTAATTTTTTTTATTTTTTTGAAAAAATCAAAAGACTATATACGTCATGTGGTTGAGCATATCCTATCTTACAAAAATAACATAATATCCAAACCGAAACACTTTGTGTAAAGGTTGACCAAGTTCCCCATCCACTTCAGTGATGTGAAGGATGGACCAAGTTCCTCTCGCCTATCAAAGTTGTGATATGATGAATGGATCAAGTTCCTCTTGCCTATAAGGCCTGTGATATCGAGAAGTACCAATTACCAGAGGCCAATGATTGTTGCACTTACCTAATTCAAACTTGGGAATCCGGATATCTTTTCTCATGCAAGTCAAAATACTAGTATACAACGCCGACGCCAAGTTCCCTAGGTTGTAAAGTTTTTGGTTTGGATTTCACTTTTCCTAATGTGCCTGATTGCTTTACTGGCTCTATTGTGTCTAACTTGTTTCATCCTTCTACTATGTCCGACTTGTTTTCCTGTTTCTACTATGCCTGACTTGTGTCATCCTTTCTACTATGCCCGATTTGCATAGCTAACTTATTTCATGATTTCTATTGTCACGTCTGCCGACGTGTTGCCATAGTTCGTAAGTATAGTTAATAAGAGTATAACGTCGTAACTATAATTATTAAACACATAATATTCGTTAGATGTAATATTCCGTATCCCACTGTAATCACCATGTCGTACCATATTCATATCTGAACCTTATCCCAATCCTTCTTAGAATAATCATATCTTATAATATTCTCCTTAGCTATATCTTATAATATTCTCCGTAGTTATATCTTGTAATATTCTCCGTATCTTATGGTATTCTCTGTATCTATCTCTTATAATATTAGCACGATATACGCCGTATCACATAACATTCTCAAACATGGTGTCACTATGTCAAGGAGGTCCGAACAGAAGCAGAGAGGATCAGTCTCATTCTTGATTCCGGAGTGACCAGTTCTCTCCACTCTTGCTCTCATCCGCCTTCGAGCGGTCTTGCCATTTCACGCGTTCCATTCCTAGTCTTAGTCTTTTGTACTTTCATATCGTATACTCGAATATATTACCCAGTTATTCATTTAATAAGTGTGTCTCACTTCTTCCTCCCTACCCAAAATCGTGTGCCTATCGTCGGCCTAAGATCATTCGTTCCACTGCGTTCTACGGACGAGTGACTGTCACCGCCTCGCTCGCGACACCAAAGCCAACATCAGCTCTAGCCGTAGAGGTACAACAAGAGCAGACTTCCTGGGTCGCCTCCACTGACCGCTCGTCTTCCATACAACCGATCGCTGTCTAGCGCTTCCTTGCGAGGATCCTCGCCGGCTCGGCTATCTCCGTTGTTCCGTCCGCCGCACTATGGTCTGGAAACGCGCTTTTTGTGGCCAAAAGTCAATTTTTCAAGATCAAGATATACAAAAAATTTTTTTTGTAACAGAGTAAGAACCCTTCAAAGCTTCCAAATCTAAATTATTATTCATTTCAGATTATTCTGTGCTGAGATATAAACGTTTTGAAGACAAACTCCGTAAAATTCGGATTAAATAAAACGTTTAAAATAGTCATCATAGACTATCAAAATACAAGTTTAAATAATATTTTCATACGTATCAGCAGGTCTATTTTAGGTGTGTACTACAGTTATTAGCATCTTTTTATCCATAAACAAATAGTGACAAGTTTAAACAATGTAAACTTTGAGAAAGGTTTTAAAAAAACTGAAAAAGGTTTTGCATAATAGGTTTTAATTGTACATCGATTTTAATAAATAGTCATCGGGAGTTTCAAGCGTTCTGAACGCGTTCGCTTGCAGGAACTTGACAGGCGCGCATATGCGACTGAAATATTTTCGTTCCAGGAACCCTATATATTGTACAATTTAAAATTTAGTTATACAGGATAGGGCACTATAAACAGGTCACCTGAATAACTCGCTTGGTTTTGAAGATAGAAGAAAATGCATCAGACCAAACTTACTTGATATCGAGGCGCTCGTAATCTGATGTCATTAATTTTTTTATAGGTGTAGACGTCAAGGAGATATGAAGGTCAACTCTGTTTTTTTTAATGGAACGGTATGGTTTTTTATTTACATTCTGATAGCGTGTTTCAAGACGAATACAATGACCTACTATGAAGGTCATTCAAGGTCACGCGAGGTCAACTGCAATAGAAAATAAATTGTCTGAAAGCACTCTTCAAATACTTTTGTGTCTTCTCTGGTTGTTGGCATACCGCTCTTGTAAGTATTGATAAGGGTCACAGAACATAAATAAACATACAATCACATTGTATGGTTATCTGTATCCAGAAATGTTATTAGTAGTTTGACTACCGACTAGAATACGGCTTCGTAATATTCAATCTGAGTGTTCAATTTTCAAGAATGCGTTACACACAATAGCAGAGAAAGTGGAAATGGTTATCATTTATGGTGAGAATTATGAGGAAAGCGGTACGCGTGTATGGTGAAAGATTTGCCGATCGTAATAGTCCTTCACTTTCCGTCTTTGCAAACATTATAAAAAAGTTTCGAGAAACTGGAAATGTGGATAAGAAAAAATGCAATCGAGCCAAAAAAGCAACTGATGATGGAAACATAAACATAAACATAAACATTTTAGCAAGTGTAATACAAAATCCACATGCTGGTACGAGGCAACTTGAACACGAGAGTAGCATCAGTCGACGAAGTATTTTGCGAATACTTAAAATTAACAAATTGAAAATGATTTTCAAAAATGTTTACAGTTTTGCGAATGGGGCCTACGGAAACTGCAAGACGATCAAATGTTGTTGAATAAAATTTTGTTTACGGATGAAGCCACATTCACAAATCACGGACAAGTTAACTGTCACAACATGCATTACTGGTCAGTAGATAATCCACAATGGCTACGAGAAGTGGACAAGCAGAGACCTTGGTCTGTCAACATCTGGTGCGGCCTTCTTCATAATAAAATAATTGGTCCATATTTCATTGATGGCACGCTCAATAGTCATAAATACGAGAGAATCTTAAAAGATGTTTTGCCAGAATTGTTAGAGAACATTTCACTGGACATGCGACAGTCCATGTGGTTCCAACAAGACGGATGTCCTGCTCATTCAGCACGAAATGTTACAGAATTACTGAACAGGACATTTGAAGGTCGTTGGATTGGTCGATCAGGAAGTAATAAATGGCTAGCACGTTCCCTGACACCACTAGATTTTTATTTGTGGGGAAAATTGAAGGAACAAGTGTACCGCGAAAAACCAACAACCACAGTTGATATGCAAGAACGTATAAAAAGAACTTGCTCTGTAATAGATACAACTGAAATTTGATAGGCAGTATCATCAGTATTGCAACGTTTTAGATTATGTCTCCGTGTTTAAGATCGTCATTTTGAATACTTGAAGTAGCAGTGAATACGTAAATAATATGTTACATGTAAATCGTCGTAGTGTTTGAAGAGTGCTTTGAGACACTTTATTTTCTATTGCAGTTGGCCTTGCGTGACCTTGAATGACCTTCATAATAGGTCATTGTATTCGTCTTAAAACACACTATCAGAATGTAAATAAAAAACCATACCGTTCCAATTAAAAAAACAGAGTTGACCTTCATATCTCCTTGACGTCTCCACAAAAAATTAATGACATCAGATTACGAGCGCCTCGATATCAAGTAAGTTTGGTCTGCATTTTTTCTATCTTCAAAAGCAAGCGAGTTATTCAGGTGACCTGTTTATAGTGCCCCACCCTGTATATATATATATATATATATATACATACATATATATATATGTATACATATATATATATATATATATACATATATATATATGTATACATATATATATATATACATATATATATATATATAGAATATATATATAGGTATATATATAGAATATATATATAGGTATATATATAGAATAAACCATGTACAACTAAAATGTATATATATATACCTATATATATACCTATATATATATACCTATATATATACCTATATATATATATATAGGTGGACCATATAAATGGGAACACCTACATATCAAGTTTAAACAGTGTAAACTTTGAGAAAGGTTTTAAAAAAACGGCCCAATTCGGACAGCATAGAACCTTTTGCATAAGAAACTGTAGAAATCTTATATATTGTACAATATATAAGGTTCTTGGAACGAAAATATTTCAGTATATATATATATAGTGATACATAAAAAATTTTTTCAGGTGATTCTTTTAATAACATTTCAAGGTCATCGGTATTTTCAAAAATGGAACATTTTTACGATAGCATGATAGATAATAAAAAAACTAAATTCTGTAGACGATGTAAACTTTGAGAAAGTTTTTAAAATAGCGGCACAAATGGGCATGAGTTTTTGCATAAGAAACTGTAGACATTTCTGAATATAGTGTAGAAATTTTCAGCTGTTCTCGTCTGCCCGTTTTAGTTGTACATCGATTTTGATAAATACCTACCGGGAGTACCATTGCAGGTACTTGACAGGCGCGCATATGAGACTGAAATATTTTCGTTCCAGGAACCTTATATATTCTGCAATTTAAAATTATGTTATATATGTTAGATATACATCGTTTATGCTTACATATGTATACATATATACAGGGTGGAACCCCTACATATCTTCCGTACTTACGGCTCTATGAAAAACTTCTCAGAACAAAGTTACACTATTTTAAGGAGCAACATTTGTAAATAATGCATATATAATATACATTAATACATTAATGATTTTATTTATGTATTGGGTGTACAAATAAGTCTCCGCCGTTTTTCATCTTAAATTGGGCATTTATTGCGAAAGAACGGTACCTTATGTTTCATTCAAAGTATTGTCCATCGCTGGCCACTACTTTTTTCCATCTTTCTAGCAGCATCCGGATACCGCGTCGGAAGAACGCTTCATCTTTTGACGCTATCCATGAATCGACCCAATCTTTGGTATCTTCATATGATGTGAAGTGCTCCTCAGACAGGCCATGCGTCATCGATCGAAACAAGTAGTAATCAGTAAAACTTCCCAATTAAGTGTTTCCAAATAGTTTTTGACCGCGATGTGCACAATCGGCGTTCAATGTTTCTCGTCGCCAGTTCATATGGAACCCAATTTCCTTGCTTTTGAATCATTCCCAATGATTTTAAACGATGTGAAATCGCTTGTTGAGTCACTGATAATGCAAGTGCAAGTTCTTCTTGCGTTTGGCACGAATCTTCATTTAATAATGCTTCCAATTCCGCGTCTTCGTACACTTTCGGCCTTCTACTACGTTCTTTGTCTTCCATATCAAATTCACCGTTCTTAAACTTTTGAAACCACTCACGACAACTTCTCTCACTTAAGACAGCCTTACCAGCTTCTACAAGCAATCGATGCGCCTCAGCTGTAGATTTTTTCAAATTAAAGAAGTAAGTCAAAACTTCCCGCAAATGACATTTATTCGGCTCAAAACTCGACATTTCCGCACGAAAAAAATATACGACGCTGATACACAATCGCTAATATTTCGAGGCTATGTTGTTGACAGATGTGCAACCTTACGATATGACGTCTTACATCTGATACTAGCTGCCATAACTTACTGGTTGCGCTATCTGATTTCAGACGGCGGAGACTTATTTGTATACCCAATATTTATCTTATTTGTGTTAGTATTGTTAATTATGCCATTTCTGCGGCAGAATAGTACTGCTAACACGATTTTTAAGACATTTCCTATGATCTGCCAAAAAAATGTTTCCAATAAAAGTTGATCAGTATTTACATATCTATAAATTTCAATATACAAAAATATAAAAAAAATTTTTTTTATAAAAATGGGTATCACGTCAATTTTTTAAATGTTACTATATATTTCTGACCTTATAATATTATTGCTGGTGTCGAAACGAATTTAACGACCTAGCATACTATAACCTTTAACTTTAAAATAACGCTAAAATACTTTTGACCACTAAAAGCGGGTTTCCAGTCGGTGAGTGTTAAGTAGAATACGCGTGTTCGTATGAAGTCGTGGTTCCCGATCAGACGTCGGATATACGTGCCGCGTGGATCAAAGGTTGCATCGTTTATTTGAACGTCCAATAAGTAGAATGGGTCACGGAACCATAATTTCACGCGAGTCAGCCCCGGGACATAACACTATTATGTTTGACTTGTTTTACTGGTTCTATTGTGTCTGACTTGTTCCATTCTTTCTACCATGTCCGACTAATTTCATTCTTTCTACTGTGTCCGACTTGTTTTACTGTTTCTAGTGTGTCTGACTTATTCTATTCTTTCTACTGTGTCCGACTTGTTTTACTGTTTCTAGTGTGTCTGACTTGCTCCATTCTTTCTACCGTGTCTGACTTATTACATCCTTTCTAGTATGTCTGACTTGTATTATTTTTTCAACTGTGACTGACTCGTATCGTTCTCTATTCTTCACTGTACAATATAAAATTTGTATTGTCTCTCGCGTGAAATGTTACCCAAATTTCGCCGAGTTTAGCATCGTTATAACATCAGTTCGAGGCTCAGCGAGCTCTTTCGTGGATCCTGTATCAGCGTGCAGGGACCTTGAAAAAAGGCGCTGGATTTGCAAAGCAGCACTCACCGCGTCGCGGTGAAATCGCGAATTTTTGCAGCGAGGCAAAGCGAAGGCCGCGGAACAATCCGATCGCGGGAGAAGTTACGGGAGGCGAGTGTACTGCATTGTCGGCCCGTCAACAAGTAAACGGCCGCGACGAGTGAAAGGATCTGGGCGAAGCAGTTCGAGAGGCGAGTTCCAGCAAATAGCAGGGATGTTCTCTCGCGATACATACATGTTGTTTTCTTTTTCTATCTATTCCTCTCCCCCCCTCTCTGTCCCTCCCTTTCCCTTGCGCTCCTCGGTCCCTTTTCAGGTAGAGCGCGGCCCATAGAAGAGTTCCATTGAACGGGAATGTGGGCGTTTATCGTCGCTGGCAGTATTTCAAGAGCGCACTGTTAGGCAAACGCGGCGAGTAGGCCAAGTGAGTCGCGGACCGGATTCATCTGGACTCCGTTTCTTCGTCGCATTCGAACAATGCCGAGCCGGCACTCGATTGTCACCGACATCTTCTGCTGCAGAATCGCCAAGGACGATGTTGGTTCGACCAGAAAAACTTTCCGCGCCTGTTTCCGCCTCATCCGATCGACGGAAGACAATTCGCAATCGCTTATTTCGAGAATTCTGTAATTCTGTAATTCTGTAATTCTGTCTAGATTCTCGTTACGGTCTCATTGTATTTTCATTGTGTACCTGAAGCACTTTTCTTCGTTCCAGATGTGTTATTTGTTGGCCATTTCTGTCTTCAAACGCCGTTCATTCTATTTTATTTTATTCAGAGATACTCCACATTGGATCTTAATTCATAATTCACGGGCGAGGATTATTTTTACTGTTACTACTGGATTTGACTCGTTTTATTATTTCTACTGTATCTGATTCTACTTGTTTCGCTGATTCTACTGTGTCTGACTAATTGTTTTATATAGAGAATATATTGGATCTTAATTCATAATTCGTATGTAATTGATACAATTGATAAGATTAAATATTTTTCTAATTTAAGATAGAGCGTCCATAAGCATTAGGGTGGTCCTTAGCTATACCTGATGAAATTTTTTTTGCGAGATTTTTTCGCTCCCCCCCCCCCTAAAATTGTGCCTTTGGGTAAGAAAATAATTCCTGCAAAAGATGAATTTGATCGGATAAGGGGAAACCCTGCCTCATCGACGTTGAAGTTGCGAAAAACATGAAATTTCATAGGAATGGGAATATTTGAACAAAAGACTTTTGATTATGACTAAACGTTCTTCTTGTGTCAAAATATTGATTATAATAGTACCAAAATGTAATATTTTCAATATAACAATTAACTAATTATCATATTTTTGTAAATATATATGTCAAATTTTACGTATTTTATTGAAAATACCAATTCTTTTAGTTGTATTCTTATACTAATTTAAAAAGTAGAGAAATTAACATTCGACATAAATATGTTATATTTAATCAGACCATAATATTTTTAATCGGATGTGGTGAATATTACACCATATATGTAAAGGCGAAGAAAAGAAACTAAGAGGTATCGAGGTATTGAGTTTAAATACTTTTTAATATATACAAGGCAATAAATACATTTAATACAACAAATACAACTAAAGACATTTTACAGAGATTTCATTAATGTAGTCTTTTTTGCGTCTGGATAGCGCTTTCTGTAGTCTGACACAGTTTGCATTATAAATTGTTTTCCTTTTTCATTTCGCGATAGTACATCGTTAAATTCTTGCATAAGTTTGACTCCTCGTTCTGCCGAATCATTAACTACAGCTAAATTATTTACTATAATTAAGCCTGCGTTATAACTGTGGGATCACTTTCCCATTCTGAGGAATCCTTATTTATAAAATCTATAGAAATCGAAAATCTTTTAAAAAAATTTGTTTGGACATAAAGGCTGCAATGTTGCTATCAACGTACTTATTTACATTAGCTGAATCAACTACCGATCTTTTAATATCATTATCACTAACGGTAGCACTGCAGTATTTTCAGTTTTTACAGCTACAATCATTTGTTGCTTTACATCGTGCGGAATTTTGGGGTCAAAAAAGGCTAGCGCTACAGTTTCGGGTGTTAGATACCACATTGCAAAATTTCTGTACTGCTACGCGACTTACATCGTCATTGATGGCACTATACGCATATAGATTTTTTAAAAAATCATGGTCTTGACTTGGAGCTTCTGCAGCATGGAGCATGCTTTTAAATACAATTTACTGACAAAAATGCAAATTTGACGTATTCCATTTTCTTCATCCTTCGTCAATGTAAATTGATCTCTAAATAAGAATATTTTTAAAGAATATATAGCTTTCGCCATCCATCGAGCACGATGAAATGCTCCTGGTGCTCGAAAAGAAAACTTTGGAACGGTTCCATTAAGAAAAATTATTACTAATTCAAGAAACTCTCAATCGTCCTCGCGTAGTTGTTTCATTTTCAAATTGTAGGTTGCAAACTGTATTATTTCGGATGCGTTGTCGAGTGACTCTTTCACCACTTCATCTTCAACTCCCGATCTAAAATCAAGTTTATTTATATGAGGCCAGAATCCTTGAAACCGCTTAAATAAAGGAATGTTAGGTCCAGTAGATTTAGATATTGTTTCTTCGAAAACACCCCGCAAAACTATTTCATAGATGTGATGTCGGCAAGGTAAATATAAAAGGACCCTTTCGATTTTTTGTTCTAAAATTACACAAGCGCCTTGCAATCGTCCCATATTAGTCATTGTAGTTGCCAATCCACCAATAAATCATAAACCGCAAGAGCCTGCTCTTTACCAGTACCAGAACATATCGCTGGAATTCCGAGCAATTGTTCATCTCGATTAAAGGTTATTATTACTGGTATTCGGTCTACTTGTTCCTTACCAGTTAAAGATGGTAACATTTTATCATCCCAATGCAAAGTAAGTGCATTAAGCTCTTTTTCTTTTATCAGATAGCCCTACTATAAAACATTACCCAACGCGAGCTACACTTACTACACTTACAACGGATTAGTTGAATTAGTATTACTGCAAGGGCCTCTAACCGTCTGCTGAATTCTTGAGTAGTTGTGATGGGATTTTTACACCGTTAACCCGAAACACGAGATTTGGGATGGGCGAATTAGATTACTCCAATTGGAACGCGTCGTTCTCACCGGTGTTACGCTTTGCGAAAACGGACGCGGGAAGGTGGCGAACAGCAATTAGACAGGCTAGTTAATGTGAAATAATCTTAATTCGTACAAAGTACACTTGTACTTGAATGCATGTAAGGAATTATGATATTTTTGGAGGTATAAAATATTTAACTTGAATTTTCAGTATAAGCTTCACATTTAGCGCGCTCTTACCTCTATTTCAAAACTTCGCGCTCGATGAGGCACGACTTCCCGACGTCCGATTGCTCTAAAACTTTGGATACATCATTTTTCCATGAAAAGGAACAATATTGGGGGGGGGGGGGAGAGCCGAAAATTTCATGGTCGAAAAATAAGGACCACCCTAATAAGCATTCGAACAAGTATTGCTGATTTTTATGGCAACGAACATCATGTAATTTACAGGAATTGGGATCGGATAAGAATTTAGTTATTCTCTTAAGAGTTTATAAGACAAAGTGGAGACTTCGTTACAGTGTATCTACTTTCTTAGTCCGCCGATTTATAAATGATTGAAATTGATTCTATAAGATAATGCATCAAGCGTAGAATAAAACATCCCGCGGAAGAAAGATAAAAAAGACAGAAGATTAAGTAAGTCAAATTGTACAATCTGAAATTCAGATTGTACATTGGTTATTTAGATGAGCTAAAATGCAAATAATGGCCAACTAAAGAAAATAATTGTCTCTGCTATCCTCTTTCATAGATTTTCTTCCCTGTTTATGCGAACAACGATTCGTGACGGACCCAGCACGCTTTGTATCGAATGGGAGATTAAAGTAATTAAACAAACGAGCCCCTAAAATATTTGACTGCCGTTCGTAAAATGGGTCGAGAAACGCAAAATACGCTGCGTCCGACGACCCCGTCCAACGGGGGAATCAATTAAACCGTCGACAAACTGGTTTCGAACTGTTCCGCGTATGTCGAAATACGGGAAAGGAAAAATCTCGAAATTGGTCGGCTCGACGTGTGTGAAATCGATCGACGAAATATGAATTTTAAAAATGCAACTTGCAACGCAAAAATCGAGCAGGATATCCCGCGACGCATACATATTACATGTGTCGCGGGAATAAAGTCGAAAAGATACAAAATTTTTCAATTCTTCCAAAGGAACTTCAATTTTTTCGGTGAAATCGGTGAAATAATATTTTTTATTCGAAGTAATCTGGGAATAAAATATTCAACTATATCAGATATTCAAATAAATCAAAATCCAAATAGTAAGTTCCTATTTTCTCCGCGTCACATAATTTTTTCAAAATTATAAGTCCATCATTAAATCCCTGTCATATGACAATGTGCACATGGAACTAACAACTCCTAACTTTGCAATCGTATATCTCGACAACTACTCAAGATATCCAAACGGATCAAAAAAGAGATGATAGCTACGTGTTCCCTCCACTTCGCGTAATTTTTTCAAAATTTCAATTCAATGCCTCGCATAGCAATCGAATTACAGACAATCCCCCTCCTGGCTGGAATGTCAGCATCCATCTAATTTAAATCGCGAATGGAAAGAGGATAAAATATTAAGTCGGAGAAAGAAAGGTACATTCATCGGGTTCGGTTCGAAATCTCCTTCACCGTGAATGAATGAATGAATGAATGAAGAGGTCAAGCTTGTACGTTTAATGGCTAGCCTGTGGGGAGAGTTTTCGTAGATATCGATCCGTTGAAGTGAATGCGTTAATGCGACTAGCATTGCGGATGTTTGTCTACGGTAGAAAATTTTCCGCGGGACGTATCGGGAAACGTTTCGAGTGGAGTCTTCGATAGAACGAGGGGGTCCATTGGATGCCAATGAGTCGGAGAGGTTGGTAGTCGATGGCATAAATGGATCAGCAGCTAATATTAAGGCCTCTGCGTGTCTCGCCGGAATATATTCGTAAATAAATGTCCGGCCTTAGCCCCGGCTTCGATTCACTGTCTTCGACCCCCACCGTTTCCTTCATTTTTCCACTCCACGGTCGCTCTCAACGACCGCCAGCATGTCTAGGATACGTCCGCGCGCTGTCTTTAAGCTTTTTTTTAGCCACAGAGGTATGGATAGACCGTGGACACATTCCCCGATGCAATACCTTCGTCCCCTACGTGCACTGCCATTCATAATTTATGCTACCTTCGCCTAGGCATTCGCCTTCGCACCGTAGCTGGCCGGCTCCGCGTTTTATTCGAACTCGGCGCAACTCAATCATGTCGATAAATGTGATTCAAGAAGAATGGGACTGCAGAAACTGTTGCTCGCACTTCCTCGCTGCAGAAATATACATGTATTCACGTTCGCCGCTGTCGTGCGTTGTCACACGTGGTGCTGCCATGCCGGTCCGCATGTGTGCATTCGATTCCAGCCGTCTGTAGTCACGACACGCACGGAATTTTGCAAATCTGACGCTTTAGAGACTAGTTCGATAACGGTGATGGTCAATGAAATTTTAATCTTTCGTTGATATCGTAGTAAATTCACGTCTTCTGGGAGAATGTTCTGCGTCAAATGTTTCACAATGAACGTTTCTTTTGTGTATCAATTATGTAGTTGTTTGTAAACACCTGACGTTGTTTGTTGTTACGGACACAGGAAAAAGTTTTCGAAATCCTTTCATCTTTGGTATTTTGAAAATGAGATTTCATTGAGATTTTGGAAATTTTTATTCTGGAATCATTGAAATAGTTCAGAGAGAGAGAGAAAGAAAAGAGAGAGAGAAAAGGAAGACATTTCTAGCTGGCTCTTTAATTATTTGGCATGAAGGTTCGCGGCCCTGTTATAACAACACCAAAAACATAAAAATGTTGTTTATACCATAATAAAGTATCATCGCATTTTCACCGAAATCGTAGCAAAATGGCAGATTTAGCAGCGAACAACAAACAAAGCGAGTTCCTCCGCGCTCTGCGCTATAAAAGTCCCAACAACACCGGAACCATAAAATGTATTGCTCTCCAGCCAGTCACAATAATTTGACGATCCGCTATAGCTTCTTACGGTACAATTGGTCCGGGAGCAATTCGCCAGAGCCGAGAATTGGTTCGCCGGTGCCGTTTCCGTCTTGATAATTCCCGTCCCGATCGTTTTATCGAGTGTGGGAGCCAAGGCGTGGCATATAGTGTTCGAAAAGATCGTGGTCTGGCTGTTTAAAGCCGGCTCCCTGGGGAGTAGCATGATCGGAATTATTGCCGTATAATATCGCCGTTTCGAACCGCAAATCGCGTAATCCTGGCGCAAGCTGCCACGAAGCTTCGCTCATGCTCCGGCAAAGCGTGGCAAAACGTGGCAGAGCGTGACAAAGCGCTGTGACGATGACACTATCCCCAACACTTTGTCCCGTCGAATCGCGTGTTGTTCATTTAATTAGGACTTCCGTGGCTCGTGGTTCGCGAATATGAACCGTCCGACGGAACAAAAGAAAGCAGCGATATTGCGCGGTGACTCTGTTCCCGGTGTTCGCCGGAATTAATGTCCCCGTTGACGGTTAATATGGTTTATAACCGGCGCATTAGTATAATGCCGCAGCGCTTCCGTGGTCACGCGAGAATCCGTGATTTCGGCGAATTGCGGCGATCCTTGGGACGGCTGTGATTGCCCGTGATTCCGCCAATGATTCCTGGGTTCTTCGCGATTTTTTATTCATTTTTGGTCGACTGACCAGAGCCAAGTAACCATTTAATCCTTCACGACGCACAGTGGGGCATTTGACCAGAAAAGTCGAAGAAAAGTCGATTTCAAAATTTTGCATGAGTCGTACAATTTTTGGTGTTCAATGTAATCCACGCTTTGAGCTCTTAAACATGTCCATGTTAAAAAATTAAAAAAGAATTCATCAGTTGCCGAAGGAATTTAGCCAATGCCAATTGATTTTGTAATTTCATCAGGTTATAAAAAGTACAAGTAGAGTCAGTCGAACGAAGAAAGTGGTACTCCATTTTCTCCATAAATATTAACACACTAATTACACTACTCGTTCGTCCACAAGTTGTGCACACATAAATACACAAGGTTCTGCAATCAGGAAACAATTAATCATTATTAATTTCGTTACAAGTTCAGGCACACCAATCATTAATCGTCCCTAACCAGCAATTATAACGGCCGTAAATACAATGAGTTGTGGTTAACGATTATGCAAAGTGTCTCGTAACAGAATTAACAGGAACGCGTTAATCGTCATTATGGATGTATACTCGAATTTACAATCAGTATGTCCCTAAGCGAAATTTATAGATTTATGTAGAGCCTTATTAGCCTATTTCGATAAATAAATATCGAGTCAATCATAATTATGCGAACGACTCTAAACTTTCAGTTCGTTACACTTGGGAAACAAAACTATTTCAGTTGGGCTAGTTTATAAGCTAAACTATATTGTAATATAGTACTTGCGAGCGGGGAAACTTCGCGAAAAGTAGAGCATCGATAAATATTTGACACGTATATTTTTATAGCAGCCTTGATGTTTGCGACAGGAAAATAATCCCGTAAACTCGAGGATCGGAAAGCTACGTCGTGAAATATCTGTAACGGCGCTTGGACCTGGAAAATGTGTCCAAATTAGTTACGAGCCCTAATTCTTTCAAGGACTATGGACTGTGATTGCACTCATTTTTTAGTAAAGCTAGATAACATGTCGCAAAAATCGCTTTTTTCAAAAGTCCCTGTACAAGTATACTAGTCCTCATGTACTCTTGTTGAAAATGTTTTTCAAAATTTCTTTTGCGGCATCCCCTGGATTATTCCAAATAATTAAAAAAAATCTGTGCAAAGTACGAGCTCGATCGAATAGCGGGAAAACGTGCCCCAAGGCCCTTAAACATTAAAATAATTAATTGAATGCTCGTAAAATCATTTTTCTCGAATATCTTCTAAACTATTTACCGCATCGAAAAATATGTTAGACAAAACCTGTAGATTTGGACAGGCTGCGTCTTTTATGCTCTATTACAATTTTCGTAAAACAAACAGTTTTCGAAAAACTTGACAAAAGATTTCTTTTACAAATGTCCACCGATCCAGAAGTGTAGATTCATCCTTATGACGGACGACCATTACTTTTTGGACACGCTGCACATTCGAGCGAAAAGTAACAGTAACTACTAACTATGTTAATGTTCGCCGGAGTATTTCGCAGCAATTTTTCGAAATTCTAGCGGAACGGCGCGAAGTATGACGACGCGACGTCCCTCGAGGCACGAGGGATAGAATCGAAAGAGCAACGGACATCGGGACAGTTCGAGGAACGAGTTTTCGGGTCGAGACCGATTACGATTTTCATTCTCTGCGGAGCGTCATGGCGAACCACGATAATGGAGCTTACCGCGGCGAGGCGTGTGGCATTATTTAGACCGAATAGAGCGAGAAAGAGCGAAGATTGAGAGGGAGAGAGAGAGAGAGAGAGACCTGCGGTCGCGAAGTTTGCGCCAGCTACGGGTTAGTTTGGCTGGCGAAACTCTCCGGGCGAGTTCTGCCAGCTCGAAATCGGCTATCGAAACCGATAGGGACGCAGTTACGCGACTTTGGCCAGCGACCAGTTCGCCGAGGAAAATCATTGGTTCGCAACTTTTCTTATAGAGAACAAACGACAAAGGATCCGCGCGCGCACTGGATCCTTGCAAATCTTATCAGGACACTCCCTTTATTCGGATAAGAGGAATATCGCCGATAATTCGATCCAATTGCCAGGATCTCTCAAGAGAGAGAGAGAGATAGAGAGAGAGAGAGAGAGAGAGAGAGAGAGAGAGATAGTCGATTTTCGAGAAACAAGCCCGGTTGTTAAATTTCTTTAGAGTGACGACGAATCAAGGCCGATGACACGTGAGTCGATAAAAAGAAAAATCGATTGGCGGTGCCACGGTAACCCTCCCTTACCCTCTCTCTCTTTCTAGCGTGCGCTTTTTCGCTCGATTCATCGACTCGACAATTCGATTATCCGCGCGATTGGATTTTCCACGCTGTCTGACAAGAGTGAATTTCTTCTTGTCGCTCGAAATGACCTGCATCGGACGCGTCCTATGGGTGATTCAGGGTCGCGAACATAAACATGTCACGCTTAACGTTTGAATCTGATGTATATTGGGGGTGGATGCACTTCTTTCCGACTACTGTGACCTCTTGAAATTTTAAATCGAACTCTCGCTCGAGTAATGATCTAAGCCACTTTTGTTCCGCGAACTTTCTTTTTTAAGATTTCGCCAACCTCGGCCGGCTGCGCTTGTTTTCTAAATTCGGTGTAAAGTCAAGCTGGAAGTTCGAGTAGAGTGTGTACGACGCCCGTACCTTTAATATCTAACTCGATTTTAAATTGAAAAAGCCATTAAAGTGTTCTCTTCGAAAAATAAATTGGACAGTTTTAAATTAAGAACGATATTAGAAATTACTTGAATAATAATTGTGGTTGTCCAAAAGTTGTTGCCAAAGAATTGTTAACCCTCGCAAGACCCCGACAAATGAATTTCATAAATGGCCTCGTTTTTAATTTTTGGGTAAAGAATAACGCAGGATAAAAAGTAAACAAACAGATTTTTATTTTATTCATATAAAAATTCTTTTCAAAAATCTGAAGCTGGGGTCTCTGAGACCCCACATTACCTTGCGAAGGTTAAAATTATGAATTAGTACCCATTAATAAACGCTACAAATCAAACATACAAGCAGTTAAAAGGTAGTCCTGGCTTTAAATATTACGTAAATACAGGGTGAGTCACGAAAAAACAGAACGCCTGGTTTCCTCTGCTGGTATGAAGAATAAACGAAAGTCTCAAAAGTGAAATGATATCTTTCAAAGGTGGCAATATGATGATATCAACAGATCTTGTGATTTTTTGTTTCGTCATTTCAAGGTCATCGGTATTTTTTTAACCCTGCTGTCTTCCTCGAGTCTATATGACCCGAGATGAAGTTTACGTTATCATAAATACTATGCTTTTATATATTGTTTCATTATTATACATACATATGTGTCTACAGGGTGTCTCAAAATTCCTTTAACATCCGGAAGTGGGAGGTTCCTGTGTGTAAGATCATTTGAAGCGACATTTTCCTTTGCAAGGAGACTTTGCGTTTAGGAGTTATTAACGAAAACACGGATCAATCAGAGCACGGCTACAGCGGATTGATTCTGGCTCGGCCAACGGCGACGCCACGCTAAGCGGGACCTGTTGCCGAGTCGGACACCGTTCGCTGTAGCCGCGCTCTGATTGGTCCGTGTTTTTCGTTAATAACTCCTAAACGCAAAGCCGCGGACGCCATTTTTGCAAAGGAAAATGTCGCTTCAAATGATCTCACACACAGGAACCTCCCATTTCCGGATGTTGAAGAAATTGTGAGACACCCTGTATGTACATATCTTATATGCGGGTGTTCGACTACAGGTGGGAGAGAATTTAAGGGGTTCTCCATAATAATGTAAGAAGGAAATGAAGAATAAAAAAATTGCGATTTCGGTTTCTTCGGTAGTTATTAACAATTAAAAGTCCGCCTAAATTGCGGCAACGCGTCCAACAAAAGTGTACGTTGCGTACGTCATAGAGTCGCGTGACAGTCGCGTATCAAGTGGGGCCCCTTCTGATTTGAGGCCCCAGCGATGTGAAAATGTTTAACAAATACAAGTGTATATAAAAGTGTGACACTATATATATAATTTTAATCAAATATACCATATAATGTTCATGAAGTGTCACACTTTTATTCATCGGGTCACTAAAGGATACGAAAGTGCAGTGTAAGTGAGGAGATCAGCAGGGTTAAATGGCACCATATATTTTTAACTTCATAGTGTTGTAGTTGATGTCATATTGCTATTTCTTAACGGTTTCATTTCACTTTCGAGACTTTAGTTTAACCTTCATACCAACAGAGAAATTCAGGTGTTCTGTTTTTCGTGACTCACCTTGTATATCCAACTATTGATGTGTTTAATTTTATAATAAAAGTGAACATGAAAATTGAAATAAAATTCGCAGAAGAAAATGCAGCATTACACTGCAAAATTTACATGGATTGGACACACCGATGTCCATTTACAGTGTTGAAAGCCCTACGATCACGATGGTTGCCATAACAATGTTGCATCGACCGCAACCATAGGTCCAACTCACGGGTATTAGAAGCACGACGCCGCGCCGTGGGTTTATCGAACCTGTGCTGTGGCGTCGCGTTCCCTTGGAATCGGGCTTCGGTGACTGTATAACTCAGCCGAATGGAAAATATTCGCGAATGCGACGTAGGAAGGGCGGATCAGCCGCAACAGAATCCGCCTCGATCGATACTGATTAATTCAGCAGGAATACCGATCGGAATTTCAAAGCGACGTTGATGTCGTCGTCGCCGTCGTCATCATAGTCGTCGTCTATGCCGTTGCTCTTCGGTTCTCGTAAAACAATCCCGGTAAGAAAAATCCCTGGCGATGCGGTTTCCGGGAAAATGCCTGAATTAATCTGGCGTTATTGGAACTTTCGCTCGAATAACAATAGGCCGTGCCAAAAAGCCATTGATTTCCTACGTGGGAGATCTGCTGGTTTCTTCTATGAGGGATCTGTACCTTCTATGCGAGGGGGTTGCTCGGTTTTCCAAATTCTTCTATCAGAAGACAGCTGAGTTTCTGCCATAGCGAACTATACATTTTCTCCGCGAGAGAGCTACTCATTTTCTCTAGGAGACATTTACTCATTCTATAAAATTCTTCCACTGGAAGCCTATTGATTTTCTAAATGTAGGAGCTATAAATTTTCTCTGCGAGATAGCTACTCATTTTCTCTGCGAGATAGCTACTCATTTTCTCTGCGAGATAGCTACTCATTTTCTCTACAAGAGAGCTACTCATTTTTATTTAATTGCTACGTTTATATTACTTTCGTGCAGTCCTGTACGATGTGAAAAAGAATAGAGCAATTCTGGTCTGCAGTTGCATAGCGATGTGTAAATCGTGAAAACAAATATGAAAAATGTATTTAAAAGGTTATCGTTGAAAAGTGAACATCCCTTACAGGGTTGTATTGACCCTATGAATGTAGCACGATGGTTAACCTTTTTGCTACAAAATCCCAGCACAGTGGCCATACACGTATCTATATTTATATTTTAAAGGTCAGCATAGTGGACAATGCCAAGCCACTGTTAAAATGTTACACTCTCTCGCGCACACCGGCCAAGTTTTAACGTATCATTTTACGTACACCGCCAGCCCCTCGCCTTATGATTTATTTCATGAACGTGCTTGCAAGAGTTACCTTGTTGTTAATAATTTCGTAACAAGCAAAGTTATACATCCATTGCAGATGACTGTTTACTTTAAAAGTTGAATATTCATGACCACCCGAGATGGTATCATATCTCGCCTGAACTGATGCGGAGCCGAATTGTATTACCAATTATCCAATGAAAAATCTTCCGATACGATAATCTATGAATCTGGGATACTGAAGTTTTCAATTAGTACACTTTCTGATTATTAAAGGCGAACTATCAAAGATCTTTATCTCTATATTTATAGTTTATTATTTTCTCTACAGGGAAAGTGAAAATATCTGAAGCGGCGTGGAAAGATTTTGTTTTATAGAGACATGAAAAAAAATTCACATAAAAATTTTAAACATACTGTCGACTTTCTTCTTTTGGTACGAAAGTAAATTCACGTTTCTGTTCGGTGATTAAATGCTATTTTCATGCAAATGCTACTTTTGTTCCTGTCCTTTATAATTTGGAACTCGTGTTTCCTGCGAAACTACCATTATTCTTAGAATAGGATAATATTTGGCTAGAAAATATGAACGTTCTAGCAAAAAATAACTAAACTGCGAAGTTTTATGCAAATATGAGTTGTTCAGCACTAAATACCAGAAACAGGAATTAATTAGCAGCTTTCTGCTTCGGTAAATGTTGGCAAAGGATGATGAAAGATCTTAATCCTTGCAAGACTGATCTTTCTGAGAACTTTATAGTGACCTGCTCGAGTGTGTTCGGACACTTATTTACCGACTTATCTTGATAATGTCACAGTGATTTTAACAGTACAATTCTTCGAATTTCGAAAAATATATAATTCAAATATGGTCTCTTAATTGCACCTGTAGAAACAGCAGGGACTTTTCTCGGAACCATTGATTATTTTATTAGAACAAATTTCAGTTAATTAACAGTGGTTAAGAAAATAGTTGACATTTTTTTTTAAATGTGTGTCACAATAAGCCCAGCTGTTGAAATTATCATTTAGTGAAGCTTTATTCGACAGCATCTGGTACAAACGCAAAAATCCTTATTCCCCGAGAAAAATCCTTGAATCAATCAAATCCCCAGACAGCCACCAAGCGTTTTTCTCGGTTCGCATAAGAGCAGAAGGGTTAATCGCTGCGTCTGACTCGGCGCAACCAAAAAGCAGCTCTCTCGCCTAATGTTTCCGGCTGAATTAACGCCGGAAATAATTTAGGCAGCCAATGGGACCAAAAACTGTGGGCTCTACTAAATCGATGCGGTGGTTCGTGTGTTTTTTTGTTTAGAATGTCTATAACTGGGATCAGCTGGCTGGTTGATGTTCGTAAATTATCCTCTCTTAATCTTAAAATTGCTCGTTGTTGATCTCACGTGATTTATAATTGTAACCCTAAAAGTAGCTAGCTGAACAAAACTGCACATGTTGTACTGTATGTCACGTCGTGTCCTCTGGATGCGAGGATGGGTATAGGATTGATTAGATAACAGATGATTATATCACTCCTTTATTAGCACCGCGTACATGTGATGTGGAAAGCCTGTTGGCTGTGTGAATGCGATGGTCGGCCCTCTAGCGCCTACTACTATGACTTATCCTAACATCTCCCCCTTTTACTTTATTGCTTAGCGATACATATGTCTGGTGTTACGCCTAACTTGACTACTTCTTTCGTCTTCTATCACATATGAACGTGGGGTGTCCCATTTCTTTACAATTTTGCCGGGACTCCATTGTTTCTTATCATATACATATACCTTATCACCCTCCTTAAATTGAACGCCTTCCTTTGCAGTCTTATCATAATACTGTTTTGTCTTTTCCTTTTGGTTTTTCTGTTTTTGGTATATGTTAGCTGGTACCTCTGGTAGGAGATGCTTGGTCACTACAGAGATTGTGGTTCTCGTTTCCCTGTTCATCAGCATTTGCGCCGGGCTGTAGGGTAGCCCAGCTGCTGGTGCGTTCCTATATGACAACAATCCTAGCTCTATCTCTCTCTTGTCTTCGCCGCATTTTCTAAGAATTTGCTTCGCTATATGTACCGCTTTTTCAGCCATCCCATTTGATTGCGGGTACCGTGGACTGCTCGTTATTATTTTAAATTGCCATTGTTGAGCAAAAGTTTGCATTTCAAACGACGTATTGTCGATAAAACGGCATATTGTCCGCAATCAAATGTTCCGGTATGCCATGCGTCGCGAAAGTGGGCTTTAATACGCTGATTACGCTACTTGCAGTTTTTGACTTTAATTGCTTGACGTCTATCCACTTAGAGAAATAATCGACTATAACTAAATAATTCTTTCCGCCATACTCGAAAATATCTGTTCCTACTTTTTGGTAGGATAGCTGGGGAGGGGGGTGTTAAGGAGGGTATTAACGGTTCTTTGACTTTCGCTCTTGCATATTTTCTACACGCTTCACACTTAGATACTATCTTCTCACTATCCTTATTTATCCCCGGCCAATACAGTAACTCTTGTGAGCTCTCATTTTCATCTTGGTCATTCCTAAATGATCTTCATGCAGTTTGCTTAGTATGTCTAGTCTTAGATCACTCGGTATGACTACTTTGTTACCATTAAATATTAAATCATTAGATACATATATATTGTCTCTTCCCAAATAGCACCTGGACATCCGATGGACGTCCAGTGGACCTCCATATCGGACCTATGTACATCCGACAGACGTCCGAATAATGTCCGTATGTACGAGATATGTCCAAGATATGTCGCAGGAATGTCCGAGAAAGGTTCCAGTTAGAAAGTGGAACGTACCTAGGACGTCTCGTTCGGACCTATCTGGAACGTCCCTCGGACATACGTGGAAATTATCTGAAATATTCGGATGTCCCTGGTACGTATCTGGGACCTATTTGGGACATAAGGACGTTATTTGGACGTACGGCTGGACATATCCTGAACGTTAAAAAGTAAAACAAAATTTCACCTTTATTATTCATAATAATTATTATACAATATATACAAATATATAGATATTTAAACATATAAAAGTTTTATAAATGTAAATATATACATTTGTAACTAAATATAATATAATATCTATAACTAAATATATAATAAAATATATATCTAAAAATAAAATAAAAAAATATATAACATCCACACACACACGGTCCTCCACTAATGTAAGCCACATCTGTATGGAAACACTTGTTTCTTTCTGATGAATAGATGTTTCGGATATCTTTGCTGCATCTGAAAATTAGAATTTCTTGGTGAGAAGCATTGTCTAATAAACAGGAAGATTTTAGCATGAATATATTAAGTTGGAGGGAAAGCTATGTCGTATTTTAAATAAGCAGATAAATTTGCTTGTAAATGAAAAACACATGTTAACTACCGAGTCAGTGGAAAATAGAAATTGACAGGTTATCTGAAAAATGGCAACATATTGTTACAAATAATGGAAATTATATCATTGAATAATATTAAACATGTATTTTTATAAATTGATATAAATGTTTTCTTTAACACTAAACCTACCGAGTCTCAAAAGTAACTGGTACATGTTCCCTTATAAAAATGACAAGATTGATTTTATTTAGACATTGTGCGGCTCCTATTGTAATATGTGCACTACTAAAAATATCTATACAGCCGTTTCGTATGAAATCAGTTTTATTACTTTTCTAATTGTAAAATAGAAAACCTGGAACCAGTCATTTTAACAGGTGTTGGTAGGTTCAGTGTTAAAATATGATAGAATTTTCCATCCAACCTAATTCTAATTTTGTATTTTCCTTTTGCCAGTAATGTTTCAATGACTGAAAATAAATATAAAATAAAAACTTACTTGAAATGGTAGTGACAAGTTCCACCAACACAGCGAGTCATTGGAAAACAGGAATAGGCAGGTTATCTGAAAAATTGCAACATATTATTACACTGTTACAAATAATGGAAATTAAATCATTGAATAATATTAAACATGTATTTTTATAAATTGATTCAAATGTTTCCATTAAAATACGATAGAATTTTCCCTCCAACCTATATAATTCTAATTTTGTATTTTTCTTTTGCCAGTAATGTTTTAATGACTGAAAATAAATATAAAATTAAAACTTACCTGAAATGGCAGTGACAAGTTTCGCCAACACAATCGTGACAAGTGGCTGAAGTTACCGAATCACTCAAACACGCTTTTCATTAATTGGAATATTACAAACACGTGCACAAGGAACACGTGCTAAACTAACCTCACTTCACATAAACACATGGTGATGCGACGTGACGGCGCGACGGTCGAGTTGATTCTGAATGTATACAGGATGCGGCAATAACTATGTCCACTTTGAATATTGCCGTTATTTGTAATAATATGAAAAAATGTTGTATACAAAACTTACACAGTATAGAGGGGGGCATATTGTGACACAATTTTTTCTGCGTGGGTGGAGGCGTAGAGGAGATTTCAAGGTCACCTTGATTTTTTTAAATGGAAAGGCCTACTTTCTGTATCATGAATCGATAGCCTATCGAATTCTGAGTAAAAATGTATTGACCTCCATATATCCTAAATCTAATAGTTAACGAGATATTATCGAAATAATTTTCTTTCTTCTTTGGATAATATCTCGTTAACTATTAGGTTTAGGACATATGATGGTCAACACTTTTATACGCAGAATTTGATACTCTATCGATTTATGGTATAAAAAATAGGACATTCCATTTAAAAAAATGAAGGTGGCCTTGACAATACTTTAAAAAAAGAAATTTCGGACTTTTTTCATTGCAATGTGTAGCCAATTGAAAACTGATCAACTTTTGTTTAAAATATTTTTTTATCAGATTATCGCAAGTACTTGAAAAATCGTGAAAAGTGTTACGTGGGGCACCCTGTATATATAAGTATGTATATGTATAAAAACGTTAATAATATTTTATTAATATTAATAATAAATATATATATATTATAATATATAAATATGTCTTATGCATGAGAAGTGAGCATCCTAGTACGTACGAAAGTCCTGGGCTCGGCTATAAGACTTAAAAAATACACGTATAACTTGGGACGTCCGAAATTCAAGTCCCACGGAAGTCCCTGGGACGAAAAAAATGGACGTCCCTTGGACATCCGAAATTTAGGTCCCACGGATGTCCTTAGAACGTAAAAATTGGATATCCCAGGGACGTTCGAAATTCAAGTCCAACGGAAGTTCCTGGGACGAAAAAAGTGGACGTCCCTGGGAAATCCGAAATTTAGGTCCGACGGATGTCCTTAGGATGTAGAAAACGGATGTCCATAGGACGTCCGAAATTTAAGTTCATCGGATATCCCAGGGACATCCGCAACGGACATCGGACATACGGACGTAAATTGGACCAAAAACGGACGTCCAACTATCTGGGTTTGGTGCCAATATGCTAGTATCTCTTTTCCTACTTCTTTCTTTTTATCCGGCCATTGCGTCTTGCTATATGCTTTTACTCTTTCTAATATGCTATCCCTATCAGTACTATATCTAATCCTATTTAGTTGCTCGTCACTTATTGCGATGTGTTTGTAAATGCTGTGTACTGCCTGGGTCAGGTCTATTTCATCGTGATCTTTGTGAGGTAAGTAATTTCGCGACAATGTATCAGCTATGTACATATATTTTACCGGTAAGTAATTGACTTCTAGATTATAGTGTATGAGTTTCAGTCTTAGTCGCTGTAACCTTGTCGAATCTATTTGCGCTATTTCTTTCCTGAATACTGTAACTAGGGGTTTGTGATCAGTGTGGACTCTTACTTTCCTACCATAAATGTAGTAATGGAATTTCCTGATCGCAAATACTATGCTTAACAATTCTTTTTCTATTTGCGCATAATTTTTTTCTGTTTCTGTCAGGCTTCTCGAGGCAAACGCTACTGGCTTATTTTCTTGCAATAGACAGCAACCTAGACTTGTTGAAGATGCGTCAGTCTGTTATTTCCTTCTTATCATTGAATGTTTGTAAACTAGGAGTCCTACTTATTTCTTTTTTCAAATTATCAAACTCTTTTTCGTGTACTTTCGTCCAAGTCCATTCTACCCTAGTTTTCAACAATAGTCTGATCTGTTCTGTTTTGTTTGCTAGATTTGATATAAACTCTCTGAGGTAGCTTACTACGCCTAATACACGTTGCAATTCTTTTTTGTTATTTGGGCTTTTAAGTTTCTGTATTGCCTCTACCCGATCCTTTGCGATGGCTTTACCATTCTTGGAGAATATATATCCTACGTATTCTACTGTGTCCTTCCTATACTGTACTTTGTTTTTATTGAATTTTATCTTGTTTTCCCGTGCTATCTCAATTACGCATTAATTTTGACCGAACATCTCTTCGTTTTTTCTTTGAAAGAGTTCTGGTGCGCAATTTAATCCAAATGGAAGTCTGTTGAATCTGTAGCATCCCATTGGTGTTGAGAATGCACATAGTTTGCTACTTTTCTCTGTTAACTTTATTTTCCAAAATCCATCTTTTAGATCAAGTATTGTAAAATAATTTTTCCCCGTTAATTTTTCAGCTAATGTTTCCGTTGTTGTTATTTCATAATATGTGCGCTTTATTGCCTCATTTAAATTCTTTGGATCAAGGCAGATTCTCAGACGTCCATCTGGTTTTTCTCTTATCACAAGATTATTCACCCAACTACTTGGATTCTCATATGCGCTTATTATTCCCTGTTTTTCTAGATTTTTTAGCTGTTCCCCCAGTTTGTCCTTTATTGTTTTTGGTTCGCTATAGGCCTCTTATCTGCTTGCACTTTGATATCGCACATATCTGGAAATTCTCCTAACCCTGTGAATATGTCTTCATTTCTTTTTATAAATTGCTCTGTTTTGCCCTTATCTTATGCACTATGTTTACTATCCCTAACTCTCTGCATGTTTCTAATCCTATCAGGGGTTCGACTTCCCCTTTTATCACAGTGAACTTCAGTGCATAATTATTTCTCTTATATCTACAGCTTATTCTAATTGTGCCTAACGCAGCTATCTTGAATCCCCCGTATGCTTCTAATGTTATAGTCTGTTATAGTCTGTTTTTTAATCGCATGCTCTATTCCTGACTCGCAGCACATTTTATATGGTATGATATTTGTGTCAGCGCCTGTGTCTATCTTAAATTTACGTATAGAGTCTTTTATTTCTATTTCTTCTTGCCAGTCTTTTCGTTGCACCACTGCGCATTTTACATTGTCTATTTTTACTTATGCTAAAATCACTTTCGCTTTCACTGTATGCCTCTTCTCTGTATCTATCTCTACCGCGCTCACTTGTTCTGCATGCCTGTGCAGTATGATTGTATTTTGAGCACTTTTCACACTTGACACCATACGCTGGGCACTGTCTCGGCCCATGCGTACCACTGCAGCGATTGCACTTGAACACTTTCTTCTCTCTTGACATGCTTCTCATCCTGTAACATCCTGGCATCCCTGTCCTGCTTCTGTGGGCTGGTCGCTCTCTTCTGCTATCTCTGTTCATTCTTTTTACTACGACTGGAAGTGTTTTGTATCGCATCTATCTTTGGCGTGTTCTTTCCCTGCAGCTCACTTGTTTGACTTTTTGTTATTTCATGGGTTTTAATCATTTTTATCCTGACTTCTCAGTGCTTTCTGCAGTGCATCCCCGTGTCTGTCATATGATATATTATGTTGTCCCTTATCATCGAGTCCGCCATTACACCGTAGTTGCAGTGTTTTACTAGCTCCTTCAGGTCGGCTATGTAGTGTTCTAACGTCTCACCTTCTTGGCGATTTTTGCTGTTAAACAGAAATCTTTCGTATGTTTCATTTCTTTGAGGCTCAACGTATTTCTGGAAAGCTGCGATGATTTTATCAGGATCTTTTTTGTCTTTCTCTGGTATGTCGAGGGTTTCAAAAACTGCCTTGGCTTTTGCACGTCTACTTGTAGCAATCATAAACAGGTCGAAATCTCTTTTGAATCTCCTCCAGTTCTCTGCTAAATTTCTTTCTAGCCGGAGTGGCTCGGGCTTGTTGATTCCATCCATGGCGTTTTCTATTGTGTTTTCACCAGTTTCTTTCGTGGCGGTCTCCACGTGTTCTCCGCTTTCAGTTTTGAGGTTATATAGGTCTTCTGGAGGCGAGTGATTTTCCTCGATTTTCACAGCAATATTTCCCATAAACTGTCTTCTCTCTCGTGGTTATTTATTCTTTTCCGGCCTTTTCTTACGTACTTTTCATTTTTCTGTAGCACGTGGGCCGGCTTCATAACCTCACTTGCCTTTTCTTCTTAGGTTTTCTTGTCCACTTCTATTTATTTAAATATATTTTTCTTCACACACTACCGACTGCACCATGTCACATCGTGTCCTTTGGATGCGAGGATGGGTATAGGATTAATTAGATAACGGATGATTATCACTCCTTTATTAGCACCGCGTACATGTGATGTGGAAAGCCTGTTGGCTATGTGAAAGTAATGGTCGGCCCTCTAGCGCCTATTACTATGACTTATCCTAACACTGTATAAATATTATTTATATTGCAAATTTCGCAATGCTATGCTTCGACATTTAAAGAAATGAATTTTACAAACTTTCGTAATTTTGATCTTTAACATTGGAGAAATGAATTTTACAAAATAAAATAAAAACAGGCCAATACTGTGCGCATAAGACCGCACGACCAAAGTAAAAACTTCTATGGCGATTGCACACCTGTCTATTTCTCGGTCGCTTGGCTAAACTCCCGAGTTTACCCGAATAGCGTTTCACCTCCGAGTGTGACGGATCAGACTCATTCACTGCCCAGCAGTCGTGTACGCGACGCGCCTAAAGAAGATTTCACTTTAATCATTTTAAAATGATATCTAATCGTTTCCAGATAAGGAAATATAATTAGGAATATTGTAGAACAATTTGAATGATGTGTTTCGTTCAGCTAGCATAAATAGTAACCCAGTGCCCCCGCAGATGAAGAAACGAGCATACGGCACCGATCGTCAGCGACTGGCATTTTCCCGTCGCTCCGAAGTGGTCTCGAACGGTTTCGTACTTACCGGGACTCGCGATGGATGTTGTTATCGAGCAGAGGAGGGGGAGGACCCGCGCACGTGCATTTGATCGCAACCAGTCCTACTCTCGGATTTTTCCTCTCTATTTGGCCAGGTGAGGGACGCATGTACAGTGGCGCTGCGTGTGTGTATATGTGTGCCACGTATCTATTATGCGGAAACGGGGTTGAGGATGTGGATAAACGATTCTTTTTTGTCGCAGCTGGCACTTCTCTCGCGCGGGCGCGCTCGCGCGACCGACTCGGCATTGCTGCACCGGTGCATCTCCGAACGAAGGATGCTTGATGAGGAGAGATAGATCAGAGCTGCACCCCGGCTAAAGTCGAAGGTGACAACGAGGGCGCAGTGGAGAATCAGAGCCAGAGGGGACGCGGGCGAAACAGAAGCAAACTTGTACCCTTGAATATTTATACCTTTCTGCGATTCAACTCTCGAAACCCGGTTGCTCCTTTGTCTCTACGAAACAGTCACTTTTGACAACTTTTAATTCAATTCTTTGAATTCGACAGTCGAATTTTCATGTAAGTCTGCTATCCATCATTTTTGCAAAATAAACATAGTAGAGCCTGATGCACGATTAAATATTTTATACTCATTTTCTTGATGTTGTTTATGTTTTTTCCAATTATGGAGATTTTAAAGAAAAGCAGAACTCAGACGATGTTGCTGATATTGATCATAGGCAAGAAACAAATGTGTCACTTTGGTAATGGTGCACGTCTCGGTATGAAATTTAAAGGATATTAGGAAGACACGTCACAGATGCATTTTTAATTAAAGTTCAAAGTTCATTGTGTAAATCATAGTTTGCTCCGCATCGATGTGTAAATCGCAGTTTGAATTATAATTTTTCTAGGAAAAACATGACCGCAATTTTGGACCTAGTAACTCGAAAACTTTAAGCAAAATCGCGAGTTGCGAGTATCGATTTTTACTTCATGCACCGGGCACCCCAATCGCTATGCAATTTTATAAAAGTCCAAGAATACGTGTGTATGAAGTGGTATCATTTGACATGGGATATACATATAGCCTCCAGCTATTATACTGTCCTAGAATAAACTAATTGATGGGGATCATTTCTGCTTTTTCTCGCTCTTTGTTCCTGCTCATTTCATGTGGCGTTAATAGTCTGACACGTACAGCGTATGGTTGTTTAACTTGTGGTTATTTGAATATGCTGTATTTTCCAATTATTGGAAACAATTCTCTCAAACGATAGAACGTGCTTTTTCCAATTCTCTTATTAATTTCAGCTGCAATTCGGATTGGACCAATTGTTTTGAATATTTCACAGCGTTGGCTCACTGCATTAGTTTATTTGTGATTTCTGCTGAGATGGTGATATTTTCTCTACGAAATTATTTAGGCAGTAATTAAATTCTCTAATTAAAGGGGTACGTGGAAATTAATTACTGTAGATTTTTTTACTGCTATCTGAAATGTACAAGTTCTACCTTTCTACAAGGGATAACTTTCTAAATAATTCACTATCACTTTATAATTTCAAAAATTTCCGCATAAAATTACTCGGCCCACTACAAATTACAATACAAAAATACAGGATGAGTCACTTAAGACAAGCCACCTGAATGACTTCTACGTTTTTTGAGATAGGAAGTAATGAGCCCCTCAAAACCAAATAGGTTTTGTCTGAATCATTTCTTCCTATCTCAAAATATGTAGAAGTTATTGAAGAGGTGGCTCGTCTCAGGAGCCACACTATATTGGTATATATTCTCTCAATAGAATACTCTTTTGGCATCCCCTGAAAAATAATTTAGGTATGGTATAAAATGGAAATTACAAATTTCTAAATACAAAATGATCAATGCAGAACCAAATTTACAATGTTCCACTTTGGATGATCATCACAAACAATTCATCCACAGTGGCTAAAAAAGAGTATAAAGAGGAATGCTTGTTTAGTGTTCTCTCAAAAAATTATTTAGGTCTAAAGTACACAATCAAATTACAAACCTCTAACTACAAAATGATCAATACCAAGCCAAACTTACACTTTTCCACATTGAACGATCGTCGCAAACGTTTCAGCTGCAATGAAAACAAAAGATAAAAGACTAAGAAGAACAGAAACATTGTCTCCCGATGAATCATCCCCGACAATCGTCCAAAGTGAGAAGGTGTAAATTCGGTTAAGGGCTTGAGTCAGTTGGCAACCGGCCAACTGGAATAATAGAACACTTTGATCGCCGCGTGTATGTATACATTGCTGACTCTGCAAGGACCTCTTCCTAAAAATTGACTAGCAGAATAGAACTGGGCGATCAAAGTGTCTGCTTCCGAGGTTCACTATCAATGTGTCCCAGCATCGTCTACTTCTACAAGGTGTACCAGAGTCGTGTATCCTTCATGCAGGACTCTTGCAACCCTGAAGAGGATGAGGACGCTCGGAACGTCTCGCGGTTTCGACAGTTAGGAGCGCGAACATCGATCAAAGGCACACGACGTGGCAAAGTACACAGAATCATGCAAGTTCGTGTTCCGGGTTGCTAGAGCTACGTGTGACAAATGCTTGCTTGGTGGACCGTGATTGGGTCATCGGTGCACCAGCAATTTTATGCGAAATAGAGAAACAAATGTTTCATGTCCATTACTGGGTAGTAGGGGTGGGTAGGTACCCAAAAATTCGGTTTCGGGTTGGGCGGGGTATTTTCTCCGGGTTCAGGTCAGGATTCGAAAATTCGTGATAGGCGGGTATCCAAAATCGAAATCGGGTCGAGTCGGGATTCCGAAAATTTATATTGTTCGGAGGCCCGAATGTCAGATTTTTAGGTTCCCGATTCAACCCAGACCTAACCCCGACCCGACTTCGGCTTCGGGTTCCCGAATGTAACTAATTTTCGGGTCCCGACCCGACCCAACCCGAAAATCTATGACATTCGGGTATCAGAACATTATAAATATTTAATATTCGGATTCGGAGTATCACGAATTTTCGGATCCCCGTCCACCACTATTACTAGGAGCAGCAATTACATGTGTTTCTCAACAATTCCAGTGGAAAATAATAATATTCTGAAGGATTCTAATGTCTTCAAAGATTTGTGACACGACGAGACACGCCTAAGTCTAGCAACCAGCGATTGTGTGCCGTCGCGAGGTAAAGTACATGTAGAAGAAAAAGAAAGAAAAGGAAAAAATAGAAAAGAGAAAAAAGAAAAATAGGGACATGCGACTCACCAATGCCTGGGCGGCGCTCTGGTGCTGCAAGCAAGAAACACCCAGTTACAAAATCACAGTAACGACAATCGAGTAGTTGTTTTTTTGTTGATGGCTAGTGATTCTTCTAGGAAGCACGTCCACGCACGCACACGCACACATACATACACGGTCGAGCATGGCTAATGCGGATGCTCGCGAGAAGCGTTTTCACATCGATAGAGATCATTATGCACATCGAGATCAGCGTCGCGTCCCATCCGGAAATGCACTGTCAGTGGAACAAACATAGCGACGCTAGCGCGGGAAACCTTTAGCTTCTCACTGGAGTGTACGTTATTTGTTACGGAGAAATACTACTTATTTTCGATCAATGTACTATATCTTCCACAATATATATCTTTATCGAATAAAGCTGAAGGAGGTGTTAATGATGTTAAAGGAGTCCAAAATAAATTTTTTAAAATATTATGTTTCTTAAAGACAGAGAAATATTTAGTAACACTATGAATTGATCAATCTCAAAATTGACTGTCTAAAATCGTCGAATCAAATGAAAAGTACTTATCAATCTAGCCTTGTATAAGAGAACTTCATATAATCAATGTTTCCTTTAAATCCTATAGTGAATAGAACTTTCTAACTTATCTAATTTATCGCAACGCTAATAAACTTCATGACCGAAGCAATCTATTTCCTTCAGCCATAACAAAACACAAGTTCAATCTTCATCTCTGAACTTTCACTGGCAACGCGAGCACCATCTCGTGACAGGTCCCACCAAATAAACCCCACCATTATCAAATTAAACCGCAACTTTTTGCCGCGAGTTCAACTCGGTGAGCTCGTGAAAGGTTATCGCACTGCCATCCCGAGGTGTTACCAAAAAAGTCAGTAAATTCGTTCCACCGACAGCAGAGTCGAAAGCCAGGCTGAAGGTCACCTCGATTCATGAACGAAGATAAAGCGAAGAAAGGAAGAGGAGCTAGAACAAGAAAAAGAAGAACAACAAAAAGATACGAAGAGGTAGGAAAGAAGAGCGCAAGAACGCAATGAGAGATCCGTGAAGACGTCAGTTTCGATCCAATACAGTACACGGTTAAATTTACACGACTAGTAAAAGGGCGTGTACGTTACACTTCGTAACATTTACAAGAAGACTTAAAGTCTATTGCTCACTATAGGTCTGAAAAACTAGTGTAGCATACGTCCTTCCTCCACTTTAAAAAATAAACATTTGAATTACTACGTTAGCCGAACTATTAACCGTGCAGTACTATAATCGCAACTCATCTTAACATAAACCTACCATGGTCGAATGACCGGTTTTATATTTTACAATTATCGAAATTATAAAAATTCATTTGTGGAAAATAATGCAATAAATTTTTCTTTATCCAAGCATATATTGAAATTTATATTATATTGAAGTTTATTGATCAATTATATTGATTCAATTATATTGAAAATTACGGACAATCTCAATAAACTTAGTTGCAAGTACTGTCTCCCGACTTGTATAAAATGCTTCCTATGTGGCCCAGATATTAAAGGCCTGTCAATTATCTTCGATTTTATTAAGCGACGTGCAATTAAAATTTAATTTCATTAAATTAATGTAACCAAGTGGAAGCTATATAAACTAGTCTTAAGTTAAGTTAAGAGGCGCATTAAGCTATTATGTAATACGTTAATATGTTTGTATATTATATATGCTACATAAAGCATACTTGGTTTAAAGCATTAAATAAATAAATAAATAAATAAACTTGGTGATGCCATTTTTATAAGATAATATTCACCAGATACTTATAATGCTTGATAAGTTTAGTGTTAATTGCGACTGATAAGAACCAGATCTTTGTTCTCTTCGGTGCTTTCCCTTCCTGTCTTGCGCGCGACATCTCGCTAAAGCTTGCGGGATGGGCAGAAGTTTGCGTCGAGCGATAACAAGTGCCGTCGCAATCAGTAGTAATTACGGGGGCTGGATGACGACGACGGGCACGATGACGATGATTGGTGGCGAGACCTAGGGGTGCAAGTTCGATTGGATCGATCGCAATCCTGGCGATTAATTAAAACAAACTGATCGACGCGATTACGCTGCTCTGCGCGTGTCCCGACTACCTGTCTCGCACGGCTCCCACCTGAACACTATATGTACAATAGGTACACCTGTCCGAAGTTTCTGGACACTTCGGACGGGTTCGATTAAGTGTTTCTGCAGTCTGGCTTTTGGGAATCAATTCAACGCTTCGAACATCGCAAATTTCAAAGCTCCTCAAAAATTCTATAAAATCAGTACTTCATTCAACGAAAGAAAAATTGAGAAGTCAACACGTTCGCTGCCTGACCATAATCCTAAACATCTTGGAAAGACAAATTTTCTACTACTGTTTACTCTAACCTTACTACTCTAAATTTCTAAGACTTGGTTAGAGAATAGTTTCACCCATATATGATCGACGTGGCATTAACGTGAGGTTTCGGATAATGGTACCTAGCTATACTCCTAAATTAAATCTTCACTGTGATTTTACTGTTTGCATTCGGAGGGCTGGAAATTCGTAGTACACAGGTCGGCACGGCATTAACACGCTATTTATCCGAGTTTGTTAGGATATTTATGGACTGCAGGGGTGGTTCCCACCCCGTTCGCGTTTCCTCGGCTTCGATGCCGATGAATTCCGCCCCTGCATCTGTCGGGACACGAAGTTTCTCCGGCGAGCCGCGGAAAAGCTAACGCAAACAGCAATTTGTGCGCTCGTTCCCGATCAAACTCGCAGAGACTGGGAACGAGAATCCCAGAGGAGGATTTCTGCGGGGCGAAACAGCGGTGAATAAACTTTCCGTGCACTTGGCAAATAAGTATTACAATATTTCGGCGTGGTGGGTGGCTCGTATTTCGCTAACACCGGAGAATATTTTGATTGTCGGCTATGTGCTCTGGAATTTGCTTTCCATATTTTTTCTTTTTTCAATCTCTCCCTCTCTCTTTCTACACCCCGTTTACATTCAGGTGGCCATATGCAATTTAAAACTTCTACAGAGTGTCCGAAAAATATTGTACTTCCTTGAAAGGGGTGATTCCTGAGGTCATTCCAAATAACATTTTTTTTTGCGAAAATATTC